>OU612094.1:189623723-190223723 GCA_914767995.1 Thecocarcelia acutangulata | reverse complement strand
CTAAAAAATAAAATGCATTGAATGTTATCAATGAACAAGAATCGATTTAAACAACAATATATTTTTAGAAAATTTGTTTAGAAACCATCAGAAAAAGATGTTTAAAAGACGGGCTTTATTAAGCTGGGCTTTAATGTAGAGATTTTGTAAAGTAAAAAAAGTATTATGAATGCCTAAAAATCGCTATCGAAGCTACATATATTTTAAAATAGTTGTGCTCAGTCAATACAATCTTAATATAAATTTTATTTTCTGGTTGTTTGAACTAAACAGAGAAAGCACCAAGCGGTACAACAGATTTGATGGCGCTCGGTAAACGTAGCAAAACAGTATCAAGTCAGTCGAAAAAATGCTAAATTTCTTCCTCAGTGGCACCTTTTTATGCTCGTATAGCCTCGTTTGGGCCTATTAGATGCAGAAAACAGCTCATTACAAGTGAAACCACACTTGCGTTTAAGTAAGAGACTTGTTAAAGCAAGAAATGACAAATGAATTGCTGTGCATTTGTTTGATTTAGCAACCTTAAATCGATTTCCTCTTGACATTTAAATTCACGAACATGAGTCCCTTGAAAATGGTTGCACTCAGGAAAAATTAGCGGAATTGACTAAGGTAGGTGAGTCACACATTTGACTCCTCTAGAGATATCCTGAGCTAGGACAAACAACTTTAAAAAACATATTTGTATATAAATCCTTATAAGGAAGGATATGATATGCTGGAGAAAATGTTGCCGGGGAAAAATTAGTGGGGCTCAGTCTTACATTTTACCCTTATAGGAACAAATCAATCGTAGTTGTGAACCCTTTTTTTGTAACTTAGACTGCATCTTGCCCTCACTCTTACCACCCTTATTTTTCGGCTCTTGCATTATTCAAATGTCACAAAATGAGGCGGCTTAGCTTTTCAAAATCAAAAAACAGCGCACTATTCTATTACCTAATGTACACACACATACATACGAGTACACAGACTTAGGTATTCGAAGGATACGCATTTATCGTAACGAAATTTCGAAGCAAATTAAACAATTTCATTTTAAAACTATATCGAAAGGAATTGAAAAAGTCGGCTACAGTCGGAATTTCAGTTGGTCTTAACAATTTACTTAATATTTTCTGTGGCAAATACGTTATACATTGCCTTTAATTTTATAAAAATATTCATCAATAAATATCATAAAATATCGCAGCCGTATCGGCCAGTGTTGGTGATGACCGTGAATTATCGATTCGGCGCCGTTCGCAGCAATTGAGCCTCTGTTACTCCACTACGTGGAAAATTTTGCGGAAGGATTTGGGTGTGAAGCCTTATAAGATACAGCTGGTGCAAGAATTGAAGCCAAACGACCTACCACAACGCCAAATTTTTGGTGAATGGGCTCTTGAAAAGTTAGATGAAGATCCACTTTTTTATCGAAGAATTGTGTTCAGCGACGAGGCTCATTTCTGGTTGAATGGATACGTGAACATGCAAAACTGCCGTATTTGGAGTGAAGAGAAGCCAGAAGCATTGCAAGAGCTATCAATGCATCCACAAAAAACAACCGTTTGGTGCGGATTATGGGCTGGCGGCATCATTGGGCCGTATTTCTTCAAAGATGATGCGAATCACAACGTTACTGTGAATGGTGAGCGCTAGCGTGCGATGATAACAAACTTTTTTTTTGCCCAAAATGGAAGAGCTTGACTTGCATGACATGTGGTTTCAACAAGACGGTGCCACATGCCACACAGCACGCGAAACAATGGACCAATTGAGAGGCGAGTTCGGTGAACAGTTTATTTCACGCTTGGGACCAGTCAATTGGCTGCCCAGATCGTCCGATTTAACGCCTCTAGACTATTTTTTGTGGGGCTATGTTAAGGCTAATGTCTATAATGACAAGCCCGCTTCGATTGACGCACTGGAAGCCAACATTGCCAACATTATTCGTGAGATACCGGCCGAAATGTTGGAAAGAGTATGCCAAAATTGGACTAAGCGGATGGACCGTTTGAGGCGCAGCCGCAGCCAACATTTGCATGAAATAATCTTCAAACATTAAATTATATCGACCCAACTATCGATCCAAATAAATATTTCATGCATTTTTCTGAATTTTATGTGTTTTTTTTTTTTTTTTTAATTTCCGATAGTTCTTATAAAATCACCCAATATAAGAATTTGTTGAATCATATATTTCCACATTTACCTCATCTTAAAAGTTTTCAGACTGTCTCCCCAACAGCACATGATTTTAATGTTTCAATATAGCCATCTTCAATGTACACGCTGTCCACGGCCTATAGAAGTTCGTCCAATTTATTAAATTAATTACTAGTCTTGTTGGTGTGTTTCATTAAATACAAACCTAGTTCGTGAGTTTGAAACAAAATGAGTTAATTGTTGAAAGATATTTTGAGCAGAATTTTGTTTTAAATTTAGTGTCCGAGCTCGGTTATTAAAACTATTCTAATGTAGGATCACACAAAATAATTGACATTTCTTAAACCCTTCTTTAACTTTGGAAATTTTTGAAAGATATTTTCAAACATTCTACTTTATTTAGATTGTTGGGATATAAAATTGAATGTTTGAGAATATCTTTCAAAAATTTCCAAAGTCTACTGATGATTAAGATAGCTCCTATGAAATGTCAATATATAGATAGCTGGGAAACATAGAGCTATTTATAAATTTTTTAATTGATAGCAATAATATTTAACTATAAAGTGGTTATATGTAAGACAAGTAAAAAGACTAATATTATTGAAACAATTTTGGTTGTAATAATTTTTTAACGTGGTTTTGTTGTCGACTGAGGTAACAAAGCGACGTCCAGGGTCTACTTACGGATGCACATACCTTAAGTAATTAACAAGACAGGATTTTCCTCTTTGAGGCTTACACTCCAGTTATACTCCAAATTATCTTTATTCAGTATTTAAAATAATAATAATGATAGGTTTAAGCTCAGGATGCTTGCGGTTCGGCCTTTATTTCGTCTGTTCTTCGTACGGTTTTAACCTGCAGTGATGATTGCTTGTGGCCGTACTAGATGTATATCTTCGTATTGACACACTTCGTGTTTGGTACAACAACGGTTGCTGGTGAGATTTCCTCTCAGGACGGGGCGGATGTATCTTCGTATGGACAGGCCTCGGGTTCGGTATGGCAGTCGTACTCGGCATACACTGGAATCAGATATGGTTGAAAGTCTCTCGGGTCAGGATAACAACGGTTGCTGGTGATAAATTCCTCTTAGGAATGGAAAACAGAGAAATTGTTGTGCGAACAGTCTAGCCCGAAGGCCGCTGGGGGAACGGTCAACCGAAGCTGCTGAGTATGCAAAATCAGCCGAAGCTGCTGTTGAACAGTCTAGTCAGAAGACCGCTGGAAAAATGCTTTCGAATATTCGTGGTGTAGATATCTTTCGATGCCTGCACTTGGGTGATCACCGATGACTTCCTTCTTTCTTTGTCATCTTATATTTCTCAGTGCACCAACTGTATGAGAATTATTATTAACTACGGTTAACTTCAATCAGCATAAAGAAATATAATTTCAATTAATTTAATATGATCTTCTGTGGCTGTTGTTCTGTCTTTTTTTTTTAGTTTGTGCCTTTGTATGCCCTATGCACATTAGCAGTGATGATTAGTTGCTACTAATTGTATACATACATATAAGGAATTTTATGTACGAAGTCACATAAAAATTTAAGCTTCGTTACAACTGTTTGTAATTTACTTTTTCCGACTGTAGATTGGCTATCCGCATTTGAAAAATCACATTCATTTCAAGTTCATTTGTGATTTATTTTTTCCCGGAGACCCGATTTGAAATCCACATTTGCAAAATCATATTCGCACAACGTGAAACAATGAACTACAATTAATATGATTGCGCAAGATTCTTAATTTTATGTACTCGTACTTGCAATATGCTTATTTTCTGCATAAATACAAATATATAATTAGTAAGTAGTTGCATAAGTCATTCCCTGCGGAATGTGTATGGTCCTAAAGTTTTAGTCGAGATTTGACAAGAGCTGAAATTTCATAATTAGACACTTTTTGATCTTTCGATTATTATGAAAACGTTGAATGCAAAGTTTTGAAATGAAGTGAATTTTGAATTTGATTTACGGAGGTAGGTGAGATAAGGGATTTCGCATCTAACTTTCAAAATAAGTTTATTTATTCATTTGGTTATCCTTAAAATGTATTATAAATATGGGAAAACCTTGCTGTAAACAGAACAAAATGAAATAAAAGCAGTTAAAGAAAAAAAAAAAAAAAAAAGAAACAACCTGTGAAGTCGTTCGTGCTGTTCATAGAACACAGGCGAGCAGCCCGTCTAGAAAATTTGTGTGAAAGTTACTCAATTTTTTTTTTTGAGTGATTTCCATATAAAATTTTTTAGACGAGTGCTCGCTCGTCTGCACATATAAAAATTTTCCAAAGACCGACAATTTTCGCTTTAACATTTTAAGATTGTTTTTTTATTGATTAGGTGAGTTTTACTTATAAAAAGCTACAACAAATGCTTTATATGCAAAATGTATTGTCTAATAAAAATTTCAATTTTTTTTTTTATAAATTTTTTGTTTTCCAAAGTGAAATATAATTGACTGATCGCGACCTAACTACACATATTTACCATTCTGTTTAGAGTTCTAGGACAAAATCATTTCAGTCAGAGCATTTTCTAATTAAAAAGAATCAATTTTGTTCAGCTTACTTCAAACTCGCAAAACAAAAGACGACACAAATTAGGAAACTCGTCCAAGTTGCCGCAAAAAGTTTCAAAAATTTACTATAACAATACGAGTATATAATAAGAACACAAAATTACACATTTTATTACTTTTTTGTATGTTTGTTTTTGTTTTAACAGGTGAGGCAACTGCCTGTTGGTCAAATGCTGGAACTGAAAATGAAGCAATTTAAAAGTACTGTTCCCCTTATGGTCAGCTTGAAAGATGAGGCATTGCGAGAACGCCACTGGCTGCAGCTAATGGAAAAAACTGGTCAGTTCTTCGATATGACACCTGAACGATTCACACTCGAGAATATGTTTGCGATGCAGTTGCACAAATATCAGGTAAACAAAAAATATTTAGCAACCTTGCTGGCTGGCACACGTTGTAAGCACAAGTTAATGTGTGACGCTTTGCCAATGTTTGTCAGCAATCAAACAGACAAACTTCAAATGAACGTGCAATCCGCATGTGTCCAGTTAGTTTATTGCATGCAAAACTACACAAAACAGAAAATTATTTAAGGTCTAGTTTTTATTGCTTTGAGGCATTTTTGCACGTTCTAACAAGCATTCAAAAGTCTTGGATACAGTGATGCAAAGCTAAAGGCAATAGCACGAAAAAGAAAAAAAGTTAATCTCCACAATTCGTGTGCTGTTTTGCCTTTAAGGTCACATTTTGTTTGTGTATTTTGTAAGTTGGCTGACTGCATTTCTTACTAGCAGACGTGCATTGTATCCTCTTCATTTGAGTTTATTTCATCTATTGAGATTATTGAATTGATTGTGTCTGCATGGATGTTCGCTCGTTCATATTTGCTATTATTCTTTACTGCATTTCATTCAACAGGATATTGCAGAACAAATCCTTAATAATGCCATCAAAGAATTGGCCATTGAAAGGGGCGTAAAGGCAGTTGAGGACACTTGGTCCGTTATGTGCTTTCAACTACACAAACATTATAAAGGTAGTGAAGAGCGTGGATATGTATTGGGTGCGGTCGATGAAATTGTTCAGGTGCTTGAAGATAATTCAATGAATCTTCAATCGATGAGCGCCTCAAAGTAAGTATACGTAAACATATTTATTTTATTCAAAATACATAACTGCAGCTTCTCCGGCTGTGTCTTTTATCGAACTTAAAAAGAGCACAGTGGTCAATTTCAAACCTTTAATTGCTTAACAAACAACTCTTAGAAGTCCATGAGTTTGTCAAAGTCATCATTCCTGATCACGTTTAATTTCATTTCCTTAGATCTAAAATTTTTATCGCTGCCAGTGGTAATTGATTAGTCTACCGTTTCATTCATATAGGAGGAATCTTATCCAGGGAAGAGTGCAACGTATGTAGTTTTTTTTTATTGCTTATAGAAGTTATCTTCCAAATTTTGTTCTATTTATTTATGTTTGTGTACAACATAAACATGTACTTGTACAAACATGCATACATACATATATACGAGTACACATGAATGTACAAACAAATGTTTGAAATGAAAAATAAGACCTTAATGATGCGGCTAAATGTATTCACGTAAAATAAATTTAATCAAATTTTATTTGTTTGCAAATTGTATACATTTTTACTGATTCTGTTGCAGAGCAATGTATGTATGTATGTATGTACTACTCTTCACGTACGTACATATTGTATGTATTTAAATTAGGCCTATAACTTTTAACAATTCCTAGAAAAATTGGAGAGCAATTCGAAGTAAAAGCAGTAGAAGTGATTTCTTCAAGTTGTATTGCCGAATATAAATGCTACTAAATCTCATACTTATTGTTGCCTGAGTTGAAGTCGAAGTCTGTTTTCGAGACCCACGTTCCAACTTTCTGAAAGAGAAAATACTTGCGACAAAATTGATAATAGCAGTGATATTGACATTTTGATGTTTTTTTTAATTACATAGCTGTACCACCGTTTTTTTTTTCTAAATTCGAGCCTTTATTGTAAGAAACTGGTTATACATTTACATTTCTCCCATATTTCGGGTAGCGTGCGAATCCCGCGTTGGAAAAAATCTGACCTTTTGACGCGGTCCACGATTCGATCCAATTTTTTACTTCTTTATAAACCTGGACGAGCTGGTCAGCTACGCCGTGTGCCATTGGTCGAAACAAGTGATAGTCTGAGGGAGCAAAGTCTGGTGAATACGGCGGGTACGGTAGTACTAGAGGACGTTCGCAACATGAGGTCGAGCATTGTCATGCTATAAAATCACTATGTCTCTCGTTGTAGCCCGGCCGCTTGTCTTTCAATGCTCGGCTCAAGCGCGTTAGTTGCGTTCGACAACGATCGCCTGTGATTTTTTCAGTCGGTTTTAACAGCTCATAATACACTACGACGCGCTGGTCCCACCAAATACTGGGCATGACCTTGTTACCGTGAATATTCGGTTTGACCGTTGACGTGGAGGCGTGGTCGGGTATTTTGATGATCCTCTGCCGCAAAAAATTACAACCTCCCGCAAATGATGAGAATTTGGCCCGCAAGTCTGAAATTTATTTCAAATAACCCCAAAGAATGAATTACAGGTCGTCCATGTCGATATCTTCCAATTTCGAACACAAAACGTTGGTTATCATCTCACGAAGCGAACACCATTTCCTCATTTTGGAAAAAAATACGACCCGATGCTGATGCATAAACCGCAACCAACAGTCACTCTTTGTAGGTGAATTTATTTTTCACTCTGGGATTATCATTCGCCCTATTTTGCGGCAATTCTGCTTATTGACGATGATTTTCTTCGAAAATTTATCATTCACTGCTGCCGCTTCCTGCCACCATTCAGACCATTAACGACGCTTGGAATGGTCAAGAGGCCTTAGCTCTTGAGTCAATTGCACCTTGTAAACGTGTAAATGCAAGTCTTTATGCTTAATAATGATCAACGATGAGCGCGAGAGTTGCAATTGCTGGGCACCACGACGAGTTGAGGTGAACGGTTTTTCAGCCACATTATCGAAAACAGCAGCAATATTTTCTACAGAACGAGCTGCGGAAGCATGCACTGGTGTTTTCACATCTCCTACAGACCCACTGTGCCAAAAATATTTGCGAGATTTTTCCGATTGTAGGCACCTTTGGACGATTAAATTGACCGATAAAATCATGAAGTGCACGATATGCATTTTGATTTGAACGCCCATTTTTATAATAAACCTGAATAACTTTAACGCGTTGCTCGATTGTGTATCTTTCAATAGTTCAAATTGAGTTAGTCTGAAACTGAAAAATGTCAGATGAAATGCAGAAAAAGACTTGACGATTAGGTGTGGTTCACATTCACACCGGCCCTTAAAATTTAACCACCCGATACCTAAGCTTATTGTATGACACCTACGATCTATTTATTTCGACTACCACGTACTGCTGCAGTAATTTCTTCTAAAATGACGGAAGCCTAGTTGTAAGATTTCATCTGTGTAAAAAGTGTTGTTGTATGTATGCTGTACAACACCGTGATGAATACTTATTACCGTACTTAACGGAGCACCACACACAGTAAAACCAATATTTTTGATTTCCGTACTACATTAGAACGACGACAGTATTGTCTGTGCTCGGCATAATACGATTGGATCCAATACTTTTTAGCAATAACATGAGTTTCACTAGATAACACACATGAAATTTTTCTGGCGAAAAACTTAACTGAACATTTTCAATATTCGTCTGATTATTTTTTTTTTTCTTTAAAATGGTTGTTTGTAACAACTTAAACTTATCGTGGAAAATAGTTATACGCCTAATATATGTATGTACATGCATATGTATGTATGTTAATGTGTGTGTACATGTTTATCTCTATTGAAATACAAGAAGTTCTTAATAAATAATACGTTTATGAAACATGCGGAAACAACAACTTCTATTTTTATTTGGCATCCCAATATAGAAAGTTGTTTTTGAAAAACCGGAAAAATTTATTTTAGCTTTTTTTACAAACAAAAATGTTGAGCCATAAATTTTCTGATTGTCGTATTAAGTAAATTACACACAAAGCATTTAAGAGAAAGTAGTCGGATGAAAGATTTAACGCTAATCGCAAGTAAGTTTTCAAAGAAATATTATATGGTTTTCTTTAGTTTTCTTTTGATTTTTATTGCGAAATATGTTCACAAATTTTGTAATCTTCTGAATACAGTTTTGAAGAAAAAACTCCGCCAAAACCAGTAATTTTGATTCAATTAACCCATTAAATGCCAAAATAAAATCGGAAGTAATAACAAAAAGTTTCGCTTTACAGTGCTTACGGGTATTATTTGAAATATTTTTTTCCGATACGATACGTATTACAATATAAATCTCGTCTTATTTGCTTCCTTAAATGTTTGTGGTCAGGGTGGCCGTTGTTGGTTATTTTTAACCAAAATTGGTAATATTTTTGTTCAGTTGGGAATGAGAAAATTCTTCTCATTTTGGTTACTTTCTTTCATGTTAAACTTTCAAATTACTTTTGCTCGTATTACGTTTGTTGCGCATCACTGTCAACTCCTTTTCTTACTACGAAATTATTAAAATATCAAATATCAATATTGCAGATAACATATTTCTCTAATCCGGTCGCTAGCGCTAGAGAACGTAGTAAATCGTCTGCTATATCAACATCCTCGTACTATACCGTAAAATGTACTAAATCTTCCGAATTGAGAGGCTTATGAGCGATCCAGACATAAAAGTATGCCTTCTTGTCTTCGCATTCATAAAAAATATTTTGTATTTGTAAAGCCCTTATATGACAAATTCTGTATAGAAATTTGTCAAATAAGAGTTTAATAAATATTAATATTTTTTTAATAATATAATATATAAAAAATCCTTGTTGTCCATGTCAAATTTCGAAAACATGATTATTATTAATTTTTAATCAATTTTTTTCTTTAATAAATTAAAAGTTATATAGAATTATAAAATATAAACTTTTATACATATTAATTGACGTTTATCAAAATAGGTTAGTTAGAATTTTGAATATACATACATACGAGTATGTATAAAACAAATCTTGTTTTCCGTTTTCTTATTATCTTTTAAACAATTGAGTTTTTTATTCGCTATTTTAGCTTCTAACATTAATACCAATAAAACATTATAAATAGCTTGTTTTCTATGTTTCCCAGCTATCTATATGTCGACATTTCATAGGAGCTACCCTAATCTACTGATGATTAAGGAAATTTTTCCCAACACTCTAAATAAATTGTAAATAAAAAAGCCTGTTTTTTGAGTTTTGACAGATATTATTAGAGCATTTTTCTTTTTAAATTCTCAACAATTTATTTAGATTGTTGGGATATAAAATATTTGAGAATATCTTTCAAAAATTTCCAAAGTCTACTGATGATTAGGGTAGCTCTTATGAAATGTCGACATATATATAGCTGGGACATAGACATAGAAAACAAGTTATTTTTAATTTTTTATTGGTATTATTCTTTAAATATATATAATTTGCAAAAAATTTTTTGCGGCAATACCAAGGCAACTTTATATAGGTAGTGGCAGAACTACAATAAATACAACAGCAACGAACATCAACATGTATTTCGTAAATTCTACCAATAAAATACATGTTGATGTTTGTTGGTATTGTATTTATTGTAATTCTGCCACTACCTATTAAAGCTACCTTGGGTAATACAAATTAAAAGAAATTTAAATTTTTTTTGGCTTGTGTACCTTGCAATGAAAGTTGATCCAAGCTATTACTATAACTTATTACATATGTATAACCGCCAAACAAGTATTGTTTTGTCTGGCATACTGTGCAAACGTCTTTTGTTACTGCTGTCCGTAGTTTCACCCCCCGGGGAAGAGGGTTTGCCTTGGCGTATTCCTAACTTGGGCCCTCTGTTTTTCGGGGAAAAGAGGGGAAGGGGTCCCTCGTTTGATGCGGTAAACAAAGCTGTAGGAAGCCACATGACTTATGTTGTGTTGGCTTCCGAAACCCTTACCAAGGGTATAAATTGGCAGAACGGGGATCAGCATGACCCCCGGGTAGTTCTGCTTATGGTTCTACCCGGGCTGATCATGGTTGAGGTACCTACCTTGGCTGAAACGTTCTGGCTGTGGTTGAAACCTAAAAAGCAGGAAGGGAGTGTTAGTATCCTTGCTAATTGTTTCGTGTGTGGCTTTTTTCGGGGGCTAACAATCTCCCGAGGATCTGTTGTATAGGCAACAGATACCTGTATTGTAAGGAACTAGTTGTGATGGTTGACGGGTGAGTTCGTTTAACGGCTGATGCTCTTAGTGAGCTTCGGCCTACCAACTCATTAAGCCTTGTCCTCCATTGATTGCTGGGAAATTGCATACATGAGGGATTAGAAAGCCCGAACTCCTCAACAAGAAGTTGCTCATATGACCGCAAGCATATGGCAAGAATTGCTACCTGTCTGAGCCTGGTAAGCCACACGGGGGCGCTGGTGAATCGTGAATAATTCACTCCGTGGAATTGGTCCATCATCAGATTAGGCCGCAAGGCAGGTGCTGATGTAAGTCTTTTTACAACTGTCCGTAGTTTCAATATATTGCACCGGAATAGATACCAAGCTTTGCACACGTGTTTTTTTTTTCTCTTTTTTTTTCACCGTTCTTTCTATATACATATCAGTGATGCCATTAGGATACGAAAGATACATTTTTCGTAACTTTTGATCATTTCATGCACCCTGTATAATGCTGACATTTGGCGTATCTTTTAAATCTGTACGCAAAATGTGCAGAAATAAAATATTAAACTTTCCGTCTGTGACAAAGTATTTTAAAGTTATCATTTCGTTATGAATACTAAAAAAAATGGTGACAACTAAATACAAAAATGGTTTCCTAAGTTCTTCTGTCGTCTGCGTATTCTTTGGTATGTGTTCAGATGAAATTTTAGAAGAAAACAACAACGATCTTTACAGTTGATAATCCCAGACCTTTTATTATGTAATAGTTTTATAAAAAAAAATTTTTAACCCCGATATTAAAAAAAAAAACGGAATCTAAAAAATTTGACTGCAAATATTATATATTTATGTACATATAAACAAAATGAATGAGTGAATTTTATATTTTAAACAAATTTTATGTACATATCGCTCCTTTGTTGCAACATAGTCTTATCTCAAAAAATAAGTTTTTCGAGTTAACAGTACCGCCATCTATATTGTGCCAAAACTTTATTCAAATTACTTTTAAACTTTCTCCTTTAGGAGATATTTTTTAAAAAATTTTCTAAAACTTGTATGGAAGCTTAAAATTTGAAATGCGTTTTTCTCGAAACAAGCTTTTTTGAGTTATGACTATGTTGCAATAAATGAGCGATATGTTTCTATATGGAATTATTAGAACTTCGTTATAATTTACAGATCATTTTCCATAAAAGACAACGTACAATTTATTGATAAATGGCTGTTAATAAAAGAGTACAATTCATTAAATATGAAATAAAAATGTTATGTTAATAAATGTTAAACGTTAAGAATGGATTTTAGAATTTTACTCAAATGTATCTTGTTGGGGAAAAATGTATCTTTTTATACCCTTCACAAAAATGTAAAGGGTATACATATATAAGTTTGTGATTCCGTTTGTAATTTCTACAGTTTTTTTTGCGACCCTATAAAGTATATATATTCTGAATCAGAATTCATGGAAAAGTCGATTAAGCGATGTCCGTCTGTCCGCTGTTGAAATACCGTTTCTGAGAAAACCATTAGACTTAGAAACTTTTTTCTTTCACCATTCTTTTACCCCATCAATTCATGGGTTTGCTATTCAAATTCAGTAATATCGGTCCACGTATAGCTGAGATATATTCAAAATTCCGAAAAAAGCCATTTTTTTTTGCAGTTTTGTATGAAAATTTTTGAAAACAAAAATGTTCGTTTTGCTTCAAACTTCACACACTTATTAAGCATGGTGACTAAAAGACAAAAAATTTTTTTTTCAGATATCGGTCCATATATACCCGAGATATAGCCCAAATCGGGTTTTTCATGAAAATGTCGCGTAAGCGAACTTAAACAACGTTTTTGTGCTCAAAAGCAGTTCTGGTAATGAAATAGGGTCATATAAATATGAAAAATGAAAATTTTCGATATCGGTCCATATATACCCGAGATATAGCCTAGACCGGGGTTTTCATGAAAATGCCCCGTAAGCGAACTTAAACAACTTTTTTGTGCTCAAAAGCAGTTCTGGTAATGAAATTAGGTTACATAAATATGGAAAATGAAAATTTCCGATATCGGTCCATATATACCCGAGATATAGCCCAAACCGTGTTTTTCATGAAAATGCCGCGTAAGCGAACTTAAACAATTTTTTCACCTTAAAGCAGTTCTGGTAATAAAATAAGGTGATATAAATATGGAAAATGAAAGTTTTCGATACCGGTCCATATATACCCGAGATATAGCTTAAACCGGGTTTTTCATGAATACGCGGCGTAAGCGAACTAAAAAAACGTTTTTTGCTTAAA
The DNA here is from genome assembly GCA_914767995.1 of Thecocarcelia acutangulata. Taxonomy (NCBI): domain Eukaryota; kingdom Metazoa; phylum Arthropoda; class Insecta; order Diptera; family Tachinidae; genus Thecocarcelia; species Thecocarcelia acutangulata. Next base: position 190,210,502 of record OU612094.1, on the reverse strand, counting down.
AGCAGTTCTAATAGCAAAATAAGGTTATATAGGTATGGAAAATGAAAATTTCCGATATCGGTTCATTTATACCCGAGATATAGCCAAAACTGGGTTTTTCATGAAAATGTCGCGTAAGCGAACTTAAACAATTTGTTGTGCTCAAAAGCAGTTCTGGTAATGAAATAAGGTTATATAAATATGGAAAATTAAAATTTTCGATATCGGTCCATATATACCCGAGATATAGCCTGAACCGATTTTTTCATTAAAAATTTTTTTTTTTTTTTTGCTGAAAAGCAATTCTTGTTATAAAAGAAGGTTACTAAAATACAGAAAATAAAAAATTCCGATATCGGTTCATATATAACCGAGCATATTCAGGCCACATTTTTAATATACTATACATATTCGTGACTATCGTGAAGGGTATTTTAGATTCGGCCCAGCCGAATATACTACACTCTTACTTGTTGGAAACTAAAATGTATCTTTCTCGAAATTTTGCTGGTAACACTGATACATATGTTCATCATTAATTTCGTATGACAGTCGAGCGTCATCGTAATTAATTCTTAAGTGCGGTCAGGCTTGTCGTTGTTGTTTCGTCTTCGAGAATTTTGCGTCTCACTCTCATTGGTTAACTGTCTACCTCAACTAACTGTATTAGTTTACAGTTTTGTTGAGGTATTTCGTTGTTAAACACGCGGCAACTTCCTATGCGAAGGCATAGGTCGGTACAGTTAGTCACAGCGCCGCAAAAAATTACTGTTAATACCATCGTGGGTATAAGGTCTACGTTGTGCATCCTATACTTTGCAAATTTATTTTCATCTGTATAGTTGCAATACAATTTCGTAAAAACACAAATTGCACCGGAATAGGTAGCAAGCTATGTGCGCATGTTCCTTGTTTTCCCTTTCCTTTTTCACCGTTGTCCGTGTTTTCTATATATGTTTGTTCTTAATATCTTTTGAATGTACTTCATTGCCGTGTAGTCTGGAAGGTGTTGGACTAAATTTTTTTTAGTCTAAGCATTGTCGAAGGTATATACACTATGCTATGATAAGTTTTAACTAATGTAAGTCCAACGTTTTAAATGCTGGAATAGAGTTTGCTTTGGTCTTTTTTCTTGTCTTGTTGCTTAATTAATATGTTAAATCTCTTCGTGGTTTTTTAATGGTATTTTGAAAGTTTTTTCTTAGATAAGAATATTCATTGAAATTGCTTTAAAAAAGCAGCTATCACCAGGTGATTATAAAAATTTTTAGAATACGAAACTTTGTTGGTGAAGACAGGCAGCCTTTTGCAAAAAAAAAAACTTTTGATCCCATAAGATTTTCTTATAATTATATCACTACTAATGCTTTTATCTCAACTCAGAAATAAACAGGCAAAAGCTACAAAAGGGATACAACATTTATGTATAGCATACAGATATGTATATTACGCACAAATCTTTTAACTTGCAAACTACGCGTCCGCTTTTCAGATTTATTGGCCCCTTTTTGGAGACGGTGAACCGTTGGGAGCGAAATTTAGCTCTCGTTTCGGAAATTATTGATGAATGGTTAATTGTACAACGCAAGTGGCTTTATTTGGAAGGAATTTTTATAGGTGGCGACATTCGTTCTCAACTGCCTGATGAAGCTAAAAAATTCGATGACATCGACAAAATGTATCGCAGGGTAAGTAAACCATCATAGTTTCAAAGGAGTAAGCTCCTTAAACTTAACAAAAGACGTAATTGACATGCCACACGGACAGAAGACTAACTTTTTAATTGAACGGACTAAAAGTTTATTTGATCTAGTTAATTTTTTAACCAAATGTGTCAAAAAATTAATTGACAGTGTGTGTGTTGGTGCAAATTGAAACAAATGTTTATTAATATATGAAATTGTTCATTGGTATGTATTACAAATTTTTCGAATTTCCCTTTCCCTGAGTTGACATTGAAGGATATGCATATTTTTTTAATTATACTCCTTGTCCAAAATGCATTTTTCCCCTAATAAATAAAATTTATAAAAAAAAGAGTGTCCATAGAAACACTTTAATTTTTTTTACATATTTTTGCGTAGTAGTCTTCCTTGCAGCGGGCACAAAACTGTCTTTAACAATTTGAAACATTGATCGTCACGCAATGTCCTCAAGGGTAATCGCGGTAATACACTTACATACTAACTGTTGTCTTGATGGGGGCCAAGGCTTTAATAATATAGCTACATATGTATCTGATCGTGCGTTTGCAGAGTCGAGACCCAGAACAACTATTGAGCTGATAGTTTGACAGATTGTATACTCAGTCCTTTAAAAGGGGAACTATTAGAAATATTGAAAAAGAGACTGCCTTAAGGCAATTTGATAGCATTAATTTATTGGTCCATAATTTCCAAAATCGGCTTCAAGAATCGTCCAAATCCCCTACGTCACTGGAAATAATATGGCAACTTCAATTTTTGCACTAAATTGAATTACCGTTAATAGTGCAACTACACGTTGCACGGCCAAACGCGCACTGAATATGAAACACCGGTTCCGATTCGGTTAGCGAAGCGGTTTTGAGTTTTTTAGTAATTCCCAAAGTCGGGTTCAGGAAATGTCAAAATCCCCCCCATTTCCTCAGAACAAATGCATCAAATTTAGCGAAGTATTTCCAAATCCCAAAATCAGATACGTGTATAACCTAAGTCCCCCCCTTCACTTCACTGGAAGCAATACGGCACGACAGCGGCAACACTGTATATACAGTTTTACAAACCTTCATATGTAATAATCAATTATATGGGTTTCGAGTGTTACAAACATACATACAAACAAACATACATACAACTTAAACTAATATAAGCGTGATAGAAATAAATAAAAAATTTGCAATGATCTTTCCTTGTTAGACAGCGTTCTAAAAACACCAACTTCAAAAAAAAATTGAAGGTTTTGTTATGGATAATGTCAGCTTCCACCTGCAATTGGTCTCATCCCATTCGCATTCGGAAAGTGCGATTTTGTATCACTGTGATATTTTCCTTCTTTCATCATGCAACGAAAAGTATGCAAAGAGCGCGATGTAAAACTAATGGCAAATGAGATGCCGAATGTGTTGCAAGAATAGAATTGTCCTTGTTGCCGTAAAATAATTGATGAATAAAACCCACTTTTTTTTCTTTTTCTTTTTGTTTTGAATAATTATTAGAGATTTATTTCATATTAAAAATTGGGGTTTTATTTCATATGAAAATTTTAGGAGTTTTTTTTTATATCTGTTTGGGGTGTTATTTCATTTCGATAGGGAATTATTTAACTTTCAAAATTGGGGATCTATTTCATATGAAAGAAACATGACCACAAAACATGATATTCATTTCATTTTGCTTTTGGGGATTTATTTTCTGGGGGCTTATTTCATGAAGCATTACTTTCACGTTTATAATAATAGTAAATTTATAGTGCAGTATCTCTGCTGCTATAAATTTGATCATCACTGTTTCATTGAATATTGTATTAAATGCAAATAATTGAGTTTTATTCACTATAATAGCTTCTAATACTGATACTAATCAAAAAATTATAAACAGCTTGTTTCCTTTGTTTCCCAGCCGTCAATATGTCGACATTCCATAGGAACTGCCCTAATCATCAGAAGACTTGACAATTTTTGTAAGATATTCTCAATACTTTAACAATCTAAATAAATTACTGAGAATTTATATATCGACTAGTTCTTGAGACATTCGGGCTACTGCAAACTTACGTAAGATCATGCAATAAACAAAAAATCTATTTTTCATTTTGCCGGAGCAGTTGGAAAATATATTCGAAAGACTAAGTGGAGTAGGAGAAGTAAACTATTGTCGAATTTTAAATGTCATGCAGTTAGGTTGGATTATACATCGAGGCTAATGTAAATTAATTTATATGCAGTCCGAACTGCTTCACATAAATAAGTTTAAATCACAAAACTGATCTCGGTAAAATCGTGCTCGTGGTATATTTGAGTCTAGTTTTAAACGCACAACTGTTTTGTCAGATTTTCATTGCTCTTGTTACTCATACAAGACTCATGAATACAGACTCGTACAATGTTTTCGGTTACAATGCCCTTTGTTTTTAATAACAAATCTATAAGAATTATTTGGCTCAAAAGGATGTAAAACGTTGCAAGTTTTTTATACGAACACACTCGTACTTACATAAACAGACGTGTGTGTAACTAATTTTTGTTTGTTTGAATTTGTTTTATTACTTGTTGTATGTTAGTTTACTTATTGTTGAATAAACATCCTATTCGGAAGTTTAATTACATTTGACATCCCAAAACTGTGTTAACATTTAAAATCTTTTGTGCTTTTTATATTTTGTATCATAAATAATTTTCATAAACTTACACATACTCGTAATTACATTACCTTCTATGTATACATGTGAATGTTCTTCCATCCATACATACATACATACATACATACGAGTATATCTGTGTATTGGGCGTAAAACTATTGACAATTGCTGAAAACAGTAACCGGAAAGAGCATCAATAGAATTTTTTATTTAACACTAAAAGCAATAATTTTTGCTGCCGATCTTATTGATCGCAAACTGCGTTCAGCTTTAGAAATCTCTAGTCTAAAAATTCTAGTATACTCACTAAAAGTTGTTTCAGATACCGCCAAGAAACTTCTCTACAGGAATCACATGTTTACGTATGTATGTGCTATTTATATTCTGAACTGGACTTTAAATCCAGTTTCGCTGAGAACTTCCGCGCCTTTTACTTAAAACAACGAAAACTATTCTTAATTGTACACATATATACCTCTTTATTATATGTACATAACGTCGCCTTAAATGCAAACGGAGGTAACTACACAAATATTCAAAATCGATTTTTTTTTATGTTGATCTAGCAGTCAGAGGATGACCCGTACAAATGCGGTGCATTGTACTGGAACTAGGAAAGTAGATAATAATGGGAGGAGGAAAGAGGGAGTAGTGTTTGTGGAAAGGCCAAAATGACCGTTACTACGGTAATTAAAGTGTTGGAATGAAATTAGTTAAAAGTTGTCAGTTGATTTTAAAATGGTTTTTGCTTAAAGAAAATAAAAAGAGAGTTACCTCCATTTACATTCAAGGTGATAGTATGTGTTATGTCAGTTGGCCCAAATATAGTTAACGAATTCTACAATGTTATATTTTTCAAACAAATAAATTGCGAATAATACAGTTAATTGTTAATAATAAAAAATCACACCACTCTTAGATTTAGGTCATTTAAGTTGATACGAGTACACATTTTATGAAACAGTTGGGACTGCTTCTTTGATTTAATTAAAGTGCGGTCATTCTGACCAAAACAAATATAATTAAAAAATATAAAATAATCAATACAGAAATAAATTATTAAACAAAAAATAATAAAATTATTAAAGCGTGTTATTTAGTTTTTTAAACTACATTTATTTTAAATTCTTTATTTTACCATATGAGCTGGTGCAGAGAACATAGGCGAGGAAATTATTTATCTCACTGAATCTTGATAAATGCACAAAGTTTGAAATGCATTTTAGTAAAGTGGGTCCAAATCGAGTCCAAAGCAGCTGATTACTGATATGTATACAGGTGAAACTAATAAAAGTGTGCTAAAAATTATTTTTTTAGAAATTGAATTTGATAAGTGTAGTATATATAGTATTGAGTAAAACAACGGCAACAAACTTCATAAAAATAAATAAAGTTATTTATATCATTTGCAACAAAACTCACTTGCAACAAAACACTAGCTAACACTTCAACTAAAATCAATTTATATAAATAATTAAGTCCAAATATAAAATGTGCAAAATAAGAGCAGCAATCTAATGTATATGATCCTTTATATTTCTAATACGAGTACTTGACCACATCTACGCAGAAGATTAACTTAAAGCGACCCTTTCACCCCGAGCCTATTCCCTACTATTCCAAAGACGTTTTCAATGGGACTCAAAACTCATGAAAAATTATGTTTTTTGGATAATTATTTTGTTGAAACACGCCTTGAAGTGGGTCAGCATGCGAAATCATTTTCGTTCCATGTTTTTTTTACATTTGCATGAAAGGGACTTAAAAGAAGCTAAAATAGGCAGTATTTGGCATCTTACCCTTCCGCAGATCTTTCTTGCTCAACAAAGGTTCTCTGGCAGACCTCTAACCTTTTTGCATTGTTTTGTATTACACATTGAAATTTAAAGCAAACACGATTTTCTTGAAAGCGGATCATTTTATTCTGTTGTCACGCGAATGATAAATGCTTTACACCATTGATCACCCCGCAATGCCTTCAATGCTGATCGCGCTAGTGCATTTACATACTGAGTGTTCCCTTTGTGGAATGTATTGCCTTACACACACTAATCTTCAATATGTAAGACTTGAAAGTTTGGCAATATTTGTGCTCATCCATTCTTGGGGAACTAAGCGATAACAATAACACGTAAAATCTAAATTTTAAAACTAATTCAAAGAGTATCTATTTAACGCAATTAAAAATAGTACATTTTGGAAATGTACCGTCTTTTGGAAGAATTTTCTTATGACACTTTTAAGTTTGTTGGTTTTCTTGTCCACACATTAGAATTTCGAAGTTATGCGTTATTTTTCTATCCAAGTGATCGCAATGTTCTGGTTTTAAATTGTCTATATGTAGATTCTTATCGTGATCGTCTAGAACGGTGTTTCAAAAGAATTTCTCTAAATATTCAAATGTATGACATAATATAATTGAAGGGTAAATTGATTTTTTGAATTGAAGGTTGCTTTCGTTTTGCACTGTACTGTTTATATGGTGGCGTAAAATTGCAACATGAATTGAATGTTATGATACAATAGTACGACCCATATTGGAGTACGAGTATACATACCATGTTACTGAGAGATTTTGATTTGAACAAAACTATTTGTTCTTTTGATTAACATTATTTATTTTGAATAAAACAATCCATATATATGAATATACGTGCCAACATTCATAACTACTCGTACTCGTACATACTGGTATGAGCATAACAAAAATTCCCATAAACACAATTGAAAATCTACTTGTACTATTTCGTGCAGGAAAATGGCATTCTGTCCTTTTTATACAAACGAAAGTTGAGTTTGGCATTTGATTTCTTTAGATTTGCTTTATTTGCCGCAATGCTCAACAGAACATACATACATACTCGTATCTACATACAAATTAACGAATTTTATACATATATTCTATGCAGTAAGCAGCAAAAGGCGTCTGTACTTAAGAGCCTTTTAAAAGTTTAATTATTATTTGACCTCTAGGATCTGCTCAAGTACTTTACATACGAGTATTATACAATATCTTTTAAAATTATAAATCAAAAACTTACTTTTATGTGTTATGAACAAATGTGATTTCTAATTCGATAAAGGTTGAACACAGAGCTGTTAGTGAAATAATTTAGTGTTGATAAGGTTGCAGTTTTCTGCAGATTTCTCTCCTATTATTAACTCTATTCGATTTAGCTCTTTGACGAGTAAAACGAGCTTAGAGGAAACATTGCCATTACCTATTGCCAAGCGTAAATGTTATTTCAATTATTTGCGTATCAGTACTTACATATTTATAAACATATGTATGTTTCAAAAGACGATTTTTTTAAAACAGCATAAACACACAGATACGGTGGCATAATTTTTTTAATTAATTTTTTCATATCGTGAATAGTCTAAACTTCGTTGGGAATATTCTTTAGAAGTAAAGATTACTAAAAATAAATTTACCGCGCATTTCGATTTCAACGATTTGTAATGCGTAGTAGGATTTTCGTGCTATTTGTTACGAAAGTGTGGAAATTTTTTGTACTCAACTCTGTAAATAAGAAGGTGTTAATTGGCAACTCTGTATTACGAATGCAAGCGTCAGTTATAGCATGTTCACACGAAGGCTTATATCCGAGGTTCACTCTCTTATTCGTGATTCGCGCTCCAATCTTGATTGGACCAATATGATACGCCCTACAAAATTTTGAGAGCGAACCATCTAGGTTCATTCTGTTTGAACTTTGTAGCGAACTATATAAGATTTAGTATCATCTCCAAGTTTTATAGCAAATTATCGCTATTTTATTTGAACTAGCTTTCAAAAATTATAAACAAAGTAAAACCAAACAATTAATGTGTGAAAAACCAACTACGGTGAACATATCGATTTAAATAAGAGGGGAAAAAATTATATAATAAAACAAGAAAAAACTGCGCTAAATGTTTGCCAAAAAAAAAAAACAAAAAAAAAAAAATTAACTTTAAACCGGTGGTGCCAGAAGTTTTTGTCGAAAAATCCTCATATGGCGAAAAAAAAATATCTTAATATTAGGAACAAGATCTTAATATGTTTTTCTTTTTTATATCAAACTCAAAAATATTGTATTAACAAACATATAACATAAAAACTAAAATTTTAAGCAAAAATTCAATTCAATAAAATATCCGTTCAGAATTAGTAGTACTCGAGCACAGGTGCTACATTAAATTGGTATACCGTAAAGAATCCCCATTCTCGTGACACTTGATCAGAAACTTATTTATTGCGGCCGGAATCGCGTCAGTTATTATTTCAACGCACTGCTTCAAATCGGTTACGTGACTTGGTTTCACCTTTTGCTTGACATAGTAACTCAATAAGAAAACAAGTCTAGTGTAATTAGGTCAGCTGACCATAAGACCCTGTGGGAAGGGTAGCTAGGAGTTTTTGCTGCATATTGCCGAAATTAAATGCAATTAAATTGGATCGTCTTTGGCGGTGTTCCTCGTCTTTAAATAACGGCATAAAGGTTTTACATTTTATTTCATAGCATAATTCGTCATTAAAGCTCTAAACACTTAGACGACAGCAGACTTCACAACTTCACGGCTACAAACGAAGTTAGCTTCAAATGCTGCCGTCTCATCAGCAACATAATTATTTTAAAGACAGCAGCAGCACTATGTGTATTTAAACAACGCAAATTTCAGAGGTGCCACATATAAAGGGTGTTTTTTTTAAGCTAGATAGAACTTTAAATTGTAAAAAGTAACACAAAAAATTAAATTTTGATGAAACATTTTTTTTATTTGTTTCAGTATACTCTGACAAATCATCATGAATAGACTCACGCTTGAACAACGCTACGAAATTATCCAAATTTACTTTGAAAATCAGACCCGTTGTTTTATCGCAAAATTGTGTTCAGCGATGAGGCGCATTTTTGGCTTAACGGGTTTGTTAATAAGCAAAATTGCCGCATATGGAGTGAGACCAATCCACAAGAGACCCTACAGACTCCATTACATCCAGAAAAATGCACCATGATCAATGATTTTTTGTTTGAAAATATGGATGACATTGATCCGGAGGAGATGTGGTTTCAACAGGATGGCGCTACGTGCCATACGGGGAACGCAACCATCGACTTACTGAAATCAAAATTTGGCGATAAGTTGATTTCGAGAAATGGACCTGTCAATTGGCCTCCAAGGTCGTGCGATTTGACACCTCTCGATTATTTCCTGTGGGGCTACGTGAAGTCACTGGTTTATGCTGATAAACCAGCAACAATTGACGCCTTGGAGGCCAGCATTGTTCGTGTTGTTCGTGACATACGGCCAGCAGTGCTCGAAAAAGTGGCCCAAAATTGGACGTCCAGAATGCGCTTCGTCAAGAACAGCCGCGGTGCCCATATGCCCGAAATCATTTTCAAATGTTAATGTCACGTATTGATCTTTCGAATAAAAAAAAATTTTGATTACAATTTCATTTTTTGTGTTATTTTTTACAATTTCAAGTTCTATCGGGCTTAAAAAAACACCCTATATATTTTACATGAATAAAATTAAAATTCCCGACTGAAAACGTAAAAATATCACTTAAAACTGTAAAAACTAATCAATTTATTTGTTTATTTCTATTAAATATTTCAAACAAATTTTAGTTTTTATTGCTGCCAATTTATATTTATAGTGGCAACACTGCATTTACTTTTTGCTGCTTACGAAAATAGCAATTAATCTAAGTTGGCAGCAGCAGCAAATGCAGTTGTGAAGTCGTGCTGCTGTGATGTCGTTAAAATAATCGTGTGCATTTAAACGCATGTATTTTATTTTTGACAGATTGCTGCTTGCTGTCTGCTGTCGTCTATGTGTTTAAAGCTTCATACTGCAAATATAACTAGGTGTATACAGTCTTATGTACTCGTATATAGCGTACAAATGGGTTTGAAACAAGTAAAAAACTAAGAAGCGTTTTATGAAAAAACTCAAACTTCTTGAAAATAGTTCAAGCATGTACTAAAATTAATCCTCAAAAATCTTAATTTTTAGCAAAATATCTTCAAATCTTATTTAAAAATCTTATAAAATCTACAAAATTAAAATTAAATCTTCAAAATTAAGGTAAAATCTTCATTATGGCAACGCTGGTCTGAACGCCAACGCTCGCAAACGTGATGCGGAGAGCGAAGCAAGTGTTTTAAACTAACGCCTGCACATGGTGTAGTACGAAAGTGTTAGGAAATTTCTCGAACGCGTTCGGAAATTGTTTTGTTAGTGTCAAATTGGAAGAAATATGAAAATGCATATGTATATACAATTCCATTTCAAGATTAATAAGACTATACTTGTAGATAAGTAAACTAAAGTCAGTAATGTTGGTATTCCTGAAAAAAGTTTCAATATTTGTACTTATTTTTACAACTATAAACAGTTTTAATCTCAATGGGCATTATTTTCTCCAAATTGGTTTTTTAGCTTATCATTCTAAAAGACCTGTTTTTAGTTTTAATTCTTTTTATTAGAATGATTTAATAGTTTCTATTTGAAAGAGGTTCTTAATAACTTTGTTTGTAAGTATGTTAAAATGAGCTTACTGCACAAAACGTCCAAAAATGTTTTCTGTTTGAATTAATTTGTTTGAATTGCTTTTTCCGTACATATTAAAATAATAAAAGTTTTTAGAAGTAATAACAATTTTATAAACTAATTTTGATATAATTACCCAAAGACCTTCTCTTTGTTGTTTAGATATATAAGTATGCATGATACGATTATTTGCATATGTTAGTGCGGTATTGTGCTTTAATAACAAGAACACACAACAACAATTGTTTCTCAAGCGCCACACTGCAGATCTTTACGGCATATTTTGCTTGCTTTTACGAAATAGGACTCGTACTTAACTTAGTCCCAGTTTACATTGTGCAACGTTTGTCGCTGCAATTCTTACTTTGAGTGTGAAAAGGGAGAAAAGAAGTGAAGGTTGTACACATATGCAAATCATTTTTTTTTCATGTGTAGATAGCTGAACATTTCTTTTGACGTTTCTTTTTTATACATGCTGTACATACACTGAAAAAATATCAATTAAAAAATTTAGTAAACCCTTCATTTCAAAAAATATTTGCTCAAAGTTTGGGCAATATTTTGTTGAATCAGTACAAACTTAATTAAATTAGCTCATTAACTAATAGTGGGGCAAAACCATACACAAATATTCAAATTGACATCCTGAAAGAATTTTAGCTTCATTTATTTGACTAAATTTTGTTAACAACATTCGCCTTGTAGATTTGAATCTTTTTTTTTGTATATTCAATTAATTTATTTTAATTTTATCCTAATATTTTTTGATCTTTGTTTATTAAATATATGTATACAATTTTTGCAGCTTGAGATGTTGTTTTTTTTTATAAAAAAATTTTTAAAATTTTTACCTTTTAAATTTCAATATTTCACTAACAATTTGTTAGCATCTTCAGGAAAAATTAAAATTGTTATAATTTTTTTGAAAACAAAAATTGTCAAATAATTTTTGGTTTACAAAAAATGCTAACTCAAAGAAAAATACTTAACAATATTAACTATTAGAAATAACATAATTTAAACCAAATTGATTCTGCAACCAACATATGGCCAACCAACATATGGCTAACGATTAGAACATGTTGTTTTCTAACATAAACAAATTAACATGGCAACTGTTGCTTACAGAATAACATGAACAAATTTACCATTATTTAATAATATCCTAACCACTATACTCATATACATCCGATGTATACATTTTTTGTTAACTAAAACTATCAATATCCATCTTAAAATGAATTCTCCGATCAGTAAACACCTACTACTAGAATAATCTCTAACATTTCTAACATATAACGTTTCTTAAAATTACTTTTTGTTGTTATTATTGAAACATTTTCAAAATGAGGGTATTGTCTTCTGTGAATTAACATGCTTATATTTTTGGTCTGACTTGTGTCCTGCAATTCTTGCCCTTAATTTGTTTTTATTGTTCCTATATACTCTTTACTACAATTTTCCTGATCATATCCCTGATATGGAATTTTATAAACTATATTCGCAATATCCAATTTACTAAGTCTATCCTTAGTCTTACTGAATAATGTACTTAACGTATTATAATTCCTATTCTATAGTTTACTCTGTTAAATATATTAGATCTTTCTAGCCTTTCTGTTAATCCTGGTTTATAGGTTTCTAAATTTTTGGTTCTATTAAATTAACTACATTATGTGTATTGCTATTTCCAAATTGATTCACAAATTCATGAATTAGCCCAGTTGGAAAATCATTGTCTTCTAGCAAGTTACTAATTTTAATAATATTCCTTCCGTGGAACTCTCCATCACTTATTCTAAGTACCCTTTCAACAAAGTTCCTAGCCGCGTTGATGATTATACTCCTACTATGTTTTGAAAAATAATTTATTATCCTTCCTGATGCAGTTGGCTTTTTATACCAATCCATGACAAGCCTGTTATCCCTGCTTATTAATATTTATAAAAAACAAGATCTCAAGCTGCAAAAATGACATACATTTATTAATTTAAATTCCTGTAGAAATGACGAAATTTCTTTATTTTAGTTTATTTAATACAGTTATAAATCCGAGTAAATTTGATTAATATATTTTGTAGGTTGTAAATAACCTACATTTCTTCAAGTTTACATCCCATTGTGCAGTATTTAGGTAAATTTTTGGTTCAGTGTAAGTTAACAAAATATTTTAGGGTGACAGTGAACCGTTTGTGTTTCACTTAAATAATAATTTTAAAGTGTTGGAATTCAATTCAATATGAAAAAACAAAAAAATCAGTTTGACAGAGTTGCGGAATAAGAACTCAAAGATAAGACTGCAATGGGATACCAATTTTACCGATAGTTACTGATTGAGAAAAACTATAAAAGAAAAAAAAATTTTACCAAACAGAGAGGAGAATAACGAAATTAGAAATAGTGAACCGAATAAAATAATAATTCGAGTAGTACGAGAAGCATTAACTCCTGGAACAAGATACATTTTGGGAGTTTCAACTTTAATTGCATATAAAATTCACATAATCTTTAAATTTATTTCACAGGCGCCTATCCCACCTATTCAGTAGATTTTTGACAATATTTTATCGAAAACCTCGCGTGAAATGAGTAATTTACATACATATATATAAAATCAGAAAAAGTCTAAAAAAAATTTTTTACTCAGTTCAAATGTTTTTTCTTCGCACAAGCCCAAGTCGAATTCAATAAATAAAACACTACAAACAAAAAACAATTTTCATATATCAAGGGAAAAATATAAATACAAAAATGTAGTATAAAAAAGAATTCAAATAAAATATAATAAAAAAAATTTACAAGAAAAAAAACATCTTTTAATTATTTCGTGAAACTTTTAATTAAAAAAATTGTTTTATCTTTTTGATTCAGTGTATCGACTTCTAATAGCGTAAATATATTGTGTTGTTGTTTGCATTGCATCGCAGTAAAATTTGTTTTTAATTGTAAATTTTAATTTTTTATTATTTAGTTGTAAGTAAATTATTTAAATATTAATAAAAAGGGGTTTTTCCATTTTTTTTAGTTATTTTATTGTAAGACAAAAAAAATTGTGCTATTAGAATATGATTCGAGAACTTTTATTTTTTGTCATACATCAGTGCGATAAAAATTTCACAATATAAACTGGGACCGTTTGCGCTTACAATTTGTTCAATATTATGCTGGATAGCTTCTGATATTACTAATCGAAATCGGCAAAGTCCCGTTAGGCATTTTCTGGAGCTCGAACTTTTGTTTTTGGAATTTTTTCAAAGAAAATTTTCACGATTATATTTATCGAAGCGATTGGAAATCGAGCTAAGCAAGAAACCCCTTAATTGGGGGGACCATTTTATGAGCTTGAATATGTTGTGCAGTGTTATAGGTTCGATAGCGATTGCGATGCGTTGCCGTGAGAATTCCACTAGCTCAAAAGAACTGAAGATCAAAGTAATTAAAAAATAGTTTAAGATAGAAATTACGTATTCTCAAACTTTTCGGTTAACAGGGCCTTCACACTTACTTTTCTTATTACACACTCGTATGTATGTATGTAAACTCATATGCTCATATGTATGTTTGCAAACAAGCCTGTGTATATTTGTGTGTATGTAGGTATGTTCATAAATAAACGTGCATAATCACATGTGGACAAACACATTAGTGACGACTGCTGTGATTTATTGTCTGCTTTTATTTGATTTTTCATTTCTTCTTATTTCCAATTTTTCGACTTGCTCTGCTTTTTTTTCATATCGTGTTTATTTGTTTGTTGCTAAATGTTTTATTGGTAATATTTCTTTGTTGACTTTTTATTCGTGTTATTTAGATAATGCTGGATTGTGCCAAGAATCCATGGGTGGTGCCATTTTGCACCATGCCCGGCAGATTGCCCGAGATGCAGGGGTTAAGTGTCGGCTTGGAAAACTGTCAAAAGTCGTTAAATGAATATTTAGAATCAAAACGCCAAATATTCCCAAGGTTTTATTTCATATCAACTGATGAACTTCTATCCATATTGGGCAACTCAGAGCCATCAGCTGTACAAAATCACATCATCAAGGTAATGACTAAAATAATACTGGCAAATACTTGTAAGTAGGTATGTATGTGTGCATGTCTAATTTATGTCTATGCATACAAACATAAATTACGAATTTAGCACTTTAATATAAAAAAAATAATGGCAAGCGTAAAAAACCAAATACATATATTACAAATTAAGTAACGCTTCGAAAGCAGGCTGCGTTTTGTATATTATTATAATACCGATAAGTGCTTTCAGTCCTTATTAACACATTGCTATCGATCGTTTAATATTGAGGGAACAGGGTGATGTTAAAAGTTAGTTAATTTACGAAAGAAAGCCTTGTATATTAAAAGAAAAAAGTTTACTACAAATTAAATTAAGACTTTGAAATGAAAGTGGAGTATCCAGCATCAGAAATATTAATTTGTGTGATGCGTATTGTTTCTATGGGACAGACGCGTATTATAAAATAATTTACTTCGTAAGGCGACAATAACGCTTTTTACTGACTTTATTAACTTTGAACACATTCTGCGAAAATGTTTTAAATTTTATTAAGTTTCAGAACCTGTTTTATGATTTCGTTTGAAATATTTTTAAGCTGCAAACAAATAGGTTTGCTACGCGGAAATCAAAATTTTTTGGATGATTTCATATATTCTTTGCCACATTTCCTTACATAATTTTGCGCTTAAGTATAAAAATTAAGGTTTCTTGTTACAAAACAAGAAGTTATAAAGTTGGAAAAATTTTAAAATTTTCCTATGCCTATTTTATTTAAAAACTTTTTGGATTTAGCAATAAATCTCTACTCATATGCGTGGAATCTGTAAACAGACATTTTTAGATTATTATAATTTTTATCTGGACTATTAAGCTGTATACAACGTTTCAGCAGGTAATAAAGTATAAAAATAGTATCTGAAACCGGTTGTGGATTTATGCTGTATTTTACTGAAACAATTTGCAGCCTTTAGCGATACAGTTTTTGTGCAATGAACCCTCCTCCCTTTTCGAAACTATAAATACAAAAGAGTATTTTAGGTACTCGTGGAAACAAACCTTGTTCCAGTTTGAATACTCAAAGTGATATTTGGATTTGCTCAAGTAAAGTTAAATACTTCATAGGCTTGTGTGTATAAAAATACATACTCGTACATACCCGTATTATCGGTTGGCAAGAAAAAAAAAATATGCATTTATTCCTTTTCGATCTTTCCAATGAATTTTCTTCTTAGAGTCGCTTCAGACAACACCAAATATACCGCATTTTTGTTTATGCACCAGCTCTTGTAGCTAGAGCTGTGCTGTTTCGTTCATGATCGATCTTTTTCGTTCAATTAATTATTACTTTCATTATATGTAAGTATATGTTTATTATTACTTTCTTTTGAATGTTTCCGATATGTAATTCACTGCCTTGCAGTGTGCTAGTCTGAACAGGGTCGAAGAGAAAGTGAGAAAAGTCGTCACCGACATCAAAAAGTCAGTTTTGCCAGTAGTGCACCATGCCACACTCTTAGGCACTGATCTGATTTAACTAATGTAATTACAACAATTTGATTTATATTGTTCTTTCCGTTTCTTTATTAATAGGTTTAAACACTACTCCCTCTTTCCTTCTCCTCGTAACTAATTTTTTTAGTTCCAGCACCATGCACTACATATATCACCCCCTGAGTGCTGGTCCAAGATATAAACATCGTCTTGCGGACGATGAAATATTAACGAATGATAACGCTATTTTTTCAGTAATGAACATAATTTACACTATTTTCATAGATATATGAAATATTATAGTATAAATGCAATAAATGCATTTAGACTAATTTGTGGTTTGAGAATTTAGTTGAAGTTATAATTCTGGTAATAAACAAATTTTGTTAATCATGCTTTAAGGTGATTTCTATGATAAAAGCAAGTTGAAGTAAAGCTGCAAACTTATCGCAAATTAAGCACGTACATATATTTCTACTTACTTCATATAATCAATAGAATTTACTCATTCTAAAATCTGAACCGATGCCATTAACATGTCGAAAAAAAAACTACAAAAAACCAAAAGAGCGCCAAATTTACTATTTTTCGTATTTTAAGTAATTGACAAAAGTCTTTGTCTGACGTCAAATGGTCCCAGTCGTCGATTGCATATAGCATTAAGCGACTTATTAACTTTTGCTAAACATACCTGTTTATTTTTGTATACACACATATGTACATACATACTTGCTTGGTAATTTAAGAAAAAAAAAAAACTAATTTAACTTAACAAAAGTGACAACTCATAATTTATTAATATACTTTTACTTAATTTTTAGATGTATGACAATGTTAAGTCTTTGCGAATAATTAAGGAAAGAAACAACGTGACTATTGTCAACGCAATGATTTCCAGTGAAGGCGAAATATTGGAATTTCGTCAAAATGGTATGTAGTCTATTAACTTCTTCCGAAACTTTCTGTGTTTATTTGGTAAATTGAATTTGAAACCTTTTCCGTTATTTTATATGGACCAGTTTTTAGTTCATCCATCTTCTTTCGATTTTGTTTATTGCTGTTTGGCACATATACCATATCGCCTACTTGGAACTCGAAAGCTTTTCTATTTTTGTTAAATTTTTGTTTGTTGTAATTGTGGGGTTTGATTGTGTTTAGTGAAGCGATTTTTTTTATCGTTTAGCCAGTCTTCATATGCAGCTTTTACTTTTAATTCATTAGGTAATATTGCATTTTCTGGGCCTTCTATTTTGTGTGAATCCTGTGTGTGTGAATGCGGAAAACTATAGAAACGTTTTGGAAATGGATTTTTCTCAATTCCAAGACTATAGTGGCATTCCAATACGACAATGCCTCAATTCATACAGCCAGATCTGTAAAATCCTGGACACAAAGCCAAAAAGTTGATGTCCGTGAGTGGCCACCGTACTCAGCAAACCTAAATATAATCGACAACGTATGGGGCTGGTTGGCTAGGAAAGTATACGAGTCCGGAAAGCAATACAGCACAAAAACAGAACTAATCGAAGCTATCAAACACGCTTGGTCCACCATTTCGTTATATTAAATTTAAAGTCTGTATAATTCCATTCCCAATCGAATTCTCGAGGTGGTTTCAAGTAAAGGCGGAACCACACATTACAGTGGTATTTAAACATTTTCAAAACATCACAAACTTCTTTCATATAGAAAAGGAATTTTAAAAATCGCTCCATAAATGATGAAGTTATTTGACAGTCAATTATTGAGGTCGGCAATTGGCGATAACTACGTATCTCCAAAATAATCTTAGCCGTTTTGCATATGCACAACTGTTTGAGTGTAGTGGTCGGTAATATGGGAATATGTCGGAGTGAGGATGTATCCAATAGATGCTCTATTACCACCACCGTCTTTCCTTTATTGTGAGTGTAGCCAGGCACTAGATATTTGGAAGACTGATGTGCTGACTTCCTAAGTGGTTGATAAATAAAACCTCCGAGAAAAATACCAAATTCAATTTAATTCACTTTTATTTAAATTTAAGTTGACAAGTTTAATTTAAGATGTTTGCCCAGTTACACTCAGTAAGCAAGTGAAGTCTATTTCATTTTGTAGCGGCCATTAAGACATATTTTAGTAGCCATCTTTTTTATTTGGCGGTAAAATTGACAATGCGGATGACAGCAGCATTTACCACTCGTACTCTTTTAGTTATAGGCCTAGCCTGTCAGAAATCGCTACCAAGAGGCTAAATATGAATGATTCATTAAACAGTAATCTTCTATTAATATCCGAGTGGGGTCGTAAAAACAGAGTCGCCTCTAACGCTCGTAAGACCGAATGCTGTTTATTAACACACAAACAAATGACCGCAGATGCTGCTTCCTCTGTACTCATGGATGGTATAAATATTGAGGATTCGGATGCTCTTGATGTTCTGGGAATGAAAATAAAGTGTGATGTTCGCTGGAATGATCACATTTTTCATGTCTCTAAAGAAGCATTCAAGTGCCTCGGGTTTTTGAAACGATATAAGATATACTTCACTCCCTCCGACCTCCTTACTATTTATACCACCTACATCCGACCGAAAATGGAATACAACTCTCATGTTTGGGCCGGTGCCTCAAAGTATTTTTTGGGGTTACTCGACCGTGTGCAGGAGAGGGCGAAGAAGCTCATCGGTGACAGTAGGGTATCCAAGTCTATTGATTCACTGGAGCATCGGTGCAGTGTGGGGTGTGATACTCTCTTCTATCGTTATTACAATGGATTTTGCTCTGACAAGATTAGGGATCATGTTCCCGAAACGCGCACGTTTTTACGTAGCATGCGTTCATCGTCCAGAGCTCATCCATTTGTGGTCGATTGCCAGGAGAATCGTACTACGCATTACAGAGAGAATTCGTTTTTCAGCCGCACGCTTCGTCTGTGGAACAAGTTGCCTACATACGTGTTTCCTGTCTGTTATAACGTTGGAAAGTTCAAATGAAATGTTCACAAACACTACTCCCTCTTACCCCCTCCTCGTAACCTATTTTCCTAGTTCTGGTACAATGCACTGCTTATGTAGAGGTCATCCCCTGAGTACTGGTCCAACATAAAAAAAAAAAAAATTAAATCAAATCTTAGTGTTTGTTGGGTATGTACATATGAACATATCTACACATATGCATTTTCGCCCATATACTTATATGTATGACCAAATAGGATTTTGTCTATAATTATATATTGAGGGCAAAACTCAATAAGAGAAATTATAACAAAGAGCATAGAAAATCAGTAACAAAAAATGATTCTTAGTTTTACCGTCGATTTAAGGATTGGCGAAGATTTATTAAAATATTAACTGCTGAAAATGAGTTAATATAAGTGATGGTATATTAAGCAAATATTGATTTTTGAAATATAATTTAGGAAATTTTGAATTGAAAGGTTGTTGAAAAAATAATAAGATAGCACTGTGTAAACAGGACATGTATTCAGTCACGGAAGTCGAAAAAATCTCGAATAATACAATTATATAATCAAATTGAGTATAACATTGAGTAAAGGAAGCCGTCTTAAATGATAGTTTACAGTGACGTGCACAAATGTAATTTTCGTTGTCGTTTGATCTGTGAGCTAACTTATATAAAAAAAGAAAGGTGATTTTCTTTCTGGCTGTTTATAATTTAGTACTAGATTTTAATTAAAGATTTTTCGATTGAACTGAAAAAAATGCTCGACGGCGTTGACAGCAAACATTTTCACCGCGTGTAACCACTTACATATGTGCATACGTACATATGTATATGGATTCATATACGTATACATATTTAGCATTTATGTATGAGTACAGAAAGAAGTCAGTACATACCGTATAATTATGTATATAGTTTCCTGGGATAATAAATAAATTCAATAACAAACATATTACAACTAATTACGTCCGTCCCTTAACTTGAATGCAAGCACAATAAAAAGAAGAAAAACATTACTACGTAATATTCCTGTTTGGCTAAATCTTAACGACATTTCCAATGATTGACTGACCCGTACTGAATGGAGTAGAAATACATATGTATATACATATGTACGTATGCACGAATGTGTGTACTTATAAGCAACAAGAATTGTTTTTTATTATTTTCTTTTTCTGGCGTCCTTCCACAATTGTATCAAATCGTTACGAGTATTAAATCACTGATTGGACAATTTGCAAAACGGCAGAAAATTAAAGGAAGAATAATCATTAAAGTCAAACGTTTGACTAGTTACCAATTGGAAATTCCGTTACTTCCGGGTAATTTTTGCCGTTAAAGTTCCTTGTAAATCAAATAATTTTATTTCGATAAAGTGGATTGAAATCTTTGAAAGGAAAAACTAAAAGAAAAAAAAATAAAAAGCGGAGTCAGGAAACAGAATAGCTGTTATAATAGAGAAACAAAGCGAAACGCTAAATAAATAAATGTACATACATATGTAAGTGGGTGGGTAAGTAAGCGTATTTCGTGTTTTATGTGATTGTTTTTTTTTTTGCTTTTTCTTTGTCATCAAAATCAATGAAGAGAAAATAATGGCGCAATATTAATTGGTTATAAGTTCGTGACTCCACTGTCCACCGCTTCAAATGAACTAAAAAAATTATTTTTGAAATGAAGTTGAATAAGTAAGAAAACTTACTTATGTTGCCAACCTTGTCTATTTCTAGAATAAAACACGAATATTTTAATTTTAATTAGTCGCTGCGATATGTTAATAAAGTCGGAATAATTATGTTTTTTCTCAAATACTAGACGAGTTGGCGAGTGATTAAACACAAGTAAACCTCTCCAGGTAGCATACAGAAATTTTAAAATTCTTATATCCCAAAGCGCATTTCGTCTACTGAGCGAACTGTAACCAATTTAGAGCATTAGATACGATGCTAAAATTACGTGAAATACACTTCAGATTGGTTAATCATCCACCTTATAGTCCATATTTAGCACCTAGTGACTTTTTCCTGTTTCCAAACTAGAAAAAATGGCTTACACATTCTTCTCAAACGAAAAAGTGATTACCGAAACTGACGCGTATTTTGAGGGGTTCCCAAAATCATATTATAGCGTCTTACTAAAACAACAATTTTTTTTCCTACTTAGGTAGCTTCAATATTAATCCGGCCTCATTATATGAGGTTAAAGTTTGAAAAAAACGAATTAAAAAAATTTTTTTACTTCAGGCTCTAATTTGCTTTTGAGATATCAAATGAAATGAGATGAAAATGACATGTTTTTCTCCGTTCTTTATTTCCGTATTTGCGGACCAATAGAGACAAGTATTGTCTGTAAATTTGTTTTTTTTTTTTTTTTTTTGGCATGGAATCATAAAATACTTTGTATCTTCTTTCAACTTTGCACTCGTTATTCGCGGAAAAACGTGTTCAAGATATATGAATGGTGGTCCATTTTTGTCAAGTGCTTTCACGAATTGCTTTATCAGGCCTAACTTATGTGCAACGATGGTAAAATAATAATAGTTGAAATATATATGCTATTTTTTTTACTAACAATAGCTGTTGTACGTGTGGATTCCAATCTCTTTGTATGTAAAGTTTAGGAGAAGCTCGACTGTCTCATTCTTAAGTTAGCCATTTATTAGCTGATTTAAGATAATTATACCTTGTTTAACAGACAATAGTATATGCTTTAAACAAAAGAAAAATTGATAAAAATCCGTTGGGAACCAAAACAGATATATCTCTTTCAATTTGAAAATCGACAAACCGTTTTGAAATCACTTCACAAGGTGACCTAAAATAACTAAAAGTATGTTCGTGCTCTGCGTACTCCAACAAAACAGAATTGGTGCATAAGAACTCCTTAATAATTTTGGTGCATCACTTACACAGCATATGAAGTTTTCAATGAGTTATGTTTATTTTAAGCTATTATGTACATATGTATCTGGGTTAAATGTATGAAAAATAATAAAATTATTTATAAACATTAATTTTTTGAGAAAAATTGGTGTAAAATTTTTGTTATACTCGTATATATAATTAAAGAAATCAAGCCATGGTTACGTGATTTCCAATCTTACATAATTTAAATTGAACTCGCCTAAAGTCTGTAGAAAACTTTTACCGGCCGAAGAAAAATTTTCATATTGCGAACCATATAAAGTAGTAAAGTAAAGTAACAGAGTAAACTATTAGAGATGATGGACTCCCTTCCACTTCAGATACAAATATTAGAAGAAGCCTTGAGTTACCCAAAACTTTTAAGGGATTAAAATCTACGAAAGATCAATTTATTTAGTTTACTCTTGCTTATGCATCTGTAACAGTTACAAAAATTTATTTAACAAAAATCTGATTGGAAAAAATAAAACAGCTTGTTGTATGTTTTGGACCCTACAACTATTTTGCTATTATTGGATGAAATATATTTGAATGAATTCCCTTTTAAATTTCGTCTTGCATTTTCACGTTGAAATTTGCATTGCAAGAGAAATTCAAATTCTTTTTATAAAAAGCAAATTGTACTTACACAAAACGAAGAAATTTTTTCAATCGCTTTTCTCTGAAAATTTTGACGTGAGAATTCTGCAGTCCAAAACAGAAATCAAATGTATTTCATACAATAGTTGCAAGAAATAAAAAGGGTTCAACATATTTTCACTTTGTAAAGGAGCATTCAAGGTACACATATGCATGCATACAAACATTCAGCACTGATATGAGCTAAAAGATACCGCTTTTAGCCATAAAGCAAAAAACGTAATGATGCATTTACATTTTTTTTCAAAAATATTTCTAACGCGTAATTTCACTTATTATATACTTGTGTTGGAAGGAAAAAAAAAACTTTATTTTCCGTTTTTTGATAATAATCCAATTTTATCTCATCTTTCTTTTTACAAGTGGGCACTTAGACTTCGACTCAGACTTAGATGTAGACTTAGACTAACTTTGTTCTACAAAATTATTGTCTTATGGCATTTTCTTTTCTAGAAAAAGTATAACATTTTCAATATTGTTTTGCAAAAAAAAAAAAAAAATACAGAAGTATACAGTTTTCTCGACTTTTTTTCATATATTTATTTATAGTTATTGCGACATCTTCTTTTCATCTCAATAAAACTTAAATTTTAAAATTTGAATTTTAAG
This sequence comes from Thecocarcelia acutangulata, assembly GCA_914767995.1. NCBI lineage: Eukaryota > Metazoa > Arthropoda > Insecta > Diptera > Tachinidae > Thecocarcelia > Thecocarcelia acutangulata. The sequence continues at coordinate 190,187,013 of OU612094.1, read as the reverse complement.
AAAAAAATTGCAGCATAAATGCAAAACTTTTTCAGAAAAGAAAACGGCATTAAATTAATTAAAAATAATTACTCATTAAATTTGTTTTTGTTTTAAAATTGTTGTGCGAAGTCACCTATTGAGTTATTGCATTTTCGTTATCAGAACGGAAGTACAATAAATGCAGTTTTGACAATATTTATTAAAATTTACTTGGTTAAATTGGGGCCGTTGCAGTTCTTGGAACTGCGACCGAAAAATAGTCTTGGTTTATAAATTTAATTTTAATTTCTTTAAACAAATAGGAAATGGGTTTTGTATTACTTTTTATTAATTTGTTAATTTGTTAAGAAATCATCAATAGGGTCATTCTTTATGTATGTGTGTGTATTTGTATATATAACTCGTACTTCTAGTACGCGTGTAAGTACGTAATTTAGGACTACAGCCGCTTGCATATTTTGAAAACTGCCAGTTTTTCCATTGACATTGACAGGCTAGAAGCTAAGTAGGTGCGAAACCATTTCAACAAAACAAGTATTCTTCTTGATTCCTTCCGATATGAACCGAATTAGTCTATTTTAAGTCCGCATTTCAAAGATATCAATGTATCGTTGGAAAGGTATTTTAATATTTATAGTTTAAGTGTATATATCCAAAAATAAAAGATTTAAAAATTATGCTTAGAGTTGCACTGAAAAGAAAGTTCAATCCATCCGTACTTAAATCAATCCCAAGTGATGGCAAATCAAGAACGCTGCGCTTGATTCAATTACAGATTATTCAATCACTAAATGTTTAATTTTAGACTTAATAATAATTCCGAATGCGCACTTGAAATAGGCCGGAAATAGGATTGGTTTGCAAAACTGAGATCGAACCAATCTTAAAATGCGATTGATTCAAGCATTTTGGAGTTGATTCAATCCCGAACTAGTACATTAAATGAGCTGAATACCACGTTTGTAAGATATTACAATAGATGCAGACATTGTAGACAAAAACTTAAAATTTAATGATCATATGGAGTACATTTGTAGAAAGATCGGGAAAAAGATTGGGTTCTTTAAACGTATAAGAAATAAGGTTTCAATTATGACTGCAATTAATATATATAACGTGACCATTAAAACACACTTTGAATAAGGTTCAACAATCATATACTCAAGCTGCACTGACCAACAACTTGACATGACTCCAAAAACTATAAAATAAAGCTATGCGTGCAATATTAAAATGTAGCCGGTTTACATCAATAAATCATATGCTAAATACGTTAAAATGGTTTAATATTAAACAGAGACTTCAATTAAACACAATAAATTTTATTCAAAAATTAAAAGCGGGGAACGCTCCGGACTACTTAATGGAGCAGACGAGATATGTTGGAGAAGTTCAATCATATAATCTCAGAAATGCTAATGATTTTAGGCTTCAACAAGCGCACACTAATGCGATGCAGAGAACATTGTTTTACAAAGGATTGAAACTATATAATACCATGCCAAATGAAATTTAAAATGAACAAAATGTAAAATTATTCAGAATGAAAGTTGCAAATTTTATTAAAAATAATTTGGTTCAGAACACATAATAATTTTGTATTAGCCAAAAATTTTATATAGTTTATGTGGCGGCACTTCTGATATTGAGTTTTCTCCATGGAGTGGATCCTGTTTTGTACACTTTTCTGTAAAAATTAAAAAAGAAAACAACAAAGAAGAAAATGTTTGTCAGTCACGTATAGTAAGTAAATAAAATGAGATCTAAAATAATTCTTTACCTCTTGGTTTCGAGCCTTTTGCGCACTACATACACTTAGTTACATACACTATTGTTTATGGAAAGAAATTTGACTGAACTGAGTTTTTGCTGTACATTTTTGTTTTTATCTTCTTGATATGTTTTATGTTAATAATCATTATTTTTAAATTAAATTTTTGGTCTGCACATTTGTAAAACGGGTTATAGTTCAAGTTTTTTCCTTTCTTAAGTTTTTTCTTAAGAAGAATTTTTTTTTATAATACAAATCTGCTGTGATCAACAATTTTTGATTGAAGAAGACAAGAAAAATAATAATCAAATCTTTAGCTGGGGGACAACTAGCTGTTTCGTAGTCGCTACCCTACTCATCAGCACCCACTGGGATTTGAACTCGGGTCATGGCGTATCATGATCTGCTGCTTTGACCACTCAGCCACCGAGCATTTAATTATTTTTCTGTCTATATTCATCTCATATTGAATCACATATACATTTTGTTAATTGCCCACGTTGTTTGCACAGCGTTTGCTGTATTTCTTTTTAGTTAATAACATACATATTTTTGTATATAAATAATTCTCCGTACCCAGAGATGTAAATAATAAAAATTTAATTTAAAAAAAATTATAAAGTTGAACAAAAATTCAATAAATAAATATTATTTTTGTTTTTCATTGGATTGAAATTTTGGGTGCCTCGAAATGGATTTTGTTACTTTGTGATAGGAGAACTTTTTTTTCCTTATGTAAAAAGCTATAGAAAGCTCGATGGCACAAAATGGACAAATTTTGGTCCTCGCAAATCGGCCCGCCCCAATAAGACTTGATTTCAATTCAAAATGATAAAATATCATAGAAAGTGTTTAAAAGATTTCCTATTTTTATTTGTAGTTCGAGTTCATGGTCGGGTGGAAAATTGGATGAACGAAGTGTTGAACGAAATGCGACGTTCAAATCGCTTTTTGTCAAAAAAGGCTGTTTACGACTACGGAACTGACCTGAAAACTACAAGGTGAGATTAAGTTTTTTATTTAATATCATGTTTTTCTGACCACACGAAAATTAATCACATCTACATACATAAAATTTAATCCGAATGTGCTCTACGCGCATGTATGCATGTGTGAATACATATGTATGTGTACAAGTGTCCATAAAATGCATAAAAAATCAGTTGTTGCTGAATATTGTTGCTGTACTTACTTAAGGAGACTACTTTTTTTAGTGTGCACGATTGTAAATTACGTCGTTTTAACATTAAGTGTGGTGGCGGCAGTTCAAGTTAAAGAGCGAACGAAGTTGTTGTTATTTTTACTAGTTACATGGATGCCGCTATTGCTTCGGTTGGTCGTGGTGTTGCAACAATATACATATGTATGTATATACATATTTATATAGAAATATACATATTTATGTGCACAGAGATATGTACACATTACTGGTTTATGTTTTTTTTTTTTTTTTTTGTTTTTATGGCTTACAATGAATAATTTTGTCGTTATAAGCGATTTATCTTTTTATTGCCATCGATTAACCGCAAGACCAATATAACACTGTCGCTGGCAATAATAACAATCATGATGATGAAACGTTCGTACAAACGTGCATATAAAATTATATATGTATGTATGGAGATGTTGGTAAAGTCACAGATACTAACTAACAAGGATATTGTGAGTTCGTTGCAGGCCACCACAGTGGTTTTTATTAACACTTTAAGCTTGAGCTCGATTGTATATACATACATACATACATACATACATATGTATATTGTTTTTCAACAGCAGTCAATATTTTTTATCATAAAGTTTAATGAAATCATTTATCCATGCATGTTTACATACATACATAAGTACATATGGTTATGTGCAAATGAAAACGCATAAATGTAAGTATGTACACTTATAGATTCATGCAAGTATGTACATATGTACATACGTATGTATTTACACATATGCATTCCGCGTCATAAAATTGATTCATTTAAAATTTATACGTCACTCGTTAATCGAATACTTCATTTAATGTTATAACTGTTTGGCGTCACTTTTAGGCCTGATTGGTTTATGAAATATCAAAGCATGGTTGGCTTGGCGGCCAGTCAAATATGGTGGACAGCCGAAGTCGAAGAAGCATTCAACCAAGCGCAAAACTATGGTAACCTAAGAGCCATTAAAGATTTTCTGGACAAGCAAAATTATCAGATGGATGAACTAGTACTAAGGGTCAGATCAGATCTCAGCTCAAACGATCGCAAGAAATTTAAGACCATTGCAACTATAGATGTCCATGCTAGAGATATTATTGAAACTTTTGTAAGAGACAATATTCTAGATCCTAAGGAGTTCAGTTGGGAAAGTCAATTAAGATTTTACTGGTTGAAGTCTTGTGATAACTTATTCGTACTTCAATGTTCGGGCCAATTCGACTATGGCTATGAATATATAGGTCTGAGTTCACGCTTGGTGATCACACCATTAACAGACCGCATTTACTTGACCATTACCCAGGCTCTGCTGATGAATCTAGGGGGAGCTCCTGCTGGTCCAGCAGGTACTGGTAAAACTGAAACTACTAAAGATTTAGCCAAAGCTATGGCTCTGCTTTGTGTTGTGACCAATTGCGGCGAAGGAATGGATTTTCATGCTATTGGCGCAATTTTAACTGGACTGGCTCAATGCGGTGCATGGGGCTGTTTCGATGAGTTTAATCGTATTGACATTTCGGTTTTGAGTGTAATTTCGACTCAACTGCACACTATTCGAAATGCTTTGCTCAGAAAATTTGACAAATTTTTCGTAAGTATGATTTAGAACAAATAACCAATCAGTCCCTGTTCTTAAAAGCCCATTATTAATATGAAAACCCAAGATAGGACCAAAAACTGTTTATCAACTAAAATAGTTTATTATTAATTAGTAAAATATAGTATTTTTAACTAATGGCGTTTTCTCTTCTTAAAAATAAAATTTTACATTTGATTAGGCAACATTTTTAAATGCTAACCTGATTTCAAAGTAGTGTTACATATTTTACGTTTACAAAAGAACACAAAATATGGTATAAAACAATAAAGAGCAATTAGCGTTTCAGTTTTGAAGTGCTTTTATACCAAAACTTGCCGTGTAGAAAAAAAAAAGTTGGCATTAATAATTTGACGGCCTTTTTTTCTCTTTTATGTTTGTTTTTTAAATAATTGTCAATACTCGTCAACTATGAAAACTAGAATAATTATTTTTATATAAAACATACACATAGGTCAGTATACATCAGCTTGCAGGTTAGTAAAAAAAAGGGCAATATCTCACCCTGTGCTTGAATTAAAGGGCAAAATATGCTTCATATACTGCCCTTCTTCATGCAGCATATTTAGAAGAGAAACCGTTTTTATTTATACTGTGGCCTTCTTTTTAGAAAAGAACATGAAAATGGGCAAAGGGCACAATAATTGTAACATTTTTATTAGAAAAGAAAACGCCATAAGTAAAAATCTGAAGAATGTAAACGCAGTTTGCCCTTTTTTGTAGTCGTACGATTTATTCACAGCAAAATCTAAGAAAACCCAACTAAAAAAAAGTAAGTGCCACAGTACCGCAAAAAAAACTACTTTATTTTCTGAGCTGCAAACACTTTTTAATATCTTTCATGGTTAAATAATTGCATATAATCTATAATTTTATGAAAATCTTCATAAGTATTTGCAAATCGGAGAGACTTGGTTACAAAAACTTTATTCCTGCACTATCATATTTTTTGAACCTGCGCAATGATCTCATCCTTTTAAGCCACACTTAATAAGTAAATATCAATAAATAACTGAGAGGCTTGTGCAAAGCTTTTAATGCATTTTTAGTACATTGTACTCTTAAAATACAGGGTGGCCCAGAAAGACCGAAGTGGTGTGAATTGCTTATAACTTTTTATTTAAGAGATATTTTTTTAATTTTTTTTTTTTTTAAATACATTAAATTTATGGGGAATATTTTTGAATTAGTTATTAAAAATGATATCCCGCAAGTGGTGGCCATATTCTGCTTCGCACAAATGTGCTCTTTCCAACACATTTTCCATGACCTCTCGCAAAACTTCCGGTGGTATGTTGTTAATTTCTTCTCGAATATTGGTTTTTAACTCCTCAATATTCCTAGGCTTATTAACATAAACTTTTCCTTTTAAATAGCCCCAAAGAAAACAGTCTGGAGCGGTTAAATCCGGGGAACGCGGAGGCCAATTAAAATTGCTGTTACGAGAAATTATTCTTTCACCAAAGATGTCGCGTAAAAGAGTCATTGTGGCCCTCGCAGTGTGCGCTGTGGCTCCATCCTGTTGGAACCATATTTGCGGATGGTTTTCCACGGCTGGCCTTACAAAATTTTGCAACATGGCCCGATATCGATCACCATTGACGGAAATGGCGACACCTTGTTCATTTTCAAAAAAAAAATGGGCCAATGATCCTTTCTGAAGAAACACCGCACCAAACGGTACACTTAACTGGGTGCAATTGTCGTTGATGAAGTACTCTCGGGTTTTCCGTAGCCCATATCCTACAGTTTTGCTTGTTAACGAACCCATTTAATTGAAAATGGGCTTCGTCACTCATTATTAAGTTATGAATAAAATTTGGATTCTCTTGTGCTTTTTGCTGGAAATAAATTGCATAGTCAAGTCGTTGCTGGTAATCTGTTGGTTTCAATTCTTGGACAAGTTGAATTTTGTATGGAAACAATCCTATGGTGTGCAAAATTCGCTGCAGCGACGTCCTTGAGAGGCCCAGTTGTGACGAACGTCTCCTGGTTGATGTTTCTGGATCCTCCCGAATACTCTCCTGTACCACTTGAATATTGTCAGCCGTGTGGACAGTTCGGTGTCTGCCGGGACCAGGAAGGTTCCTTACTGCTCCTTGTTCTCGAAAATTTGCAACCAGACGGTTTATTGTTGACTGAGAGGGTGCAACCCGCACATTAAATTGACGACGGTATGCACGCTGAGTCAACACAATGGACCGTTGATTTGAAAAGTAAATTTCAACAATTTGGGCACGTTGTTCAATTGTGTATTGCTCCATTATAAATTATCCAAGTCTTCCTTACAAAATACTGAAAAGAAAAGAAAAAAAAATTATAATAAAAAAGTTATAAGGAATTCACACCACTTCGATCTTTCTGGGCCACCCAGTATAAAAGTATCAATCAGTCGAACAGCTCTCGCGTCATCGTAATTATTTCTTAAGTGCTTGTTGGTCAGGCTTGTTGTTTTTGTTGTTCGGTCTTCGAGAGTTTTGCATCTCACTCGCGCTGGTTAACCGTTTGTCTCAACTAACTGGTTTACAGTTTTTTAGGGAAATTTCATTGTTACCCACGCTGCAACTTCATAAGTGAAGGCAGAATTCGTTATAGTTAGTCACGGCGACGCTACAAACGTACTGTTAATACCATCTTGGGCATATGGACTCCGTCACCCCGCCCATGCTGCGCATCCTATACTTTGCAAATTTACTTTGCCACTGTATAGTTACATAGAAATAGAAATAATAGTATCAAATTACAGAATTTGAGATCAATGTGAAGCAATACATTTAGTCCCGTTACTTTAAGTAATATTCAAGATGAAGATTTAAACTGAATTATAAAAAACACATTAGCCCCATTCACAATCTTGTGCAAATGACCTTGCATCATTGCATTTGCAAAATAGTGGAGTATATTTTTACTTTACACTAACAAAAAACACCCACAAATGTCGCTTTTGCAGCTGCAGAAATATGCAACCTCAAATACACAAGATTGTGAATCGTACACAATTATCACATCAGAGTGCTCTATTGAATAAAGCAGATGTATTACAGAACCCAAACATTAATTTTTTTGAAACATCGAACTGCTTAATACGAGTAGGATAGTGAATAAGAATAGTGATAGTGTTCTTCATTAACATTTTCTTGGGTTACTTGAGTATCTTGTTTAAAGGGTTAATTTTTAATCCGCCAACAGTACTCCGCCTTTACATAGACTTCAGGTCTGCATACGTACAACACACATACACGTGCTGTGCTTGAGCATTAACACTTATTCAAAGTATGAAAACAATGAAAACCAGATATTAATTTAACGCTGTTTATGTGTGTAGTAAGCTTCGACTGTTGACCATGAAGCTTTGTTTTCATTTAAAATTATATATGTTAAATTAACTTGAAATTCTGATATGTAGTAAATCCGGCCTCATTTGCATGTTGATTAAACATGATTTCATGTTTAATCCAACATTTTTGGGCGATTTTCTGCGTGTTCATTGGAACAATATCATAAAATGTTATTTGTTTTTTCTTGCAATTAATTAAAATTTTATTCCTTTTTAAAGTTCGAAGGAAGTGAAGTGAAAATTGATCGAAAGGTGGGCATTTTTGTTACTATGAATCCCGGATATGCTGGACGTACTGAATTACCCGAGTCAGTAAAAGCTCTTTTTCGTCCTGTTACCTGCATTAAGCCCGACTTGGAACTGATTTGTTTAATATCATTATTTTCCGATGGATTTTTAACTGCGAAAGTAAGTAAATGTATGCATACCTTAAATCTTAAGAATAATAACTACACTAAAACGGACTATTTTACTTCTTGCTAACATTATATTATAAAATAATGCTTTTATTAAATAATATTTCTATATTTTGAAGTTAAGATAATAAGATAATTCTAGGTATAAAAGCTTACTTATGCGCAAGTATACGTCCAATATATCGGGTAGTTAAATTTTAAGGGCCGATGTGGAATGTGTACCACACTTAAACGTCAAGTTTTTTCTGCTTTATTCGACATTTCTCAATTTCAGACTAATTTAATTTGGAAAAATACACATTTCAGCAACGCGTTTAAGTTATTCAGCCTTATTATAAAAATGGGCGTTCAAATCAAAATGCATATCGTAAACTTCGGTGATTTTTTCGGTCAGTTTAATCATTCAAATGTGCGTACAACCGAAAAACCGTGCAAAGATTTAAGCAAACCGAATCTGTAGATGTGAAAACAACAGTGCATACTCGTACCGCTCGTTCTGCAGAAAATATTGATGCTACACGCGATAGAGTGGTTGAAGAGCCGTCCACCTCAACTCGTCGTCGTGCCCATCAATTGCACCTCTAACGCTCGTCGTTGATGAGCATTATGCATAAAGATTTGCATTTACATGCTTATAAAGTACAACTGACCCAAGAACTAAAGTCTCTTGACCACTTCAGAATAGTGTCAAGAAACGGCAACAGTGCATGATCAATTTTTGAAGAAAATCATCTTCAGTGATGAAGCACATTTTCACCTCAGTGGATTCGTCAATATGCAGAATTGCTGCAATATGGCGAATTATAGTCCAAGAGCGATTGTCAAAAAACCAATGCACTAAGAGTTGGTGCGGTTTATGACTGGCGGCATTATCAACCCGTACTTTTTCTAAAATGCGGCTGTAAATGGTGTTCCCTATCGTCAGATGATAACGAACTTTTAATGGCCCAAATTAGAAGATATGGATGTAGGCAATATGTGGTTTCAACAGGACAGTTCCACTAGCCACACAACTAACGAAACAATGCCTCTTTTAAGCGACAAATTCAATGGCGTGTTATCTCACGTGGTGACTTTGTCAATTGGTCGCCAACATCGTGTGATTTGACAGCGTTGTACTTCTTTCTTTGGAGATATTTGAATGAAATGGTGTACGTTGATAAGGCAGCAACAATTCAAGAGCTAAAGGATGAGATAATTCGACAGATTAACGGCATAGAACCTCAATTATGCCTCAGCGTCACTAATCTTTTTATCTGTCAAAAATAAACTGACAATCCGAAATGGCTGATATTCCCAACATATGTATATAACAGACATGCGTAACAACATAACAAAAAAAAAATGCTAAAATCGCGCATACGTAACTCACGTAATTTTAAAATAACGGTTATTTTTTTATCAGACCAGGAAAATATTTTTTTCGTGAAAAGTACTCGTAATATGCTTTAGGTAAAAGTAATATGCTTTAGGTAAAAAATCCATACGCACATGGAATTGAGATTTGTTTTTTTTTGTTTGCTTTTTAGGTTTTGGCTAAAAAGATGACCGTTTTATATGCTCTTGCACAAGAACAACTTTCTAAGCAGTGTCATTATGACTGGGGACTACGATCTCTAAACTCTGTACTACGAATGGCTGGAGTTATGAAACGACAATCTGCTGATTTACCAGAAGCCGTTGTCTTGATGCGCGTTTTAAGGGACTTGAATTTTCCAAAATTTGTATACGAAGATGTGCCATTGTTTCTTGGACTCATGAAGGTAACAAATAAATTATGTGTTTTTCTCGAAACAGCTTTTTTTTTTTAATTATGAATGTGCTGCAATAAAGGAGCGATATTTTCATAAGTGCTGGAAATGTGGATGGTTTTTTCTCGATATCAGCACCCTTTAATGTCTTAACTGTGTGAAATTTGGAAAAAAAAAGCATTAGCAAAAGCATGAGGCGGCCAAGAAGATAGTTAAAGTAGAGCAAAATCCAGGCAAAGACTGAAAATTGCCTCTGAGTTACTTTTTGCTTTTAAACATTTTTACAAATTAGAAAATACCAACACTCTGCCGTCTTCCTAAGGGAGGCACTCGTACGAAACCGATATTTTATAACTTCCGGACTACCACTAGAGTTCAACAAATATGTGTTTTCCAAATGTAGGCTTCTAACGTATCTAAATATTATTACTGCTCACCAACGGTTTTTAAAGCACCTTTTTTGTGATGGGAAAACGCATTGAATTTGCGATTGACTTAAGAAACTGTTCGGCAGTTGGACGTCAATGGTCCGGTTGTGATTCGTGCCTTTTTGGCATGGCGATTACAAGACAAAAAATTCTTTCCCGATACCGGTCCATATACATATGTATATCCCAGCATATTTAGTTCAAATTTGTAATATACACTATATATACATGACTACCGTGAAGGCTAATTTATATTCGGTCTAGCCGAATATACTTAATTTTTAAGAGGTTGAAAAAATTTATCATATTGATGTAAATTTGTAATCACAAGTGATGTATACGCAAATGCAAATAAGTGTAACAATAAAGAGAACATATAAATGAAAGATAATAGGGCACATCATATTAATGACACTTAGCCACAATATGCCGCGTTAGTTAAATAACGAATGATGAGAGCGTAGAGAGCAAAATACAAAAGGTAATACCAGGCAAAGAAGAAGAGTAGCTTTTTGTACACAGTATACACAGAATTAAAATTTGATTATGCGACAAGCAGACATTATATTGATGACAGTCAGTCATCAAAAGTATTAGAACATTTTTAATTCTCATTGATTTCTTGAAAATGGCAGAATATAAAGTTAAATATTTGAAAATATTTTTAAGATCATAATATTTAATCGGAGCTTAAATTTTGTTGATGATAGCGTGCAACGGTGATACCTTGTCAGAAAATTTACTACACTTAGTCAGTTTTCTGATGTTAATGAGCAATAACATCAATGAGATTTTTACATCAAATTGAAACCTAATTATAGTTAATCTGATGTTAGTGTGCCATTCTATTGATAATATTTTGTCATTACATTGAAAAAAAGTAGTTTAGTCATTACTTTGATCTTAGAGTGGCATTGCATTGATCACATGCTCACATCAAACGTATTTCGATAAAGCATTCCCACGATGTCAGTATGACATTTCATTGATAAAATAATTGTCATAACTGCCTCTAGTGATAATTAGAGCAACTGATGTAATGATTCACATCACAGTGATAGACAGCGTCGAGGGATCATTTGGCATTGCATTGATGTTACAATACATCACAGCTATGACAGGTTTTCTATGAGTGTATAGTTATAAACGTGATTACAAAATCCTGTTACCACGAGACTATTTACTGATCGAGCACTTTACCAAATCACTATACCATGGCTACATTAGAAATAAACACTTTTCATCAAAAGGACAGAAATTGCATTTTGTCTATGAAAATTTCTTATAAAAATGAGAAGTTTTTGCATTTGACCGTTTCACAGAATAAGAGTTGGTGGCTCCCTTGTTGTTGTATTGTTTTATGTGCCACCTAAAATCGACAGTAATTCGAATTCGATAATCTTGGATCCCACGACATAAAATTATTTTTTATCAGTTTCAAATCCAATACCAATGAGATCGGATTCTACGTGACGCCTGTATATGTATGTTTTTGACGAAGATCACACCATGATATAAAGGGGATTTGTAAAAAATAAATTACTGACTTTGTGGAACTGCGTTTTTTTTACAATTGCTTAATTATTGATTTGTATGTTTTCTTTTAACAGGATTTGTTTCCGGGAATAGATTGTCCGCGAGTAGGATATCCGGATTTCAATGCAGCGGTACGTCAATGTCTCGTTAATGATGGCTTCATTTTATTGGCAGATCAGGTAAGATTACGATTTTATTTTCTACATTTTCTTGTCAATTTATTTGAAGAAAGTATTTTAAAATTCAATTTTCTTGAATCTTCAATGTTCTGTGATGTTTTGTTAGTTGCATCTTCTGTTCAAGAAAATGGTCAGCACAATATTCCTTTCAACAATAAAAAAGAGCAACAGAGCACCAATAACAATAACTTACATCAATATGACATAGAAAAACTTGTACACATTGAAAACATTTTTGCTAGTCTTTCCGGCATTGAAATGGAACATTTTTTATATCTTTTTATATGCAAGCAAGCCCTCCTCACACAGACAAACACACTGCCGTACAGACACATCGAGTGATGAGAATTCACTTACAATCGATGCAGATGTAGTTGTCGTGTTTTACTGTTGGTGCTGTTAACAACAATGTCATAATCTTGCCATTATTATCCCTGACATTTTACGATAAATTTAAAACAGCAACAATAACAATACTAATACAAAGCAAAAAATGAAATAAAAATACGAAAAAATGGAAATCCTTTTTGTGCATCACAGGCGTAGACACTTTGACACATTCTAAATTGTACTTTTAAGGCAAAAAATAAAAAATATAAACGCAACAACAACAACAAGAACAGCAAGGAAACACGTTCGAGTAAAAAACATATTCAAAGGGCAGAATAAAAATGTACATAATTTCATGAACAGAGAGAGAGAGAGAGAGAGAGAGTACTTCATTAAAAAAAATTCAAAACTCAACTTAGAATTTGCTTCTTTTGATTAAACAACAGCAACAATAACATCGTCCTCACAAGCACCTTGCTAAACACCAACACACAAATCCATAAAAACTTGAGATAAAATATTTACATACATAAATTTTGTAAATGTACTTGAACTCTTAACATTTAAATACCAGTTCCCATTTGCCCCCTTTCGGTGTGCTTAGATTTTGTCTTTTTATTATTTAACCAAACTGTTGTGTTGCGTGCGATGCAGTTCCTTTGTGTTAATTGCTTCTGCTTTTAACACTTGTAATTGTGTCCATATTATCATTATTTCTCGTTTTTTTTTCTTTCAAGAAATAACTTTTTTGCTTTACAGGAAGACAAAGTGGTGCAAATGTATGAAACAATGATGACCCGACACTCGACAATGATTGTTGGCCCAACAGGTGGAGGTAAAACTGTTGTCATAAACACACTAATTAAGGCCCAAACCTTAATGGGCTTGCCAACAAAATGTATAACAGTTAACCCAAAGGTAAGCGCTTAATAATATGCTGGAGAGCAGCACTGAACCAAATTTCGTAGGTAATATTAACTAAAAAATTTTGTACACACAGCCGCGAACAAAATATATATTCAATTCAAAAGATTACGAGTATTTTTCAAATGTAATCAAATAAACTAACTGTCTTCGAATCAACGCGAATGGAACTTCATGAAAATATGTACATTTCATAAAATATTTGCCAATTCAGCATTTACACATGCAAGTCTAAGCTTTTTTACCAATACATACACAAATGTTTCTTACTTACAACTCAACTTACAATCAAATTCAGTTGTTAGTGAATTTTCAATATTTACTGCAAGCAAACTGTCAAATAGTCGTAATAACACAATGTCACCGAAAATTAGTTTTAAATTAAATTAACAACATTCAAATTAGATATTTTGTTTATATATATGTATGTACATCGGGTTTTAGTTCAAGTTTTTCCTTTCTTAAGTTTTTTCTTAAGAGGAATTTTTTTTACAATACAAATCTGCTGTGGTCAATAATTTTTGATTGAAGAAGACAAGAAAAATAATAATCAAATCTTTAGCTGGAGGACTACTAGCTGTTTCGTTTTCGCTACACTACTCATCAGCACCCACTGGGATTTGAACTCGGGTCATGACGTATCATGATCTGCTGCTTTAACCACTCAGCCACCGAGCATTTAATTATTCTCTATCTATATTCATCTCAGATATGCATTTTATTAATTGCCCACATTGTTCGTACAGTGTTTGCTGTCTCAGAACTAGCGGCATTTCTTTTTTTTTTGGTTATTAACATACAAAATTGAAATGTTCTTTAAGCTTGAGGTCAGGTTTGTTTTTTATATAAAAAATGCTTTAATTATATTCGATATTTCGTTTTCCTTCGGAAGACTTCTTTTTTTTCCTGAAGAATATAATTAAAGCATTTTTTATATAAAAAACACAACATACCTCAAGCTTAAAGAACATGAGCCATCACATCAATGAGATTTTCACACCACATTGAATCCAAATTATACTTATTCTAATGTTGGGGAGTCATTCTATGGATGATGTTTTGTCATTACGTTGACTTCATTTAGTCATTTTTTTTCGATATTAGAGTGTCATTGTATTGATTACATGTTTACTTCAAACGTAGTCCAATAAAGCATCCCCATTATGTCAGTATTCCAGTTCATTGATGAAATATTTATCATAATTGGTTGACATCACAGCAACGAACAGTGTGATGGGGTCAAATTTGGCATTGCATTGATGTAAGAATACATCAAAGTCATGTTGGGTTTATAGAGGGTGTTTTTTTAAGCCCGATAGAACTTGAAATTGTAAAAAATAACACAAAAAATTAAATTGTAATCAAATTTTTTTTTTATTCGAAAGATCAATACGTGACATTAACATTTGAAAATGATTTCGGGCATATGGGCACTTTTTCGAGCACTGCTGGCCGTATGTCACGAACAACACGAACAATGCTGGCCTCCAAGGCGTCAATTGTTGCTGGTTTATCAGCATAAACCAGTGACTTCACGTAGCCCCACAGGAAATAATCGAGAGGTGTCAAATCGCACGACCTTGGAGGCCAATTGACAGGTCCATTTCTCGAAATCAACTTATCGCCAAATTTTGATTTCAGTAAGTCGATGGTTGCGTTCGCCGTATGGCACGTAGCGCCATCATGTTGAAACCACATCTCCTCCGGATCAATGTCATCCATATTTTCAAACAAAAAATCATTGATCATGGTGCGGTAACGATCTCCATTGACCGTAACGCGAGCTCCGGCCTCATTTTTGAAGAAATAAGGTCCGATGATGCCACCAGCATGAAAACCGCACCAAACAGTGCATTTTTCTGGATGTAATGGAGTCTGTAGGGTCTCTTGTGGATTGGTCTCACTCCATATGCGGCAATTTTGCTTATTAATAAACCCGTTAAGCCAAAAATGCGCCTCATCGCTGAACACAATTTTGCGATAAAACAACGGGTCTGATTTTCAAAGTAAATTTGGATAATTTCGTAGCGTTGTTCAAGCGTGAGTCTATTCATGATGATTTGTCAGAGTATACTGAAACAAATAAAAAAAATGTTTCATCAAAATTTAATTTTTTGTGTTACTTTTTACAATTTAAAGTTCTATCTAGCTTAAAAAAACACCCTATAAAGTGTAGGGTAAAAAATATTTTGAGTAGCCCTTTAGCAAGAACATATGCTGCTGCAGACATACAAACATACATACTTATATAGAAACTTGAAATTGTAAAGTTTCGGTTCAATATTTCAAAAGCTGTAAATTTTAGGCTTTTCACTTATAGTGTGTTTCCACTAAGGTGTTTTGCTCAAAACATGTAGAAATTACTATGTTTTCCAAAATATGTGTATAAGAGCAAAACACCTCAAACTGTATTTTGGATCAAAACACTTAAAATATTCTGTAAAACACTGCTTTATAAAATATACAACATTGAGCTATCCGTTAAAAGTGAGTAGTAAGTTCGAAAAGAAAATTCATTTATCAGCTACAAAAAAAAAGAAAACCAAACAAATAAATTCAACTTTAACAAACGTAAAATGTTCTGGTTGTATTTCCACTCAGTTCCAAGACCCTGCAAGAGACATACAGCAATATTTGGGTTTTCGAAAATGTGACTACGGTTAAAAGGTCTTATATAAACGAGGCAACTCAACCATAACCAATATGTAAGAAAAGTTCCTGAGGGCCCACCAATCCCGTTTTGCTAATAAGATTGTGCATGACTAAAAGGAACGAGTATTTCCTACCTTCAGTTAAGAGAACTGAGCTCCACAATATACATATACATATATAACCCAATAAGCAAAAATTCTTCGGCTTGATATACGCCTCTATGATCTTGGGACCCTATATGTATGAAATTTCAAAGCGGTGAACTCTTTTTCTTCGCCACTCAAAAGCAAACCAAAAAAACCAATGTTAAATAAGGATCATAAATTGTTTTATTGCATATGTATGCTTGTTTTTATTTTTACAACATGCACTACATACTTATGTATTTATGTACAACACTTCTTCATCCTCATATCCCTGGCGCTTATGGGATACACGGCAGTTATACTTCAAGAAAATTCTTATGAAATACACTCAAAATATTGAGTATCAGCCAATTCATAGAACACGACTCGTCTATGAAAAGCACTAACTTAGCAACGTTTTTCGGTTTTGATATAGACATGACGACTATTGACGATTTTTATTAAAAGACGCAACAGCTATCAATTTATTTTGGTTTATATAACACAACTTGAGTCACAATAAATGTCAAATGTGACGGATAAAAAATCATATTCGTCAGTAGAAAATATATAAAAATAATGTTTGTATAAAAATGAAAATTTATAAAATAAATGTAATTTTAGTTATTTAGTGAACAGTTAAAAATTCCTATTCAAATTAAATTACAAAATTTGGTTCCCGATTTGGCGTAAAAGTGGCTAATAGCACTCTTTGCATTGTACATCTAAAACTTTCTTGTTTGTTTTGTGATGGCATGAATGAGATTGAGTGGGACCGAAGCTGGCAGCAAAGGTCATTAAAACAATACCATGTGAATAGGATTCCGAAAAGAATACGTTCAGTAGTTTTCAATAAGAACCCACATGTGATTGCACAAAGTGCCTCTGTTTAGAGTGGTTTTTATGCTGAAGGCTTAATTTGACCATAATTCTTTGCGACTCTTAGCTAAATGGTAATGGAAAATTTCAACTAACGGGTGTGTATGTGCATGTAAAGCCTTGGAGGACTATTGCGCGATGCGCTTTTCCATAAATAACTCCATACTATGTATTTTATGATTCAATAAAAAATGGTAATCAAAAGACTAAAAACTGTATTTTCTAATTCATTTAAATCTGGCATTAGGATTTTTTCTGAACCTTTAAAAAACGAAAAATTCTCAAGGCGAAATAAACTCCGGAAATATATGTACTTATGTATAAAGAAAATTAAAATACTAATTTTAACAGGAGATGAACCGGATGAAAAAGTTTTATATGTGTCTGATCCAAATACAAAAAATTAAGAGAAACTACTCGTAGCTCAAGATGGGACAGATGAGCATGCAAGAAATTTAAACGAACCTTTTAGGAATGATATAAACTAAAGTTGAAATTTTATTTTATTAAATTAGCTGTTAATTTAAAATAAAACAAAATGTGTATCATTGCTGTTTTGTGAATTCCTGCCCGTACTTTGCCCGTATGTTTTTTTTTATCCTCCAAATTCAAATGAAGTATTCGCGGTGTCGTGGTTGTATTAATTGTGTGTTTGAATGCATTTCATGAAGTCTACAAAGAGTGTTTTTTGTTTGATTTGTTACTTTTTGAGGGCAACGAGAAAGCGAGTTTTCATCCATCGTTTGGTGATTTTCAATTTCGCATTATTGGTAACCAATCTTTCTTATCATCCTTGCATTCTCCTATACATAAACAATCCTCTGCTTTTTATTTTAAAATTAGTTTATTATTTAATTAGTGATCAAGTTTTCTTCTGCTAAGGATAGTGGTTTATTCCAAGGAATCCTGATTAAAGATTTTTTTTTCATTGAAAATTTACTTTTTAAAAAATTTCTGTTGTTTATTTATATTTTTATGTCAATAGTGTGAAAAATAGGGTTGCCGATTTTTTTGCTTGAAAAAGAATTTTCATATGAAAAAATTTAACGAATGTCGAAATTTTCGCATACTGGTAACAATACAACTTCATATATATTTGACATATAGGCGAGGTAACGTAAGTTGCACGACACAGCCAAGTCGAGTTATACAAACGCTTTTCATTACGTGCTCGACCATCAATTGGCTTATCACGAGTGAATTTTGTCGTGCTCTATAAACAGGCTGTATATGTTATACAAATTTTCTAGACGTACCACTCAAACACCACATAATACTTAAATCCATCTGCTAAAAACTATTGTAATTTCAAACATGTTAAAACATTTGCTCTTTCAAAAATACTTCAGCTTGAGATATTGCTAGATTTATCTCAGTTTTCGCCATTTGCATCCTCCCCATCCCCTCTTGTATCATTCAACAATGAGGACTTCATAACATACATATTGTATCATATCATAGTGGAAACACTTCGACATGTTTCCGATAAAACACGTGTTTTTCTTTGTAGTGGAAACATGGTATTACCGTAGCGTTAATAAATTTGATCCGAAACTTCGTAGTGCTTGACTTGATGATCAATTTCCAAATAATTTTTAATAATTTTAATATTTTCAGGCCTGTTCCGTAATTGAATTGTACGGATTTCTTGACCCAGCGACACGAGATTGGATGGACGGATTATTTTCAAAGATATTTCGGGAAATGAACAGGCCATTGGAACGAGACGTATGTATGCAATAAAAAAAAGTTTTCAGTGAATTTAAAATACAAATTTATGTGTTTTATAACGTTCAAACGTATCGATGCATAAAAATCTAATTTTATTTTTATAATCCCTACATTTGCACACAAGTTTAATAATTGTATGTCGAAATAAGTCATCATCTTTAAAAATTGTAGCGCACCATAATATAAAAATTTTAATATTAAGAACAAATTATTCTAATTACAATAATTTGCCAAAGTCAGTCTCTGTTTATTTTACAATATTTTGTTGCGTTTGGTAGATCCTTTACTTTCTTAGCAACATTTAATTTTAATACAAGCACAACTGCACGAAAAGTATTTCGGGTAATATTATATAATTGGTTCCAGTTTAGAACAAAACAGATTATGTAGAAAATTAAACGATTTAGTGGCAGAGAGCATTTTTTAATTGCATAAATTATTCAAAACAACAGCCTCACATTCTTCTACTCATCTTTGTATGTTTTCAGGCGTACAGAGTAGTTTTAATGTATAAAGTATGTGATACGTGTATATGCATCAGAAGCCGGTGGGATATATGTATGTAATTTACAGGAAGCCTAAGCGGTATTTTATTTCAGCAATAGGCGAGTCTCCGTATGAAAAGCACTGAATTTCTTCTAATTCAAGGTGTATTAATGTCTACAAGGTGACAGCGTCAGAACAAAATTGCAACAATAGAAAAAACACTCGTGTTGTAGAGCTCTTCTTGCCAAAAACATTTCGAGCGTTTTTCACAAGTATAAAATATAAACGTGCTTTTTCACAATTGTGAATTATTTTTATTTTCACAAAATTATATTTAAATATGTGAGTTTAAAAAAGATACTAAATTAAATATTTTAAAAAATTAAGCGCTGTCACATCCCGTAGCGCTGCCGCCACCTTGTAGACGCAAATACACTTTGCTCGCATTGTTATTGAGCGTGTCGAGCTTAAAACTTGACTTATGTATCTCATATCATTGGTCTGAGGGCCATTTTCGCGTTTGAGAGTTACTTAGTGCATATTTTTATTAAAAATCTATAAATCAATCAACGGCTATAAGAGTATGTAACTATCAGCTTTGTTCTAGAAATGCTAATTTTCAAAACAAGAACTAAATACGAATATCTTTTTATAAAACAACACATTTTGTCACGCCTAAACAACATTGTGGCGGTGAGCAATTAAAGTCCCTTTAAAATCTCTAATGCCATGATCCCTAGAGCTGTTTTTTTTTTATTGAATTGTTTCTTACATTAACTGTAAAGCCAGTAGTGGAAACAGATTTGGTCCCAATAGATACTTGTGTAGCAGCAGGCAAAAATAACATTGACACCAATTTCATCATTTTCTTTTTCATAAGCCCGCAACCTTTTCAGTCATTTACAAAGTGAGACTCACATGTTGCGTGAATGTGTTTGCTCACAGTGCAAACACGCTATTCCCCGTTTATTTGCTAAATCAAAATTCATCGCTGTAATGATTTTGATGCATAATCGTAACTTTTTGAGTCGCACATACATACAATACATACGTACATATATATTGCGAATTACATTTTACACACAGGCAAACACACGCCCACAAATACTTGTGTACACATTAGGGTGGCCGCCTCTAAGCAAAGGTGAGCGCCTGGACATTTAAAAATATAAAAATAAAAAAAATGTAGACAAAGTCGATTGCCGTATTATTAAGGACAAAAATAAAATTTTTAAATTTATTTACTTATGTCAATGCAATTTTAAGGGATATTTGCAATGATGGATTTTGTAGTACTCTTATGTTCGACATGGTTCTGCTATTCACGTTTGAGTTTTGCGACATATAAAGTACCGAAGACACCAAATAAATTAGATAACACACGATATTATTTTAGCAATGTAGATGTCATTGTTCCCACTGTCTGTTACCTTAAAAACATTGCTTCTGTAAAAAAACATGAGCAAAGTCGTCGAACAAAATTTCAAATAGAGTACCCGTATGTTATATTTTGTTTAAAAATTTGACATTAGACATGTATGCCTTGCAAACAGTTCGGCGGTGGTCAACTTTGGGCGGTATAAGTAATCGACTTAAAGAAGTTTTACCGCATTCTTATCTTATTATGTTTTAAATATTTATTTTTATAATAATAACAAGCTAGACAATGTCAAACGAACATGTACATATACGTTTGTGAGCAAACTTCAGAGATGGTCTGTAAAAATGGCTATTTGGCAGACATGACAAAATACATGAGGGATTACATATAAAAAAAAAAAAAACAGACGTAAAACATATCGTCTGTGGGTGTCTTTAAAAACCTTCAACTTTGCTTTGATCACATGATCAAATGCATATTTTACGATTCTGTAAACGATATACAGATAAATTCATTTATATGTACGCTTTTGGGGATTCTTCAATTGTAAATCAAATAATGACACTCACACGTGTTCGTGACACAGTACTTAAATAATTCACAACTTTATTTACACTTAATACCACCGTGTACCAAAACAGTAGACTAGCTTACTTTGACTTATGACTTTCTTGCACAAAGCTTAAAAATAAACTGACTCGTTGCCGCCGACCTCCCTGTTATTTATACTTCATAATTCTAGACTCAAATCTACAAATATAGTTCTTGGGCATATACACATTCACACAAATGCTTGCGAACAATATGTCAGTCACAACAACAAACAATAATAAAACAAATACCAAGAATATAAGAACAACAACAACAACGTACTTTAAATCATATATGTTTGTTTGTGTATTGTAATTAAGTTTTATCTTGTTTGTATGAATGTGATGTACATTTCTAATAAGCAGATCATCACCTGCACACAGAGTTATATGTGACAACAATTCTTAGCAATATATAATGTAAGCAACTTTCTGAAATAATTTTCATGTATGTATGTATGTTATTAAATACCTTTTGTCTTTGAAGCTTTAAATACTATACAGGGTGTCCCAGAACTCAACATCAAGCCGAAACAGGGTGACAAGATTGATTGTAGCCATCGTGAGAAAAATCAGAAAAAACAAATTTTATTTATTTAAAATTTGTTTAGTTCGCACAAGCCCTTTTCGTCTTGACGTTGAGTTCTGGGCAACCCACTGCATGTATATTTATTTGCTTGCGTTTTAAATAAAATGAACATTTTTCCACATACGCGTCTTACAAGAAAGTTTGTTTTTCACTGCATATTTCGATTGTTTTAACGAAATACTTATTTCAGCTAGTTAAAACTCATACTCCTTTTTCAGTACACAACGTGTAATTGCATCACTAGCAAACCTGCTTTGCGGGAAGGGAATGGTAAAGCATTTTTTTTATGATTTAAAATTTGATTTTTTGGTTCAACTTATCTGCCTTACGGTAAGAGATACCTGATGTAATTATAAAACTATATAAGTGGATATTCACTTCCTGTAACTGCCTCATAGAAAGACCTTTTTCGGTAGCGCGTTGTTGTATGCTTATATGATATAATTTACCTTAACAAAGATTTCTCTTGATCATACCTTTCTGCTTTATTTAAACTCGTTGCAACCCTTTTTCATATTATTTGGTTCAAATTATCAATGGGCCGCCTTAAGACTAGATACAGGGCAATAGAGGGAAGTTGCCAAACAAACAATAATAAATTTTATGCTGTAAAAAAAAAAAACAAACATAGCATTGGGAAATACATCTTTTAATATATCACAAACAATATACATGTATGTACTCGTATGTGTGTATGATTGAATACTTGTATGTATGTATGTATGTATGTATGTATGTATGTATGTATGTATGTATGTATGGATCTATGTGCATGCATTTGCAAACGTTACATAAACACGTATGCATTGTATAACTTACTAATCCATCATCTGTGGCTTTTAAACTAAAGCGAAAAAGAAAAACAAAATAAGCATCAAGAGAAAAATAATGCAATCAGTTTAATGCATTCCCACAGGAACGCCGCTATGTCTGTTTTGATGGAGACGTTGATGCGCTTTGGATTGAAAATATGAACTCAGTTATGGATGATAACAAGCTGCTGACATTAGCAAATGGTGAACGAATTAGGTTGGAAAGCTATTGTGCTCTTCTGTTTGAGGTAAGTGTAAGTCAAACTAAAGTGAAAGTTTCACCGGCGTGGCCTTGAGCGCTAAAATAAACTTAGTGTGAAAAGTCGCACGAAATGAAATCTTCGCATTATTGCAAATTACTTAACAACTGCCAAATTCTGATTTCAAAATTGTCTCTGCCAGCTCTTGTAATGGAAGCTGTGATGAAATATTTATTTCATTAATGTTTAATCCGATTTATCAAGGATTTTCTATCTGAAGTGTGGATGGGTGATCGGTCAAACACCCTGGAAAAGTGATTGGTTGTGACAAAAGGCAACATTTGAGTATTTTTTCTTTTCTGTAAATTTTTTAGCAATAAATTTCATTTTTGCTTGCGCGACAATACTTTTTTCACTCTTACGAAAAGTGCATAAAAATACAACCGTGTGGATATAGGATAGTTGACTCATTTGCCTGAATGGTGAAACTTAAAACATTTTTTATTGTATTGTAGGATGATAGATTATGAGAAGGTGGAAACAAGGAGTCATGTTTGTGGGCGTTTGACTCAACACACGGAAAGACAAAAACAAACGTTATCACCTCATTAAAAGAGTTGGAGTTAAATTAAATTGTTTGTTCTTTTGATATTTTTTAAATTGTTTGTTCTTTTAGCATTTTAAAGTCATCAAAATTATTTGCGTATCAGCAATAATTGACGAGTACGCGTTCGTCATTTATTTATTCATTTATTTATATTTTAATCGCAAACATTTAGATACAAATGAATACCTATATGGTTGAAAGATTCACTGAATAGTGATCTTTTATTAATCTCCGAATGGGGTCGTAAAAACAGGGTCGCCTTTAACGATCGTAAGACCTAATGTTGCATATTAATGCACAAACAAACGACCGCAAATGCTGCTTCATCTGTACTCATGGATGGTATAAATATTGAGGATTCGGATGCTCTTGATGTTCTTGGAATGAAAATACAGTGTGATGTACGCTGGACTGAGCACATTTTTCATGTCGCTAAAGAAGCATTCAAGTGCCTCGGTTTTTTGAAACGGTGTAAGATTTACGTCACTCCATCCGACCTCCTTACTGTTTATACCACCTTCATCCGACCAAAAATGGAATATAACTCTAATGTTTGAACCGGTGGCCCAAAGTCTATTTTGTGGTTACTCGACCGTGTGCAGGAGAGGGCGAAGAAGCTCATCAGTGACAATAGGGTATCCAACTCTATTGATTCACTGGAGCATCGACGCAGTGTGGGGTGCGTTACTCTATTCTATCGTTACTACAATGGACTTTGCTCTGAAGAGATTAGGGATCTTGTTCCCGAAACGCGCACATTTTTTACGTCGCACGCGTTCATCGTCCAGGGCTCATCCATCGTGCTACGCATTACAGAGAGAATTCGTTTTTCAGCCCTACGCGTCTGTGGAACAAGTTGCCTGCAGACGTGTTTCCTGGCTGTTATAACGTTGGAAAGCTCAAGTCAAATATTCACAAACACTACTCCCTCTTTCCCCCTCCTTACAACCTATTTTCTTAGTTCTGGTACAATGCACTGCATATGTAGAGTATCCCCTAAGTACTGGTCCTATAAAAAAAAACAAACATATGTGCACAAAATTACTTTTGCAAACAAAAGAATTGTTTTAAGAAAACAAAAGATAGAGAATATAATCATATACATTTTGACATACATACTCGTATGTACATACGTGTGTATAATGTAAGCATACTTTCAGGTTGGGAACTTGAATTACGCGTCACCTGCCACAGTCTCCAGAGCTGGCATGGTTTTTGTGGATCCTAAAAACCTACGCTTCAGTCCGTATTGGCAGCGATGGGTGTTAACTAGACCTGAATGCCAAAGGGAATTGCTGCAAGTAAGTAAACTTAATTAGCGGTCACTAATTTAGGAGCCCCTCTAAAAATCCATTGTGTTTCTGTAAAAATATTTAAATCGCTATTGAGTTATTTTGTACGATTTCTTAAAAATCTTCGGGAAAAGTACAAATTAATAATTTTTTAGAACCTTGATCTCTGAATTACGACAAGTATATTTTCAGTATGCCTTAAATCACGAAGATTAATCAGAATTAACAAATTTAGAATATGAGTAAGTCGCTAATACGGTTATATTGCAACCCGAAAGAAAAAAAGAATTAATTAGTTTTTGACTCTGCTTTCTGGGGCATAGAGCAGTAGGAGTACCTCGTTTTTTGCAGCAAAGAAAACTCCAAGAGGCCGCATGTCTTATGTATTTTTGCACTTCTGAAACCCTCAACAACGGCTAATTGGCAGCACTTTGATCGGCAAATCCCCTAGGAGGTTTTGCTTACTGGTGATTAGGTTAGCAGTTATGAAAAGGCGACTTTTAGACTGATAGTTTTCCAAATTAAACAACTCATACTTTGAATAAAAAAAAAGTTCAAACAAAATAAATCCATCACTGCTTTCAAGACTTCAAACCCTGTGAACTATAGACCAAGCTCCTTATAATTTCAATCTGAACACTTTTAGTTTTTAGTGAAGAATTATAATGTTTCAATTCAATTCCTTATTTGTATATAACATTTGCGTTTATCGTATTATAATAATTTTTTTTAAAGAGGTTAGGAAATTTTTGCCTTTACTACTTAAATATTAATTAACCAGTCGTTCTCAGAAACGCAATACGGTGAGAAACGTATAACGCAAGAAGTATGGTTTTGCGATTTCAAATCGCCAAATAGGTGTTCTGGAAAGCGCATATTGCTTAAAATTGGCGACTTCAACTCGCATTTGTATATTGAAGTGAACTAATTGAATTTGCTAAAACTGAACCTCCAAAAGGCAATAAAATTATTCACAATTAAAATTTAATATGTTCTCTTTTTATTTCAATAAAAAGTTTAAAGAATTTTACACATTTTCAATTAAAAAAACTAAATTAAAAACTTTGCCTATTTGTTGTAAATTTTTTTTTTTATTTATATAACTAGTTACCACATACATATATAAAACACAGTTTAGTTTTTTTTCGGAAAAAACTCCGAAACGCCAGTAAAACGCACGTTCTGTAGAACACCTAAAAATCAATTAAGCGTTTCTCAGAACGCTTTGCAGTTTCAGAATGCGCGTTTCTCGGAACATGGCTGAACGATTATTTTATATCCATATCTGTTTAAGTTGTAGATGTAGAAAGATGTAAAGAGTTAAAGATGTTAATGCACTTTAAAAATTTCTTAACCTTTAAGAGTATGTTTGAGAACATAATATCACAAGCAATAGCGTTTATCCATGAAGGGTTAGATGGCACAATCCAAGGAAATCCGCTTAAAACAGTCATTATGCAAACTGAGCTGAATATGGTTGTGCAATTTTGTAATGTGTATGACGCTCTGTTACCACCTTTTGATAAGCAAGAAAAGCTGTCCTTTGAAGCTCCATCTCCAGTACAATACGACAATGACACGCTCGAGTGCTGTTTCATAGAGTGTATATATTCCTCACTGGGGGCTTGTTTGATGGAACCTGACCGAGTTGTTTTCGATGACTTCTTGAAACGTATTTCGGGTTTCCCATGTGTACAAGACTCAAAAGAGAAACCGGCATCTGCAGGACAATTACCAACATGCAAACCTACACTTTTTGAATATTTTTATTCACGCCAAAAGTCTTGTTGGATAGCTTGGGAATGGGTAGTTGCACCATATGAACATAATGTAAGTGCAAATTTTAGCGAGATTCTCGTACCTACAGTGGACAGTACACGAACTGTTAATATATTAAGTCTCAACAGCGAGGTAAGCGATATAATGAAAATGTAATCCGATTTCAAACTGATATTTTTTTGATATGCAGGTAAGAAGGCCAGTATTATTGGTTGGTGAAGCTGGAACTTCAAAAACGGCAATAATATCTCAGTACCTGCGGAATCTAAATAAAGATGTTTACGTAAGTAAAGGAAAATAATCACGGCTCTATATTCTATTTGGATAGTTTTATGTATTGTAAAACAATATTTCAGTTTGCACTTCAAATAAATTTTTCATCGAGAACCTCTTCCTTGGATGTTCAGAGAACTCTTGAAGCTGCAGTAGAGAAACGATCTAAGAATACGTACGGTCCACCAATGGGAAAAATGATGGCATGCTTTGTAGATGACATGAACATGCCACAAATTGACGAGTAAGTAAATACGATTACTGTAAATAAATCGACTTTAAAATGCCACGACTAGAAGCAAAATGAATATAGAATAACATTTTTTTTTTTCAAACCACACTCTTGCTACTCTTACGTTTTAGTTGTATAATCTTTAACTTATGGCGCTTTTTACGCGAAGAGCACTTAAGGCTCAGAACTCTAATGTCCATATTGAAAAAAAATTATATTTGAAATGTATTTTAATTAAAATTTTCATTAAAAATTTTCCTAATGTCCATGTCATACACATATTATTACTTTTGAATAAGCGTATAATTCTTCCCGAGAATATTGATTACTGCTCACCCGCTGTACTGCCCGGCAGGAGAGTTGATGTAACTTTATCAAGCACGGCCTCGGAGATAATTGGCACAGATCGCCAAGGAGACGTGCTTGAAATGTTTACAGATGGATCCAAGTCGGATCCGGGAGTTGGTGGGGGAATCTTTATGAGAGGAGGATGACTTTCAAACTGCAAAATAAGTGTGGTGTAACGTATGCCGAAATCGCGGCCATTATGAAGGCAGCTAATTGGTTAAGACACTACAGGATATATGGGGAGGATATCCGAATTTGTACTGATAGTAAGGCTGCACTGTATGCACTATCTGGGGTCTATACGACGTCCAGGTTGGTTTGGGAATACCGGATATTTGAAACTGAAACTTTTCTGGGTACGAGTGAACTGTCCGGAAATGTTTTAGCGAACGGGTTAGTGAAGGCCGGTCCACTACAACAAAAGAATGTAGTATCAGCCTTGATACTACATTCTTTTTTGGCCCAGACATGATAACAGGAGAACTATTATCCTTAGAAGCCTACCCCGACAGAGATTGCGCTCTGCTATGGCGGTCCTGACGGATCATAGCAACATACATGATGCAAAACAAAACTCTACCTATTCCGGTATAATGTTTTGATCTTTTTTGTTGTTTGAGCTGGTTTGTATATTTTACATACTTGCTACTTTTTTTTCGGGGAATTACAAATTAGTTTCTTTTTTGTTTGCGTAAGTATCAATTCTATGCATAATTCGACCTAGATGATAAATGTTGAAATCGATTTTTTTATTATTATGGCAACTAAACGTGTTTTAAAATGCCTATCAATTGAAGAAAAATATAAACTTATAAGAGACGTCGAAGATGGAGTAAAGAAAAAGGAAGCATCTGATAAATATGTTTCCGACAAGCACGGTCTCAACAATTTTCAAAAATAAGCAATCAATTATCAAATCGATTAAATCTGTATTTCGTTTACGTAGTAAAAGAGTTAAAACTCCAAAATACAAAAATTTCGACACAACATACAAAAATGTCGAAAAGTAAAATGTCAGTCACTTATTTAGGAATATGTATTTTACTTAACTATAATTTTTTAACTATATGAGTACATGTCCTTGTTTTTTATATTCTTAAGTATATAGTTTTTCATTAGAGGCTGTTTTAAATAAAAATACAAAATACAAAAACCTAATATTCTATTTCACCAAAAAATTCTGTAATTCGAATTCTCCGTAAGTCGAAATATTTTTTCGTGATTCGAGTTATGGAAGTTCGACTGTATTTACTTTTTGTTTTCGAATACTAATTCGCAATAAATTGCCAGCTACTTGAATGCGCTTTTACACAAAGAAATAGTATTTTGAAAATACTTTTGAGATTCATAGTGAAAATGAAAACTTTTAGGGGAAAAGTGTGTATAGTTACAATTACTTAGAAATAATGGGTGATTTTATAAAAACTATCGGAAATTAAAAAAAAAAACACATAAAATTCAGAAAAATGCATGAAATATTTATTTGGATCGATAGTTGGGTCGATATAATTTAATGTTTGAAGATTATTTCATGCAAAAGTTGGCCGCGGCTGCGCCTCAAATGGTCCATCTACTTAGTCCAATTTTGGCATACTCTTTCCAACATTTCGGCCGGTATCTCACGAATAATGTTGGCAATGTTGGCTTCCAGTGCGTCAATCGAAGCGGGCTTGTCGCTATAGACATTAGCCTTAACATAGCCCCACAAAAAATAGTCTAGAGGCGTTAAATCGGACGATCTGGGCAGCCAATTGACTGGTCCCAAGCGTGAAATAAACTGTTCACCGAACTCGCCTCTCAATTGGTCCATTGTTTCGCGTGCTGTGTGGCATGTGGCACCGTCTTGTTGAAACCACATGTCATGCAAGTCAAGCTCTTCCATTTTGGGCAAAAAAAAGTTTGTTATCATCGCACGGTAGCGCTCACCATTCACAGTAACGTTGTGATTCGCATCATCTTTGAAGAAATACGGCCCAATGATGCCGCCAGCCCATAATCCGCACCAAACGGTTGTTTTTTGTGGATGCATTGGTGGCTCTTGCAATGCTTCTGGCTGCTCTTTACTCCAAATACGGCAGTTTTGCTTGTTCACGTATCCATTCAAACAGAAATGAGCCTCGTCGCTGAACACAATTCTTCGATAAAAAAGTGGATCTTCATCTAACTTTTCAAGAGCCCATTCACCAAAAATTTGGCGTTGTGGTAGGTCGTTTGGCTTCAATTCTTGCACCAGCTGTATTTTATAAGGCTTCACACCCAAATCCTTCCGCAAAATTTTCCACGTAGTGGAGTAACACGTAAGCGTGTTGGTGGTTTAATGTCCAACAATGTAAATTTGGTGCGAAATTTTTTTACAATAGCCCGAATAGAAGCCTCAGTAGGTCGATTAAACTGACCATAAAATGGAAGAAGCCCGCGATGAACTTTCTTAACAGAGCACGCATTTTGGTAATAAAATTCAATAATTTGCAAGCGTTGTTCGTTTGTAAGACGATTCATGATTAAATTATAGACCAAACTGAAGATGTTTGACAGTGACACAAGATACAAAACGTGCGTGAGCTGTCAAAACTAGTGTTGCCAAAAAGATAATAGCAAAAAAATCACTCGTTAAAATGATTACACTAAGAAATTTTTGTTTGGGGTAGAAATTATAGGCCTGTTTCACGATGTCGAATATTAACGTTCGCAAGCATTTTGAGTGGCAAAAACTCTTATTTCCAATTCACTTTTGAGTTGAAAGGCAAGAATGTATCAGTCCATAGATAAAAACAAAAATGAAAGTAGATTAAAAAAATTAATATTTGTTATTTTATTAACTAAAGTCCATTGGCAATATCATCTCTCTACGAAGCTCTTATTGAATCAGTTAATAGCTCATCCCAATCATCGTTAGCACTTTCATGTCTTAAGTCTACACTGTACATACCAAGTTTTTGCACAAATTGTGCCCATTGTCATCGTTCATGGTTTATTTGGTACATTTGGTACACAAATGTTGCTCTTTTACCGCTAGATTTTAAGTGCTGTGGTACTACAATAGATAAATATTAAAACAATTGAGTTTTTTATTCACTTTTTTAGCTTCTAACATTGATACCAATAAAAAATTATAAATAGTTTGTTTTCTATGTTTTTGTGTTTTGACAGGTATTATTAGAGCATTTTTGTTTTTAAATTCTCAATAATTTATTTAGATTGTTGGGATATAAAGTTGAATGTTTGAGAAGAATATCTTTCAAAAGTTTCTAAAGTCTACTGATGATTAGGGTGGCTCCTATAAAATGTCGACATATAGGTAGCTGGGAAACATAGGACACAAGCTATTTATAATTTGATAAATATTAAAAATATGAAATTGGAAACTTGGTTCATCCAGTACTAAGTACGTGCAAACTTTTTGAAAACTTATTTTTGAAGTTCATTTCGAATGAAAGTTTAAGTACTCAAACCACTACAAAGGCAGCACATCAAAAATTAGGAGTTTGCTTTTCAAAAAAATATTTACTTTAATTCAACTACTTTTCTGCAAAATGCAGAAAATTAATTTCAAAATCGTTCTGGTTCTTTTGAATCTGCCCATGAAATGTTTACAGTTTTGCTAAAAATAAAACTAATACTTTTGTACATATATGTGTAACACATAAATACATATTTCAATATGACGTTTTTATGAAAAGAGTGGTAGAAAAACACAATTCAGGTGTAGCAGGTGTGGCTGGTGGAAGTTACTGTCAGACGAGTGCAGAGATATGGACCATTTAAGAGCTCACAACAATTTAAATATTAATAACACTAAAATTATTTTAGATACGGAACCCAACAACCAATTGCTTTGTTAAAACTTCTCTTTGAACGTGGCGGCATGTATGATCGGGATAAAGATTTAAATTGGAAGAAATTTAAAGATCTAACATTCTACGGCGCAATGGGTAGCGCTGGTGGAGGCCGCAATGAGGTTGATCCCCGATTCATTTCCATGTTTTCCGTTTACAATATCCTTTTTCCCAATGACGATTCGGTTCAACAAATTTATAATTCAATATTTAAAGGACACCTTCAATACAGTGGAAATTTCAACCCAAAACTTGTTCCCATATCTGATATTATCGTCCAAATGACTTTACGCCTCTTTAAGGTAAGTTTTGATTGATCTTTTATTGTACTCGTATACGAAATGCTTTCCACTCTTTTCAATCTATCGCTTGACTCAGTTTCTTTTTTTTTAAATTAATATTTGAGACAACAACAATTATGAGTGATTGATATATTTTTCTTTTCAGCATATCGTTAGTCTCATGTAGAAAGGCCCTAACTCGAATTTTCCCTGAATCGAACTTTTTTAGGGATTCTACTACGTTTCACATAAATATACAGCGTCACAAACATTTAATTGAATAATTTCATTGATATCGTTTCTACAAGCAATTGGACAAAAATATTACTTGTAGATGCACCTACGTATACAGTTTCCACTATGGGATTATGTTTGTTAGGGCTTTTCTGCATGAGACCAACGATATAGTTTTAGACGAAACTAAGATATGTATGTAGATAGGTATACAAAAGTCAAGATGTTTAAAATTTATCCTAATGGGGAGACGTAACTGAATACGTGCACATGTGCCGATATATTAGGTTTATGTACATACCTAAGTTGGTGTGATTTTAGGTGTCAGAGAACGGAGAAATGCAATAAATGAAATATGTCGGGTGTATCAATTAGTAAGCCATTAAACCAGGTCCTCGGTTAGGTTCAATTCAGGGAGGATTAACTAATAATAGTATTGTTTTATTTCCAGCTTTAAGCCAAACATAATTTACTGGGTACGAGTACATTTCGTGTGAGTAATATTTTCCGAAAATTGTAAAAAAACTGCTTGTTGATTGTTCAGCAGTCATAGAAATTAGCAGAATTTTTTTATTTTTTTGAGTTCGGCTGAACCAGTTTGCTAATGCCAGTTACAGTTCGCAGCAGTGTAACAAAAACTCTGTTCGGCATATAAATACATACGAGTATGTATGTATATATGTATGTGTTTTGTGTATTTGCGTGCAGAACAGGATGCGATGTATTTTTGTTTTCGTATTTAACAAAACCCGCATATCCCAGTAAACATATCGTCGTTGAAAATCCGAAAAGCACGTATTATTGGTTGATTGATTATGAATAGTTAGGTTAATTTACATACATATGTGCCTCTATCAATTTAAACATTTTTTAGAAGAAGTCTGGTTGTTGTGCTCTGATTCCACATTTTATAATTTCTTTCTATATCTGAAATAGGTTTAGATTTTAGGTTTTTTTTTTGTTTTGATTTTAAAATTAAAATGAGGTACTTTTGCATTTTTGACGATGTTATAGACCGAGTTCCTAAATGCAAGTTGCAATGCATATTTACACTTCATAAACGCATACGTAAACTTTCTGGCAACGCCTAATGTTCTTAATCGTTTGGCAACTCATTTTAATGAGTATCAGCTGTCAGAATCGCGCATCACTTTTATTTTTCATGCAAACATTTTTATTAATAAAAGTTGTCCCTTCTTTTTTCCTTTTTAATAAGTTTCTTTAACAATATTTTTTTAAGGTTTAGCCTTCAAAAAATATGGATAAATAATTTTGTGTTACCTCCATTTTTCCAAAAAAATCAATCTTATAACATGTAGTTGACATTTGTTTTATATACGAGTTGCATAGCGACGTTCCTAAAGGCCGATAAAATTCAAAAAATTTCTCAAGGTTGTACTTAAAGGCCCTGATTCACTATCCTACACGATCGTACGATTCATTCACAGGAAACTATTTCAAAAGTCTGGCCGACTTAAAAAAATCGCTTCAAAATGGCGTTGTAGGCCACACTATTACACAAGTATGATTGAAATAATTTATATACACAATAAAACAGTTAAAAACTCTTATTAACATAATAATTTTACATTAACTAAATTTTTTTCTTAAGGCACCAACAATATTCTTATATTTTTCACAATATATATCACACTGATCGCACAGAAACCATAATGTTTTGAAAGTTTCATAAAATTTTTCAAATCGCATGATTTGTCAAAAAGTCTGTTGCACGGTTGCATTTTTAGTACTTTTTCAGCACACATGCTTTATTTTGTAGATCGCACGATCGTGTATGATAGTGAAACATGGCCTTAAGACATGTTTAGCATTGCATACGCATTTTTTTAAATTATGCATTGCAACTTGCGTTTGGGAAGTCGACCATAGTTATATCTGTGGCAATTAACGTTCGTTTGCTTGTTTAGCTTGGAGTTGTAAGTCTATCTACAATATATTAATATTATAGCAATATACGCAAGGCAGCTTTAATAGGTAGTGTCAGAATTACAAGACATACAACACCAATAAACATCACATGTACATATATATGGTAGAAATTAAAAATTTTCAAAATCACAATTTGGTTTTTCTTTTGTTTGAAAAAGCAAGCAAGTCTATTGCTGAATTCACAAACTCAGTCATATCGTGTGTTTGGAGAGACAATTTCAAACACAAACTTTAAACTCACAAAAAATATATGTATTTGAAAATTGTTTTTGCTTTAAAGTGTTGTGTTTGAAATTGTCTCTCCAAATACATCGATACACGATATGACTGAGTTTGTGAATTCAGCATATTTGTTTTTTGAGAATTATGTGTTTTGTATACAAAATTTTGACAAATTTACGCAATGGAAAACAGAGGACAACTGTATTTATACCACTACGCTGGTAAAGCTGACTCAGCGACGTGTGGAAAATTTTTTTTTAATAAAAATATATAGCCTATATTTTAGGTTGGACAAATTAACAAATCTGTGCGGAGTTTCAGTGGTTTCGGAAATTAGTCCGGACAAATATAGTTGCACGAGACTTTTACATATTCAAGGATGTAACTTTTATGGTTGAAGACGAAACGGTCAATGTGGATTTAAAAAGTGCCAACGATTTTTAATGCAAATCTGAGATCTTATGAAATAATTGGCTGAACATTTTTAAATACTGAAATAAAACGTTCTGTTAAGCCTGTCCACTTTCTAGTTCATACGCTTCACAGTCTGGTATGAAGTGGGTGGTTGATTTGACAGGCAATCGAAGTCAAATCGGACAGTTCGAGAAAACTTTTTTTGATTTGCTTTATTTGTTATTGCATTGATGTTCCTGTTGAACAGCATATTTCAACAGATTTTTAGATTTTTTTGGCTTATGGTTTCAGAGATATCGGGTTTTAAATCCGATTACCGAATTATGAGAACACCGTGTCCGAATAAATACTCATAACTTTATCAATATTAGTCCAAACGGACTCAGTCCGATTTCAGTTGGATTGCCTCATATACTTTTTTACGCAATTGTGATGTGCTTACAAAAAAATACTACGCTTCAGTAAAAAATAGAACTATGAATTTATTTGGATATAATAACTCATACCTTTTTCAATATTGGTTCAAACAGAATATTTTTTCCACTATTTTCTTTTTCTGTGTACTATCTATCATTGTGGGCAATACTTCGATTTTTAAAAAAAAATTTAATTTTGATTTTTTTCACATCTTTTAAGACCCGTTTGGTAGTGATATTCGAACAACTACTATTTTTTCTGATATTTGTACATTCTCTAAAAATAATTTTTTGCGTTAAGCCACTGTGCAAAAATTTTCTAGAACTTCGAAGGATATATTTTATATAAAGCAAAAAAAAAAATATATATATATTCTGTTTGGACTAATATTGAAAAAGTTATGAGTATTTTTTCCGACACGGGTTTCTCATAATTTGGTTTTCTTAAACACGATGGGCCATATCAAAAAAAAATCTTACTTGAGTTTTAACGCATACGTTAGTTACCGAACACATTGACACTATCATACATTTGTTAAAAAAGTTTTTGCAAAAACAGTACGTTAACTATTAAATGTGGTAAGGAATCTAATTGTTTTATTGTGGCAGTGCCGTTATGTTCAGTTGTAATTTTTTGAATAGCGATGCATGAAAATATTCGAAAATCGAAAAACAAATCAAAAAAATAAAAAATTATTATAATTACATAAAATAACACATTTTTGACAAACATTTCCTGGATTACCCTTTTAATAAATAATGAATATATAATATGTAGTATATTAATGAAATTGCGAAAAGGATTACTTACTGGAAATATTTTTATTATTCGAATACCGTTTTTCGTTGTATTCGTTTGATTGAAAGTGCATCACTAACATATTTGTTGTTCATATTGGCTCTTTCATTATTAATATTTTGAATTCATATACATTGTAATGTTTTAATTTCTTTATCTAATAAAAATAATATATTAGTTTTGTTAAGAATTTTCAGTGAATAGTGCTTTTCAAGAGAAATGGAAACAAAGATCTTAAATGTCATTTTAACGTACAGGTAAAGTGTGCTTTAAAATATTTAAAGTTAACGTTAGCTTCCCAAACAGATGGTAAGCTAACAACTTTTTTTGCATATAACGTTAGGAAATATTTCTTAACAATTGCTTACCAAGCTTTGTTAAGTTTTTTTGCATACGGCCGGATATCTCTAAAACCATAAGCCAAAGAATCTAAAAACTTGCTGAAATGTGCTGTTCAAAAGGAACATTACTTATACATACAATAAAAAATAAAGCAAATCAAAAAAATATTTTCTCCGAACTGTCCGATTTGACTTGGATTGCCTCATATACTCTTTTACGCAATTGTGATTTGTTTACAAAAGCTCTTGAAAATACTACGCTTCAGTAAAAAAATAGAACTATGAACTCATTTGGATATAATTTGTACTGCCAAACACTCTGCAATTATAAATTTTATGAGGGGCTTTCACTTTTGCAACATTTCAAAAGTGAATTCTTTGGTTTTGTTAGAGAATTTAACTCGAATCTATTAAATTTTTGTCCGATGTAAATTATTTATACCTGAATATAAACAATTTAGATATAATTTACAATTGTGGTTCGCTGGGACTTGTTTTTTTTTTTTTTTTTTTTTTTTTTTTTTGGTAACAAAAATAAGTACCGTAATAATATGTGAGTAAACAAACGAGTACACAAAACAGTCCACCCAATTTTATTCGTTTTTTGCTTGTTGAAAACTGCAACTGGCGTAAGCAATTTGAACTTTAACAAATGTGACTGCTGAATTTTATGACTTCTAAAAATCGCATACTTACATATGCACATATTTTTGGGGAATGCAGACAGAAACTATTTTGAGTTCACATTTTGTCAACACAACTTTTTGTGCTACACATAAAATGTTTCTAAGAAAACAATTGCAATTCCGACTGCATCGTAGTTTCTTCCGTAGAAACTTATTAAAAAATGTATTTATTTGAAATGTGTCTACCGCTTCTGTAACTCCCCATCAAATCAACTTGCAAGTCCTGATAGCAATATCTCAACACAGTGGAAAACGCGAGCAGCTCTTCGGATTGCAGCCATCTGAAGATTTTGCGCGGTAAAAAGTCTAAGCAAAAAATTATTTACAACAAAATTTAGCTATTCTTAAAATAATAGTACATAGCAGAACTTTTTCGCCCACTAAGAATGCGAATATCGTTTTTCAAGAAGTGTGTGTATGACTCATATTTATACTTACAACAAACCGAAGTATAGTATAATCTGGATTTTCAGCAAAATCTAGGCGAATTTTGGCGAGATTTGCCGTAAAAAATTATAGTACTTTCCGATTAGAATTTGGCTAAATCTAGTAGATGTTTTTAAATATCCTGTTAAACAATAGTGTTTTGTTTGCAATATACTTGAAAATACTACACTGCGCAGTGAAACCTTTGTCACCCAACAAAATTTTTGCTCCCAACCAATTTTAGCTTTTTGAGAGTTTGTTCTAAAACGATTCACCACCCACTTTGAATATTTTTCTGGACAAACAAAGCTACCATATGAAGCTTTTTTATCTCTGAAATAAGCTTCAATGCAATCTATGCGTTGAAATTCATGACAATGTTTTAAAGTTGTTTGCTTTTATAATAAACAATATATACATGTACATATATGTATGTATAATATAAAGTGGCAGCTCTCAGTTTGCTTGAAAAATGAAAGTAGCTGACAGCACAGTTCAATTGGTTCGGAACAAGGCAGCTTTTTTTTTTATCTGGGACCAGTACTCAGGGGATGACCCCTACATATGCAGCGCATTGTATTGGAACTAAGAAAATAGGTTATGATGAGGAGGAAAGAGGGAGTAGTGTTCGCGGAGTGTTAACAATAACAACACGAAAGACTAAAACAAACTCTATTGCAGCATTTAAAATGTTGGAATTAAATTAGTTAAAACTGATCGATGCCCAGTGTATATACCTTCGACACTGCTCAGATTAGCAAAATTTGGTCCAACACCTTCCACACTACAAGGTAATGAAATGCATTGAAAATAATATTAATATTGACCATATAAAGAAAACACGGATAACGGTGAAAAAAAGACAAAAAAAAAGAGAGAAAAAACATGTGTAGACATACCAGTACTGCTACCTATTCCCGTGCACTATGATTTCATACCATAGTGCACTATGATTTCATAGCTGTGCTTATTTACAAAATACATAATTCTGAAAAATCACATGCTTTAAACAAAAGAAAAAACAAAATTTTGACAACTGTTCGTAAATTCTACCAACAAAATACATGTTGATGTTTTTTGGTGTTGTACTAACTGTTAAAGCTGCCTTGGTTCGGAACAAAAAGTAGAATTAATTAAAATCAAACTAAAATTGTTCCGAACAAACTTAACTGTTATTCACTCTTCGCTTTCGGAGAGCATTTTAGAATAAAAATTGTATTCCGAAACGATTTTTGAGGTGAATCCAGCTTAGTTCACGTAGTCAAACAACTTTCAGAAATAAATTTTATGAAAATGAAATTTTGCAAGATGTCAATAAAGGAAAATGTAAAAGTTTAAGATTTTGTTGAGACTTTTAATTCCAATCTGGTACGTTTCGAATTGGTGTCAATACGCTAAAAGGAAGATCTCATTTAACCGCACACCATCAACTTAAATAACGACGCAGCAAACATGTGCTGCTGCTGATCATTAGACCAGGCGTGTGACTGCAGACGTTTATATTTCGTGACGACTAATGTGTGAATAAAATATAATATATCACTATAAACTCATAATATGTCAGTATCAACTACAAATATTACAGAATAAAATTTGAATGAAAATAACGCAGTATAATAAATTTATTATATAAAGTAAAGTATTTTGTATTTTTGACTCCATTAGATTTATTGTTGTCGGGTTCGCTTTCAAACCTGATTTACATACACGACATGTATATGGTTCTGGTAAGACAGCACTGGTTGTGGTTTACAAAATTTAATAACTTTTTCGTTTCAAAAATTTGTTCAATACTATTATCAAATTTATTCACACAACGATTGGAGACGAAATAATATTTTTAAGTCAGAGGTATTTTTGTACGTACGAACATAGAAACTTCAAAATGCATAAAAACGTTTGTACTCGTATGTACATACATATGTATGTAGTTTGAAGAAAATTAGTGTCAACTATTTTCACTCTGAGGCACATCTTTAATTTGTTTTTAGGTAACAAGCTACTATTTTCGTTGATAAATAAATGTATACATAAAAATTAATTACCAAAGTTATGTAATCGCATTACTTGAGAACGGCTGTAGCGATTTGACAAACTTAAATAAATATTGATTGGTTTATATCTGAATAACAGTAACAGTAGGATTTTCTAATTTGGTCCAGATTGCTTAACAAGCAAATTAAATCATCGGTCAAAAGGAGGCGGAATCGATTTAAGGGGCGTGGCACCTACCATACATAGTACATATTTATTTGTGTATATCTTGAGAACGGTTAAAGCTAAAGTTTCTAAATTTGGTACGAATGACATGATGGTCAATACAAATTATCAGATAAAAATTTGGTACGGTAAGAAAAGTGGGCATGGTGCTTCCCATACAACGCAAATGTTGATTTTTGTATATCTTAAGAAGGGTTAAGGCTAAAGTTTCTAGCCTGGTACAATTGACTTGATGGTCGATATAAATTATCAGACAAAAATTGAGTGTGGTTCGGCAATCGCGGAAATCCCACAAGTACGTATCGTCAAACTAATGAAAATTTTGGGTTTCACAGATTGTGATTCATATCTTCATCTAAAAATTACGATTTCATTGCAAAATTAGCGTAAAATACTGCAAAAACCTTAAATCTATTAAATACGTTTGCAAGTATGTTAAGAGCGGAGACGACAGGGCTGTCTTTGGTATTACAGTCATAGCTGCCAGACTTGACGAAAAATCGCCGTTTTGACGATTTCAAATGCTCAAAATGACGATTTGACGAT
The DNA here is from genome assembly GCA_914767995.1 of Thecocarcelia acutangulata. NCBI lineage: Eukaryota > Metazoa > Arthropoda > Insecta > Diptera > Tachinidae > Thecocarcelia > Thecocarcelia acutangulata. The sequence goes on along the minus strand of OU612094.1, from coordinate 190,147,219 downwards.
TTTTGTTCTAAAAATGATAAAAATCCCGATAAGAAAAGTGATCAAAAATAAAAATGTTTGCATATAATATAAAAATGATGCGCGATTCTGGCAGCTGATACTCATTAAAATGAGCTGCCAAACGATGAGGAACATTAGACGTTGCCAGAAAGTTTACATATGCGTTTACGTAGTGTACGCATTGTAAATGTGCATTGCAACTTGCATTTAGAAAGTCGGCCTATATCTATGTATATAAGTAAATGGAACTCGACAAGAATGTAAAAAACAGGCATTTGATTTGTGCAACGAAATTTGTTTATGACAAAAGTAATTTGCAACAAAAATAAGTATGGGCATATTCATAAAAAATTAAAATGTATTTGAAATTAATTTTAGAAGAATTTTGTATGGAATTTTTTAATTAACTTAACTTTTTATGAATACGCCCAGTAGTGTTTTGCCTTCTTTCACTCTATGTGGTTTTTACTGTATTCTGTATTATTTTTTTATATTTTCCTTGCAGCGTGCGAGGCGTGGACTAAGTTCCTGCAAGTCAAAGGTCCACAAACACTACTCTCTCTTCCCACCCTTTCATAATCTATTTTCCTAGTTCCAGCACAATACAATGCATATCGCTCCTTTATTGCCACATAGTCATATCTCAAAAAATTAGCTTTTCGAGTTAACATATTGTGCCAACATTTTATTTAAATTACCTTTAAACTGTTTCGTTTAGGGGATATTTTCTAAAAAAAATTTCTAAGACTTGTATGGAAATGAAAAATTTGAAATGTGTTTTTCTCGAAACAAGCGATATGACTATGTTGCAATAAAGGAGCGATATGTAGGGGTCACCCCTTGAGTACTGATCAAAGATAATTAAAAAATAAAAAAGTATGCATAAAGTGATTTTAATAATAATAATGTATCTTGTGTAAATTTTAAATTTCGAAGGTATTTAATTTTGAAAAAAAAAAATCCTGATAATATTGTCAATAAAAAGCGCAATTCTCAAAGCCTCATTAGTTTTTACTTTCTGTTGCCGTTCTGTGACGTTCATTTCTGTAGCAAATATTTTATAATTACTTTTTCCGTGAAAATATTAAGCTGTTTTTTACAGTAGAGCATAAATAGAAGAAAAATATTGAAATGAAGAATAAAGTATGTACATAAATATTATCTTGTGTGAAAAAAACAAAAAAAGAAACAAATTAATAATAAAAAAATGGTGATCAAACAGTCCACTTCTTTCACACAATCTGCAGAGTTTATGACACTTCTTATACAAAATATAATTTTTTTCCTCGCTAAAATACTATTCTTTTGACTATCCGTAGTTGCTTAATTGATAAAAATGTATTAACTTTTAAAAATATTTAATTGAAACAATTTTTTTTTAGCTCTTGACAAAAAAACGTATATACATTTGAATAAAAAATTAATGTTTCCATATCTGAAAAAAGTAAAACATACACATATCTGGACGTCACTTCTCATTTTCTCATTCTCATTTCCTCATTTCATAAATAATAATGAAAAAGAAGATCTTGTTCGGAGTATCGAGAAATAAGGTTTTTAGATTTTGAAGCAAATTTTATACACGAAAAAACAAATTTTAACAGTTTTTGCAAAACTAAATATCTATCAGTTGAAATGCGAGCATTTTCAATATATTTAAATTTATTCCAAAATATAGTGACACTTTGCAGAAGAACAGACCCTTCTACAATGAGGACAAAATGCGAAACTCTTTAGAGAACGAAATACTTGAAGGCATTCTTTACTAAACAGAATAATTAGAATAAAGTTCTTAAAAATTCTTTGATATTGCAATTAGATCCAACTTATTAGAATTATTCAATTTAGAAATTTATTCCTAAAATTTTCGGAAAATTCAATGTATCAAAATGTATTTGATTTTTTAATACCACACCATAATTACATACATATGTATGTCATTGTAATTAATTAAGAACAAAATTCTTTAATAAATATATCTCTATATTTTTGCGAATGTACGGATTTGAGATCAGAAGCTTGCATGGAAAATCTGTTATATTTTTAAATAAAAATTTAAAATATACTAAAAATTTGGTAGTTTTAGAAGTCCAACTTATTTGCGAATATTTCAAAATTAAAATGACGATATTTTCTAAAATTATCGGGACATTGACGACTTCTTCCGTATTTTTTCTGGCAACGCATAGAAATGATCAGATTTCCCAATATCAGATTGAAACATATGTCAGCAGCAATTAAGCTATATATCTTGCCCTACTGTAATCCATTTGTTTGTACACTTACGGCCGTATAGAAATTTGTCAAATAACAGATCATTAGAGTAGAAAAATAGAGTTTCTTTCTCGGAGGCAAACGAAATGTACAAGTCATTCCTTTGCCAGAAAACTGCTCTGCATAGAACAGCCGAGATTTTTTATATTACAGAGATTGTATCAGTAGTTGCGATGTTACACAACCTAAATCAGCCAACACTCTATAATGATACTAGATTGGTTGTTAAAATGCTGATGGCAAACGCGATTAAAGCAAATATAATAATGGGAAAGTTGTTTAAGGGCGAATAAATGATTATTCATTAATAAATTTGTTAAATTTTTGTTGAACTTTATAATTTTTTAAATTAACAGCCTGTTCGACGATATCGAATGAAAATGTATGCGAAAGAAAGCTAGTCACTCACTTTCGAATAAATTTGGGTTTGTCTATGTCACTGTTGTTCGTTCCCATGAACTTATGTATTTTAATTAAATTTTGACACATCGTTCGCATAGAAAAAAATTAGAGAAAACCCAAATCAATTTTCTTTCGCCTAGAGTGCGAATGAACTTTATCCTTTCGACATCGGCGAACTGGCTGTAAAAATTTTTTGGTTTGTACATATGTACATCAGGTTTTAGTTCAAGTTTTTCCTTTCTTAAGATGGATTTTTTACAATATAAATTTGCTGCGATCAATAATTATTGTTTGAAGAAGACAAGAAAATAATAATCAAATCTTTAGCTGGGGGACAACTAGCTGTTCGGTATTCGCTACACTACTCATCAGCACCCACTGGGATTTGAACTCGGGTCATGACGTATCATAATCTGCTGCTTTAACCACTCAGCCGCCGAGCCACGTAATTATTCTCTATCTATATTCATCTCATATTGAATCATGCATTTTGTTAATTGCGCGCATTGTTTGTACAGCGTACGCTGTTTCAGAACTAGCGGTATTTATTTTTGTATTTTAATATTCTCCGTACCCAGATATGTATGTGAGATTCATTAAATATACATACGATAACAACCGATTTACGACGATGACGATTAATAAAACTCAAGACCAATCGCTAAAAGCGTATGCATTAGAATCGCATGGTTTTTTACAGGGTGATAGAAAAATTAAAAATGGTGTTTACTATTAAGCTGTGATGTGGAATACTATTTACTTTTTTTTTAAACTAATTATTGTTTGGGTTTGGCTTTAAAAACGCTTTTCTGTATTCTTTAATTGCAGATGAAATAATGATAATCACACTTGTTCGTTGCACAGTACTTGAAATAATTCGCGATTTTATTTAGAATTAATATCACTGTGTGCTTACATAACTCACAACTTTATTTACACTATATACCACTGCGTACTAAAATACTAGACTTGCTTACTTTTATGACTTAGTACTGTTTTACACAACGCTTAAAAATAAACAGACTCGTTGCCGCCGGTCAACCTGCTATTTATACTCCTATATCATCTTCTACAATTATCACGATCTTTCTATTGATTCTTAATTCTAGACACAAATGTACAAATATAGTTCTTACCCAAGTAAGCAAGTAACAACAACAAACAATAAGAAATGAAATACGAAGAATGCAAGAACAACAACAACATCATTTGTAGTTGATTAACTTGCAGCTTTGCGTACTTTAAATCATGTATGTTTGTTTGTGTATTATGTTTTTAGTTTTATCTTGTTTGTGTGAATGTGCTGTACATTTATAACAAGCAGATCAATACTGCACACTGGATTAGATGTGATAAAAATTCGTAACAATATGTAGTTATACTAATAATACAATTTAGAAAAAATTTTAAGCAATAAATTGAGTAAATAATGGCTTTGTACTGCAACATGTTTGTTTTTGTATAATTTTAAGCAACTCTCTATTATTATTAGCAAATATCTGCTGAGCGAGACCGTGCGGCCTTTTTGGTACAGATCTGCTAATAAAAAGATAATCTTGATGTTTCATATGTGTACAATTGCAATAAGTGGACATTTTCATTTGTCATATTCTCGCACATGTGTAATTGAATTTTTCTTCAAGTTTATTTATTGTTTTTTTAGGCTGCCAAATTGATTAAGTGATAAACTAACCATAAACTTCAAGAACCCTGCATGAAAATCTTAAGCTCCTCTACTAATTAAAGAACTTAAAGTGAAACCGTTTAAAGCAAAACATTTTATAATTCCGAGTTTTCAATAGTTAACACTTAAACGTTTCAAACATTTAATCTAAAAGCAGAATAACACCTTTTGTCATTTTTAAACTAAAATTTATGTAATGATATTTCAATAGATATAATATATAGACGAAGTCTTCGGTTAAATCTTTTCCGCAATAGCTAAATGCAATTTTGTATAATTTAATTTCTGATTTTATCGCATTCATTCTTGCTTGGTGTCTAAATTTTTAGTGCAATCAAAATACCGTTCTGTTTGTCGATGCAATCCTTTTAACGTTCGTTCACACTGATTAATTTTATTATGATCATGTTCAAACATTGCATATTTAAAGCATGTGTCCTTCTGTCGTTGCCGAATTGGGTAGAAAATTTATGGCAAATGATTTACATATGCAAATCGCATCAATTTTTCATAATCTTTGCCAAATCGTTTATTTTACAATCGAAAATTATTCAAAGCCAAACAAAAGTACTTGTCGTCCTGAGAGTAAATATATGAAGGAGATTTTCGCATTTTTAAAAATACATATATATCAGAGCAAATAAAATAAATATATTTAAAAATAAGGCGTTCCGATTACTTTATAATCGACTTTTTTATATTCGAACCAAATGAGTGAAATGGAGACATATTGGGTTTTATAATTTTTACTAGTGTGTGTGTGTATGAATGTGTGTATGTAACCAGGCGTTTAAATCTGAAGATGCTGCATTAACTCGTGCAGTGACTTGATAAAACAGAATTTATGTAGCGATGACCAGAGCTGCCGTTTTTGTTAACTTCAATCAAAATTGGTAATATTTTTCTTCAATATGGAGATGGAAATTTTTTCTTCCCCAAGTCCGATTATGAGCGGTATCCGCTTATAAAAATAACAAATTTTTATTTCAAATATTTTATGATATAATGCTACATTTTATTAAAACAAAGCTAGACTTTGAAAAAATGTAAAGTTGAGCTGTTGAATTTCAAAATGACTTTCGATGTTTTTGAAGTGTTGCAATACGACAAAGTCGTCTTTATCAAAATGCTTTAGGAAATTGTTTTATTTCTTAAACATAAGAATTTATGGAATCAAATATTTCCAAATTTACCTCATTTTAAGAGTCTTCAGACAGATTTATTTCCACAAGAGCTCTCGAATTTAATATAGTCATATCAATGTAGACGCTTTCAACGGCTTTTAAAAGTTCATCAAGTGATTGACCGAACAGTTCTATAAAATTAAATAATACTCTTTCTTGTTGGTGTGTTCCATTAAATACAACTCTAGTTCGTGAGTTTCGAGGAAAATGAGTAAATTTTTCAAATTAAATCGCCTCTTTTATCGCTTCTTTCCACTTATGAGAGATATTTTAAGCAGATTTTTTTTTTTGGAATTTAGCTTATTAAAGTGGCTGGCTATACTAAATTGTAACTTTGAGACCTGGTTGGTTGGTTGAGTAATTCTCATATTTGAAATAAACGACATTAATCATGTGAATTGAGGGAGCTTTTGGTCGATTCGAGTTTAAAAGTATAATTTTTATTTATTTCTTACATATGTATATCCTTAAGATACAAAATAATTTAAATAAAGAATTTTCATCCTCAAAAGTGCGTCTTCCGACGCACAATATTGAATATATGTCGCTAATAACAATTAGAGCAACTAATGTAATGGTTGACATAACAGCGATAAAAAGCGTCATGGGTCAAAAATGAGTAATTTTGGCACTGTAGTTATGACGGGCTTTCTATAAGTGCGGTTACCAATAAAAAAAAACTCATATTTTGGTATTTTTTTTTTTTTTTTTTTTGTATATTTGGTAACCTTTTGAAAAATTGTGGTTGTAATAATTCTTTGGTCGTAGCAGCGCTGGCCACAACCTTGTTGGCTAACAGACGTACCTTGGCTTATTTGGTCCACGTTCATCCGTTAAGTTTATGCTTTGATTTGTCTACGGAGTGTCTTACAGACATCCACTTTGCGGTTGTACATCCCCAAACATTCTTTCCATGCCCAAATACTCATGTTAATTGTAATGTACTCGCTCCGTTTAGCTGCCTCAACTATATCACGTACTTTTATTTTTCGGTCGTCCAATAAAATCAAGTTGACGCGCCTTCCAGTTTTTCCCGCCTTCATAATCCGTAAATTGTTTCTTATTATTAACAGATGTTTTTTCCGTAAAATAACACTATTTATGAATGTTTAATACTATTGTATTGGCAGAATACAAAAAGATATACTATTAAGGTATAGCAAAATGAAACTTCTTTCTGTAAAGTATTATTCAAGGCAATCGATTGTTTTGATTGCGTTATGAGAGCAGTATCTGAATTGCGTGAAAACTCTGTATAGAAAAATAAATTACATACGTATTATATACGAGTATCACTTCTTCAATTCTAAAAATATTCAAAAATTAATATTATCCTAATAAGATTTTTCTTTTTCTTTCACCAATTGGACATTATCAGGCGAACTCGTACTCGCCTCGTACAAGTATACTCGTATACTTGTATTAGATTCGAGGAAATTAACATGTCCCATAAACGGAACGTACTATGCCCATTTGAGACCATTCCAGAGCATCGAAAAATATCTAGGACACTTCGTGTTACCAAGAGTTTTTAAAATGAATTTTTAAATTAAAATATTCTTAATTATTAGGTATTGTGTAAAGTACGTAACACTGCGTTTATACGTCCATGTTTTTGTGTGCAAGTTCTGCGTAGATACAATAAGAAAAAAAAACACTAGACTTTCTTCAAAGGTGCCGGCTTAAAAGAAAATAATTCCAATCAAGTCAGTTGAAAGGTGGTTGCAAGTTCAGAAAGTGTGAGAGGGTTAGTAAAAAAGTTCGAGTGTACGAGCTTGCACCTGCACGTGTAAATGCTGCGTAAGAAAATACTGCGCTAGTAATATTATTTGTTAAATAAGCGTAGTTTTTATATTAATTTTTGGACTGGAATTAAAATTATTGCAAAATCATCAAGTCGAAAGTTAAGTTTAACTATCCAAATATAAACAAATCGTCCAAATCCAAACATGGATTAATCCAACGAAATTCAATCCAACGTATATAGTTCACAAAAGATGTGGTGTAATCAATTTCACTTGAGATCATCGTATAAGAAAAAAATCAATATGCGTTTGATTAAGGATCATTTGTATTGGAAATTTAAGAATCACAAATAAATTGCACATGTTTTTATAATATGATGATGTTCAAGTAAATGATTTAAAATAAGCTTCTATTTACAAGTATGTACCTCAATATGCCCCTGTCTATAGCAAATATTACATTGGAACATACTAAGGAACCAAAATCTTAAAAGACAACTACGCAGTTTTAATAAAAGAGATTGCCACAAATAATAATTTTTTTTTACAAATTGTACTGGAACTAAGAAAATAGGTCATGAGAAGAAGGAAAGATGGACGCGATCAATTAGTCATGAACACTGAAACACCAAAACAAACGTTATCGCAGCAGTTAAAATGTTGGAATTAAATTAGTTAAAATTGATCAGTGCAGCTCTGATCAGACACTGCAACATAATAAATTATACTCAAAAGAAATTAGTAATGGACGACAGTAAAAAGAGCACGTGTGCAGAGGACGGACGACAAAACACGATAAAATAAAGATAATATCATTAGCAACTGATGGTTCTGTTTCGTGATCTAGAAGTCAACATTTGTAATCTAGTTTATCTTGCGTTAAGATGTGCGCAAGTTTAAAAATGGATCGGAAAAATACTTTTTTGTTTCCGAAAATGTTTGCAAACGTTGTTAACGTTCGATATCGTGAAACAGGTCCTAATTTTTTAAGAGATGACAAATAAAATTTCGAACAGATATTTTATCGTATGTTATTCTGTTTATTCGAATAACTATTTTATCTCCTGCTTTCAGGAGACTTCAGTGGTACCTTTCGTTGTGGAGCTCACTACAAATAATATTTTATATCACAGCACACATACAAGTGTTTTCTCATTTTCCTTTTTTTTAATACACACACACATATACGTTTATGCATGAATCTGATAAAGGAATGCAAGTCTTTTACTATTAGACCGGTTCACAGGATATACAAAAAGGCCACACCCTTATATTCACAGCCTTCCATAGAACTGGAACAACGAGGTAACATGAATGGTCATGCTGAAAAACGTTTTATTTGAAAAATATTTCCCACTCTAAATATTCGTACCTACAATTGTTATTTGCAACATTTTTTCCCTTAAAGCTAAACTAGAACAGAAATCGCAAAAACTAAACTGAAGCAGGACTTCCCAAAGACATCTCATCACAATATATTTTAAGAGATTTCAATACATTCTTGAATTGGGCTAAAAAGACAAAAACAAAAATCACTTAAATAGATTTATGCTTCAATGACTTTGGTTTTTGAAGTAACAAAAATATATATACGAGTATATATAAAATATATTGTGGTGTGAATAGAATTTCTGTAAGCTACAGTGCATTTTAAATGTTTCCGCACATTTCCATTAATTTCTTCACAATTATTTCCGACAAAAATTGTAAATAAAAAATTATACACCAGACAAGATCTGGCTTTGCACAGAACCTGTCCTAGTACTTAAATGTGTATTCATTGAATAAATAGCCAATGAACTGTTCATCCTTACACTGCATTCCAGATGGAAGTTCAAGCAATCCTCACGTATTGTGAAACAACAAAAGTTAACTAGCTGTCTTTGAAGTAGTCTATATGTGTGCCTTATACAAAAGAAATTAAACTTGAGAACAAGTCCACTTTCAAGAGGGAGGTTATTAGAAGATGTAAGCATACTGGGGGCGATATCTTACAGCACTATAAGGGAAAGGTATCATACCTAAAATATTCGTCGTTCAGACAACTCTGCTAAATGGTGAATCAAAATGATTTACAACTAGAATCTGAAGTTTACCCAAATGACGATAAAAAAGAAAACTTACCTGAATTAACAAAACATGAACTAAGTAAAATGTTGAATATACTAAGTTGTAAGCGCAGAGTTGAAGGAGTGTAGATCGTATATGGAATATTTTTTTTATCTTCGACCAGTACTCAGGGGATGATCTCTACATATGCATTGCATTGTACTGAAACTAAAAAAATATATATGGAGAAAGAGGAAAGGGAGGGTAGAATTTATGGACGTGCGGAATGCGGAAAGGCCAAAACAAATGTTATCACAGAATTTAAGTATTGGATCTAAATTAATTAAAACTAATCAGTGCCCAGTGTATATACCATCGACACTAATCAGACTAACAAAAATTAAACCAACACCTCTCACACTGCAAAGTAATGAATTAAAATTGAAAAGAAATTAATAATGAGCATATAAAGAAAACGGACGAGAGTGAAAAAATTACATGTTCATAAGACGGAAGAAGAAGAAAACCACAATGGAATGTAGTACAAGATAGAAAACTATTTATGTCAATTTACCGACTGCACGCAACTACAGTCACTGTTTCAAAAACCCGCAAAAATGCCGAAACAGCCTACAATTTTTTCTTTTCTCACAATTTAAAAACTTTTATACAAAATAAATATACACGCTTAGACAATTTGGATTAAAAAAAAAAAAAAACTATTTTATTAAATTTCATAAAAAATCGCTTCCTGTTTGAACAGTTTCGCTCTAGCCTAATTTTCTAACAGAGATCAGCATTTTATACACCAGCCTTTATTTTTCATAACACTATTTATACATCTGGGCATTCTAAGTATTCTCAAGTTGAACACGGGGTTTTTATCTACTCCGTCTGTAGCTCTCCTACAATTCGTCTATGTTTGGTGGGGTACTTTCGTATTTAACCAACTGACATTATACCAACAAATTCCCTTTTAAACTAATATAGGAGCTTGATGCTGGACTTAAAAAGTGTGGAGCGCTTGATGTTTTCTACTCAATATTGGACATTTTTCGCTATATGATTCGGATCTCCTTGTTAATAGAAAACTATTTCCACAGCTGAATAGGCACGTTTGTTTAAGAAATCAGCCAAATTTGTATTTCCAGTCAGATTGATTAAGTCTTATGTTTTATTTTCAAAAAGTATAATTTTGGTAACCATAATTATGACTCCATATTCTTTAAAAAAAATAGGGACAGAAAGAAAATCTACGATAAAAAAAAAAACATTAAATCAGGCACCGCCGCTTCTCACACAAATTTTCTTGACTAGTCGCTAGATTACGATGGAGAAACAGGATATAGTGCTTATTATGACAATTCCGGTCGAACACGTCGGCAGCAAATTATCTCAGTCATGTCTCAGTAACATTTGCCACAGCATTTTTTTTTGTAAGGCACTGCCCATACTTACATTTATGTTTTTGTAAGTATAAAAGATAAATGTTTTTGAAGGTGCATACTTGAAGTTCTTCTTCCCAATTTCCACATAAAAATTGTTGTGGTCGTTTGTTGGCTGACTGGCTTTTGTCTGTCGTTTATAGAGAACTGTATTTTTAACATTTGTTGACATTAAATATAGTTGCACTTGGATGATTTTCTAAAAAAAAACCAACAGTCATATACATACTTACATCCATACATACTCGTACATGCATTTCTGTGAATGCTTTTTGGCCTAAAGTTTAAATAAAATTTATGTATTTGGATTTATTGTATGGTTTCAACACTTTTAAATCTTTTGTCATAAAAATTACTCTTAATCTTATTAATTAAAAATAATTTAAATAAATGCAGCATGAACGAGTCTTTCTACACGAGTATGATGGAGCTGTTCATATTGTTATTGTAGAAAATGAGCGGCATACGGATATTTAAAACTGGATTTATGAAGTAGATTACTTGTAAATAGATATGTCATCGTTTTGTAACATCTCTTTTCTTTTTGTTTTTAAATTTTGTCTGACAAAAAGTTCAAACGGGTTGTGATGACTGACTTGATATAAAATCATCTGACTATAGTTGTACATAAAAACTTATGCGGGAAATTAAATAATAATAAAACATATACATCAATAACAACAAGTTAATTCAAATAATGTGCGGTTTTATTCTTTTTTGTATATTAATGTATAATTATATATGTACATACATACATACATACATACATACATACATACATACATACATACATACATACATACATACATACATACATACATACATACATACATACATACATACATACATACATACATACATACATACATACATACATACATGGAAACCCCCATTCTTTAGATCGAATTTTGTGGAAACTGTTTTCTCAGACAGTCTGTCCAACAAGTCATCAATTAATGGGATTGGATAATTATCCTTAGCAGTCGTTTTATTCAACCTCCGATACAATCTACACACAGTGTTGCCAAGCGTAGGGACTTATCCCTTTTTGTTTATTTCCACATGTAGGGAAAAAGGGACAGATTTTGTAGGGAAGTTTTGAAATATCGCAAATGATCAGCATTATTATTTATTATTATACTATTATAAATTTTCCAACTAAGGCTAACATTATTATTTATTATAATAACATAGTTAATATTATTATTTAAAAATCATTGACAAAAATGGATATCGATGCAATTTACGCACAACCGTACATGTACATTTACGTCTGACATTGTCTATGCTATTGATTATTATAAAAAATAATTATTTAAAACATATTAAAAGATAAATGCGTAAAATTTCCTCAAGCCGACTACTTATACCGCCCAAAGTCAACGATCGCTCAATTATACGCAAGACAACCTCTATGACACTCTATTTGAAATTTTTTTCAGCTGACTTTGCTTATTTTTTTACAGACGCAGTGTTTTCGAGGAAAAATTTTATCTACATGGTTAACCACATATCGTGTTTTATCTTCTTTAAATATGTTTTCAGACAAAATTTTTATTGATATTATTTCTACTAAACTTTTTCTGTGTAAACAATTGTCAAATAATTCGAAAGTCACAAATGAAAGCATGTTTAAATGTATCATCCATAATAAGCATTATTAATAAATTTTTTTCGTTCCTTTTGTTTTGATAGATTGTCATTTCAGAATTGCCTCCTACCCCATCCAAATTTCACTACATATTCAATTTAAAAGACTTGTCCAGGATTTTTGCTGGGATGCTACTTGTTCAATCACATAACTTTAAAACACTGCGAGATCTAATACGTGTTTGGCGTAACGAGTTCACTCGTAGTATTTGCGACCGTTTGATTGCGGAAGCGGTAAGTAAACAAATTTGCTTTTATTTTAACAATCGTTTTATTCATTTAACAAAAATAATCGCACGACTATATATCTAATTCGAAAATTATATTGCTTTATGCAAATAGAAATGTAAGTGAACCTGCATAAATGAAGCGCTTTACGTAGTCGAAGGTGCAAGGTGCATTTGGGAGACTAACGTTTTATAACAGCGTAAAAGTCTTGGTGCTATACTTCGAACAAAAAAATCACAAAGTAATAGAACTTTTTAAATCGTGTTTTCTGATTTGTCATAACTAAACCATAAACGTCTCAGCTGAATTAAATTAAAAATAGCACTCTAAATTATGACAATATGTTCACAGCGGTCACATTTTTTTCATAATATCATGGCCGACTTTCTAAATGCAAGTTGCAATGCATATTCACAATGCATACACTTCGTAAACGTATACGTAAACTTTCTGGCAACGTCTAATGTTCCTAATCGTTTGGCAACTCATTTTAATGAGTATCAGCTGTTAGAATCGCGCATCACTTTTATTTTTCATGCAAACATTTTTATTAATAAAAGTTGTCCCTTCTTTTTTCCTTTTTAATAAATTTCTTTATCAATATTTTTTTAAGGTTTAGCCTTCAAAAAATATGAATAAATAATTTTGTGTTGCCTCCATTTTTCCAAAAAAAAAATCAATTTTATAACATGTAGTTGACATTTGTTTTATATATGAGTTGCATAGCGACGTTCCTAAAGGCCGATAAAATTCAAAAAATTTCTCTGCAACGCAAGGTTGTACTTAAGACATATTTAGCATTGCATACGCATTTTTTTAAATTATGCATTGCAACTTGCGTTTAGGAGGTAGACCTATTTTAAGATATACATATGCCTTTATGCCCACCCTTCGAATACCGCAATTATTCTTCCTTCGATATTTAATGTTTACCTGAACTTTGATTTAATTTAATTGGATTACATTCCACATTTGATAAAGTTTTAATATGTACATATATAGGGTGTTTTTTTAAGCCCGATAGAACTTGAAATTGTAAAAAATAACACAAAAAATGAAATTGTAATCAAAATTTTTTTTTATTCGAAAGATCAATACGTGACATTAACATTTGAAAATGATTTCGGGCATATGGGCACCGCGGCTGTTCTTGACGAAGCGCATTCTGGACGTCCAATTTTGGGCCACTTTTTCGAGCACTGCTGGCCGTATGTCACGAACAATGCTGGCCTCCAAGGTGTCAATTGTTGCTGGTTTATCAGCATAAACCAGTGACTTCACGTAGCCCCACAGGAAATAATCGAGAGGTGTAAAATCGCACGACCTTGGAGGCCAATTGACAGGTCCATTTCTCGAAATCAACTTATCGCCAAATTTTGATTTCAGTAAGTCGATGGTTGCGTTCGCCGTATGGCACGTAGCGCCATCCTGTTGAAACCACATCTCCTCCGGATCAATGTCATCCATATTTTCAAACAAAAAATCATTGATCATGGTGCGGTAACGATCTCCATTGACCGTAACGCGAGCTCCGGCCTCATTTTTGAAGAAATAAGGTCCGATGATGCCACCAGCATGAAAACCGCACCAAACAGTGCATTTTTCTGGATGTAATGGAGTCTGTAGGGTCTCTTGTGGATTGGTCTCACTCCATATGCGGCAATTTTGCTTATTAACAAACCCGTTAAGCCAAAAATGCGCCTCATCGCTGAACACAATTTTGCGATAAAACAACGGGACTGATTTTCAAAGTAAATTTGGATAATTTCGTAGCGTTGTTCAAGCGTGAGTCTATTCATGATGATTTGTCAGAGTATACTGAAACAAATAAAAAAAATGTTTCATCAAAATTTAATTTTTTGTGTTACTTTTTACAATTTAAAGTTCTATCTAGCTTAAAAAAACACCCTTTATGTATATTTTTTTGGTGGTTGTGAGTTTTTCATATGTTTAACTTTTGTTTTGTGAAAAAGTTTTCTCGAAAAAGTTTACTTTTATGACAAGCTGTACTAGAATGTATAATTATTTTGCTGATGTACCAGTACCAAATAAAAATTGTGGTACTATTTTATCCTAGTCGGAATCTGATAAGGAAGTGTCAGATGTAATAAGGTCGGTAAGGACAGTTTCTCAAAGTAAAAGTAAAAATTATACTTCGCTTCTGAAGCCACTTTTATATGCTGTATATTTCACAGTGGCTTTTTCATCTGGCGGTCCATCATTAATTGCGCATGTTTGTCAAAAATTAAAATTTAGAGACGGTTTTTAATTTTGGATTTCACACTTGCGTTCTTATTTTCATCTGAGATACCTACAATATTTTATAGCACCTGTTTTTGCATGATGTAAAAAAATACAAGGCATTCTCTTTTTTTACTTTTTTTTTTTAACTTGGACCAGTACTCAAGGGATGACCCCTACATATGCAGTGCATTGTACCAGAACTAGGAAAATAGGTTGTGAGGAGGGTGCAAGAGGGAGTAGTGTTTGTGAGCATTTGACTTGAACCTTCCAACGTTATAACAGACAGGAAACACGTCTGCAGGCAACTTGTTCCACAGACGAAGCGTACGGCCAAAAAACGAACTCTCTGTAATGCGTAGTACGATTCCCCGGGCAATCAACCACAAATGGATGAGCTCTGGACGATGAGCGCGTGCTACGTAAAAATGTGCGCGTTTCGGAACAAGATCCCTGATCTCGTCAGAGCAAAATCCATTGTAGTAACGATAGAACAGAGTATCTGCTTTTCGATACTTTCAAAAAGCAAATCGTAGCAACCAACAGTTGTTCATTTGTTTGAAAGGTGTAAAGAAATGATAGAGACGTGTATAAATGAAAAAGCTTGTTTTTTGTGTTTTGACAGGTATTATTAGAGCATTTTTCTTTTAAATTCTCAACAATTTATTTATATTGTTGGGATATAAAGTTAAATGTTTGAGAATATCTTTCAAAAATTTCCAAAGTCTACTGATGATTAGGGTAGTTCCTATGAAATGTCGACATATAGATAGCTGGGAAACATAGAAAACAAGCTATTTATAATTTTTATTGGTATA
Organism: Thecocarcelia acutangulata; assembly: GCA_914767995.1. Taxonomy (NCBI): domain Eukaryota; kingdom Metazoa; phylum Arthropoda; class Insecta; order Diptera; family Tachinidae; genus Thecocarcelia; species Thecocarcelia acutangulata. Next base: position 190,131,499 of record OU612094.1, on the reverse strand, counting down.
ATATTTTCTGTTAAAAATGATTTCATTTCAAAAAACTTTTTATTGCTTTGTTTTCTAATAAACTTTTAGTTTAGTTAGGATTGAAATCTGTTGCCGAATGGCATTGAATTCTGCGAAAACTCTGATTGCAAGCTTTTAGCCAATGCTGCCGTATACCATTTTTTTATTTTTGCACAAGTATTTTGTGCTTTTGCAACTTCGAAATGTGAAGCTAATTATCTGAGTCTGGAAAGCCACAAACAAAGTAGTTAAGATTGTAATGTAATAGTCCATTTCTTGTGATTTTACTCGAAAATGTTAAAATATATCGAATCTTACGTAGAATATTTTAAATTTATTTGGTTTATTTATTATTATTATTTTTTTTTTTTTTTGTAACAATTTTAGCACTATTTAAACCAAACTGAAAACAGGGAAATATATAAACTAAGAGTCTAAACACAATGTTTGCAGTGCGGAACGATTTCTCGTTGCGGGAGAGAAAAACAAACACGGCGACGGCAATACTTGTCATTGTTAGTTTACATTTTTATTAATTTATTTGTGTATATATTTATGTAAAATGAGAAAAAAAAAATACTGTTTGTATTAAGTATTTTTTAATCGCAGTAAATAAAAAAATTATACACAGCTAGTTTTCTGTTTCCCAGCTATCTATATGTCGACACTTCATAGGAACTACCCTAATCATCAGTAGACTTTGGAAATTTTTGAAAGATATTCTCAAACATTCAACTATCCCAACAATCTAAATAAATTGTTGAGAATTTAAAAAGAAAAATGCTCTAATATTAAAAACACAAAAAACAAGCTTTTTCATTTATACACGGTTTTACACCTTTCAAAATTTCCAAAGTCTACTGATGATTAGGGTAGTTCCTATGAAATGTCGACATATAGATAGCTAGGAAACTTAGAAAACAAGCTACTTATAATTTTTTATTGGTATAACTGTTAGAAGCTAAAACAGCGAATAAAAACTCAATTGTTTAAAAAAATTATAGCTGTTAAAAAAATTTTTAATTTTGGTAGAAGCTACGTTTGTTTTATGTGCGGAATTAGACACCATGACACATACTAACAGGAGATGGTGGGTAAGACCCGTTAATATACGAAGGGATCCGGATGGATTTTTCAAAACATGCTTCCAGGATGAGGAGCATCTTCATCTAGCATGAATAAGTCTTTCTACTTAAACCGAAAATGGAAAAACATTCATTTAGAAAACCGCTTTGCCCCGATTATCACTTACATTATGTATAATGTTAAATCTAAAAGATATTTATAAATATTATTAAAAACTTCTTTTTTCATCATTCCCAAACCTAATTTTTCATAATTCATTAAGCTAACTTGCTCACTTGCAGAGTGCAAGTGTTAGCTCGAGCTGAGGAAGGTTATATATGAAATATGGAATAAATTGCATGAAGTCTATGTGTCCAATCTGAATATAACCGATTGGTCTTCCTCATTGTTTGGGGGCCATAGATGGCAAACACATCAATATTACAAATCTTTTTTACTCTGAAAGTTTTTGTAATTCCCCGACTGCAAATTATAAAGTCAGTCATTCTTCCTAATTTGTTTGATAATTTTTTCGTTGTAGGCCATTTTTTTCTTCTGCCGTTAACATACATATATTTTAACTCTTATATTTCACGACAAAAATTTATAAACTTCCAAATCATGTTTTTCGTTTTATTGTCTTGATAATCAACAATTATTCAAAAACTATGGCAATAAAATAAATTTTAATTTTATGCCGCTCCGCCCTGCGAGTTTTTACTTCAAAATTATCGTTACATTGTGTTCAGACTCTTATACGGTAGCAGGCACAATTTTTTGAAAAATGTCACACTCCGTATACTTGTCAGATGGTGATTGTTAAGGAAAATTCAGGGAATGAAACTACCAAGGCAGCTTCAATACTCGTACGGTAGTGGTATAAGCACAGCTGTCTTTCGTTTCCTTTGCGTAAATTTGTCTAAAACACATAGACTTCCTTGCTTTTTAAAACAAAATTTTGACAACTGTTCGTAAATTCTAGCAACAAAATACATGTTGATGTTTTTTGGTGTTGCATTTATTGCAATTCTGCCACTAGCTGGCTAAAGCTGCCTTGGAAACTACCTTGTATTTTTTATATCATGTGTTTTTGTGTGTATTTTTTTTTTCTTGTTTGTCTAAAGTGTTTTATTTTTCTATTGACTTTTCTACTTTTGCTAAAAAAGTTCTCAAGAAAGGGCTCAAAAAGTAAAATAATTGAAATTGCTTGCAAAACAGCTGATGTCAGCTGTTTTTAGAATTCGAAATAGAAGACTCCCTAATACAAAATTTTGGCACTGCAAATGCAGTCTGACATTTACAGAAACAATTTTTTTTTGCGTTTACGCAATATACGCATGTAAAATACTTAGTGCGTAAAAATCGTGTTATTGCTTCTTTACTCGTAGTAGCAGTAGGGACAAATAAAAACATGCTTTTTCTTTTTGTTTCGATTCATTAAGGACTTGCAACTAATTAGACGGCATTTGGAGAATGAGATAACAGAAACATTCCACCCCAATTTTGAAGTTGAAAATGGATTTGTGGATCCTCAAGCAGCACCTTCAGGTGAATTTTTTGCAAAAAAAAAACGCGAGCTAATTTTTACTTTACGTAAAAAAAATAGTAAATATAGATTTTGAGAAAAAATATTGAAAACACTGCCTTGTAAATTACTCAGTTTTGTTTATAAAACCTCTCTTCTGTAGACCAAGATGAGGACTCCGAACTTGAACAGAATGAAGCAAATGTTATACCGCTGCTAGACCACGTCATGCGAGATCCGTGTCTGTTTGGTGACTTCAGAAACGCAACAAATACGTCTGAATCAAGACTTTATGAAGATCTCTTGGACTATGAGGCTGTTTATTATTTGTTTAAAGAGGTTTTTCTGACAACATTTTTATTTGTTTTCATAGTTTTGCTACAGCAGAGTGAGTGTTTTTTTTTTAGATCCTTGAAGAATATCAGGAAAGAAAAGGAACAATGGAACTAGTTCTCTTTGAGGATTGCTTGGAGCACTTGACCAGAGTTCATCGAATGCTGAGAATTTATCGTGGTCACGTTTTATTAGTAGGTGTTGGGGGCTGTGGAAAAAAGTGTATAACCAGGCTGTCGTCGTTCACGGCAGAATGCGAAGTTTTTGAAATTACTGTCTCGCGAGGCTACAATGAACAATCTTTTCGAGACGACTTGAAAATACTCTACGCGATGGCTGGCGTAGAACAAAAGAAAACCGTGTTTCTTTTCTCAGCAGCCCAGGTTTTATTCTCACACATTTATCGATTTTATAAGCCCTTGAATGAATTTTCTTTAAAGATTGTCGAGGAAGGCTTTTTGGAGCTAATAAATAATATTTTAACGGTGGGTCTTGTGCCAGCATTGTTCAGTGATGAAGAAAAAGATGAAATTATAAACGAGTGCCGATCGGTAGCCGAAGAAAGTGTGTCCTCTGGATCTAGGTATATATTTTATTGAACTTACATTAAATCAAATCGAGTTATTTTGACAAAAAAAAATCTCGAAAAAGGGACTCGGTATGGTCCTACTTTTTAGCATCATGCGCTCGTAATATGCATGTTGTAATGTGTATGTCACCAGCTGGCGATGCTTTACGCAACAGATGCCGTAACTTTCCGGGCCTCATTGGAAGTACATATATTGACTGGGTGTTTCCTTGGCCACATGAGGCCTTATTAGCTGTAGCTAAACTGCATCTCACCGAGCACGCTTTGGTAGATTTAGCTTATCTTTTTGTAAATGGACTATTACTTTTTAAGCCCGGCCCTTTCAGATTCCCATAAATCATCACGATAATATAATGAAACACGTAGCTTACGTACATAGTACAATACAGCATTATTCGAGGGATTATTTGCAGAAATTAAGACGCAACAACTACGTCACTCCTAAGCATTATTTAGATTACATCAATACTTACTTAAAGCTTTTGGGTAAGTAATACCAATTTAAATCATTTAGTTATTTTCATAATTTGGGGTTTGCAGATGAAAAAAATATATTTATAACAACACAGCGGGATCGACTGCAAGAAGGAATTCAAAAGATCGATGAAGCTGCAAAGCAGATTGATGAACTACGCATTATTGTTACTGAACAAAAACACAATGTCGCCAAATCATCACTGGAGTGTGAACAAATGCTGGTGGAAATCGAACATGCTACAGCGAAAGCGAATACGAAAAAGGCGGAAGCGTCAGAAAAATCTATAGAAGTTGAAATAAAAGGAAAGCAAATATCTATTGAAAAGGAAGAGGCGGAGATAGTTTTAGCTGAAGCTCTGCCTGCACTAGAAGAGGCAAGAAAAGCACTGTCAGAATTAGATAAAGCGCAAATAACCGAAATAAGATCATTCGCTGCACCACCTCCTCAAGTGCAAATTATATGTGAATGTGTGGCTATAATAAAAGGCATCAAGGAGATAAATTGGAAGTCAGCGAAAGGTATGATGTCAGATGTAAATTTTCTCAAAAGCCTTATGGAGATGGATTGCGAGGCCCTGACTGCCAAACAGATAAATCAATGCAGAAATCATATGAAATCCGTTAATATGGATGAAATGGAAAAGATTTCTATGGCCGGTTCTGGGCTTTTAAAGTTTGTAAGAGCTGTGATTGGCTTCTATGAAGTTTACAGAGAGGTAAAACCGAAAAAAGAGAGAGTTATGTTCTTAGTTCAGGAACAGGAAACACAAATTAAATTACTCAATCATTTAAATAATGAAATATTCAAACTGGAAGCCCAACTCGATTCTTTTAATAACCGGTACGCCGCATCCATGAAGCAAATGAAGGCATTGACAGAAATGATGCACCAAGCAGAAAGAAGATTGGTAATTCTTTATTTTTGAATTTGCTTTAATACTTGTGAACTCAAATTGAGAGTTAATCAAAAAGAGATATTAAAAATTTTTCCGTTAAATTTTTTTAGAATGCCTCCGATAAGTTGATTAGTGGGTTGAGTTCAGAGCGAATTCGCTGGAGTAATGATTTCGAAAATTATGGCCAGCAATTGGTGGTAATGGTGGGACAATGTTTATTATGTGCATCCTTTTTAGCTTACGCAAGCGCCTTTTCGTGGGAATATCGCAAGACCATGATATTTGACGATTGGCTGGAAGATATTAAAACAAAACAAATACCCATTCGAACTCCTTTTCGTATTGATGAAAGTCTTACAACTAATGTCGAAATTTCAAAATGGACGTCAGAGGGACTACCACCCGATGAGCTTTCCATCCAAAATGGTATTCTAACAGTCAGATCTTCTCGATTCCCTTTATGCATTGATCCTCAATTGCAAGCTTGGAGTTGGATAAAAAAAAGCGAACAAAAAAATAATTTAAAAGTTTTGACTTTCAACGACTTTGACTTCCTTAAACAACTCGAAATGTCTATTATGTATGGCATGCCTGTGCTCTTTGAAGATGTGGATGATTACATAGACCCGGTTATAGACAACGTCCTTCAAAAAAATATAAAAACTGTAAGTGGTCGTACTTTCGTCCTACTGGGCAATAAAGATGTGGACTACGATCCAAATTTTCGAATGTATTTAACAACAAGGTTTTCTAATCCAAAATTTGATCCTTCAATATTTGCAAGAGCAATGGTTATTAACTATACTGTTACACAAACAGGATTGGAAGATCAACTTTTGAGTGTTGTTGTTCGAGCAGAAAGGCCCGACTTGGAAGCTCAAAGAGAAATGTTAATTTATGAAACAAATGAAAACAAGCTGCTTCTGCAACAACTTGAAGATTCGCTGCTAAGAGAACTAGCGACATCTACCGGCAATATGTTAGACAATATCGAATTGATTGATACATTAGAGAATGCCAAATCTAAGGCAGCTGTAGTACTGGCACAACTAGAACTGTCGGCAGAAACACAAGCAGACATAGACAAATTGCGCAATGGATACAGACCAGCTGCCATTAGAGGAGCAGTTCTTTTCTTTGCTCTTTCCGACATGTCCATGGTCAATGCCATGTATCAATATGCTTTAACCGCCTATTTGGATGTTTTCACATACTCATTGCGAAAATCTGTTCCCGACACTGTCTTGGCGAAACGTCTTAATAACATCACAAAAACTTTAACCGAAAATATTTACTGCTATGGTTGTACAGGAATTTTTGAAAGGCACAAAGTTTTATTCTCTTTTCAAATTGCTACGAAACTTGCTCTCCGTAATGGACTCTTAAGTCAAGCCGAATTAGACTTTTTTATAAAAGGGTCTATTTTAATAACAAAAAGTGCGAGAGCTTGTCCTGCAAAGTGGCTGTCAGAGCAACAATGGGAGGATTTGTTAAGATTGGCTGCGGACTTTCAAAATCCGTTTCAAACTTTACCCGACCACTTTGCAAATTTTACAAATGATTGGAAAGAAGTAAGTATTCTATTTATTAATAAAAATGTAGTTTTTGCAGCACTAGGGTTAAACGTTAAAGTCGACTTGAAAAAAAAAAAATTACAAAAGAAAACGAAAACAATCCAAATTTTTTGTAACAGTCTTGCTCTTCTAAAGATATCTTTTAAATCACAGTCCTTTTTAAAAGAAATCATTTCGAGACTAAAGCTGGATTCACCCATTGTTTCCGAACAAAATTTTTGTCCGGACAAAATTTTTTCAATGTAGTTTGACGTCTCTCTTCTTGAGAGAGAGAAAATATTTTTTACGAACAACTCCCAACTTGAATTGGTTTAATTTTATATTTTGTCCGGACAAAATTGAAATGAGATGCCAATAGGATATATTTTTCATACAAAATTGTATTGAGTTGCTCCATCGAATAAAAAATTTACATAGTAAATAAATACTCGTATTATTTGATCTTGTTTATATATTTCTTTTTTCTAAATTTTTCAGCTAAAGATCTTTATAGTAATTTTATTCTGATGAAATTTCAATTGTGGCTGCCATTTGATTTATGTGCATAGTTTTAATAGTTATTAAAAAATAAGTAATAATTTTAATATGGAAACGAATGAATTGATTGCCCAAAAACTAATTGAAGAAATGAAAAAGCCAGGAAGAGAGTGTATGTACTATATAATGTGTAAAAATAACCCATTGCTCTTCTTTACTTTAAAAGTCTTTTCACTGCAACTCTTTCTAATTTTTTTTATATATGTGTACTTGGCTAATAATAATGATTTATGTATTTCAATGGCCATAAGCAAAAGCATCCTTTTTTTTGTATTATTATCACACAATATTTACTGATAATTGAGAATATGTAAAATACGCCAGAAAATAAACCAAAAAACTAATAGATTTTGTTTACATATGGAACCTCTGATTTTCCGGAAAATTTTTTTTTTGCTATGGGTGAATCGTGCTGCAGAAAACTCTCAGATTAAGAGTAGATTCGGATTATATTGTAATTTCACAAAAATGCTTCGACGAAAATCACATAAATAAAAACTCAAATCCTCAAACAATTGGCACTCACTTGCAGCAAAAAAGAAAATTATTCAATATAATTTACGAAGTATTTAAATATGTATCTGAACGGCTTAGCAAATTCAATTGCCAAATAGTAGCTGTCTAAAAGTTGTTTAAAGTTTATTAAAAGTAAAAATTATAATGAACTCTGAATACTTGAAAAAAAAAAAATACAATAAAACTAAATAAGTTAACAAAACTTGAATTTCTTTTAAGTGGTTTGATTTGGAAAATCCAGAAGATGTGCCTTGTCCGGGCGATTTTAATAAAAACTGCAGTCCCTTTCAAGTGAGTAATCACATACAAATTTGTTGCCTGATTGATCTTATGTCCTGTTTTAATGTAATTAAATCATTTTTCAATTTTCAAAGTATTTAATATCTGCTTTTGTTTACAAAATTAAGTCAATGACAAACGTTTTGTTTTTCGAATAGAAATTAATGCTTATGCGCTGCTTTCGTGTCGACCGAATTTACCGCTCCATAACTCAGTATATTGCCGACACCATGGATGAGTTCTTTATTATGCCACCAGTCGTAAATTTGGCATCAATCTACGAACAAACAACGTGCTTCATTCCAGTTTGTTTTATATTGAGTGCTGGCTCGGATCCCACGAATGATTTGATGAAGCTGGCTGAACAAGTTGGTGTTGGGTTGGGCAACTTTTACCATATTTCATTGGGCCAGGGACAGGAAAAGGTAAATAACACAAATGGTGTTCTTTTGTTTTGTGTTTAACTAAATTGGATATAAACTTTGTTTTTCAAAAATCCATGAACATACTCACTAGAGTTTCCAAATACATGAAATAATGTGTAAACAATAATGTGTAAATACGAATAACTTTCAAGTTTTCATTAAAGCTATAACGTTTATAGCTTCACAAAATCCGTAGATGAAAAAGTACTCTTAAAGTCATCAGTAAATTATAAAATAAAAGGCATATTACAAAAATTTATAAGTTATCTTCAAGATTCTTAATTTCGTATCTGGATTTCTACACAAATTAAATTATTAAATTATTTGTTCGTTAATTTTTAATCCGAAATAGATTTTTCACAACTATTTATTCACTGCGCTTCAAATTCTTGAATTTTCTTCAAATGTTCATAGAAATACTACATACGTATGTAAATTTAACCACAAATTCAAAAACTAACAACGAAAATATTCCTGCCGTTTATTTAACTTTAACAGCTGACGTTTCCTTAGAACTTAGCGTTATTTTATTTTATTATTTATTTATTTATTTGATAAAACACAACAAGATATAACATCTTATGAATGACAATAAGTGCAGACAATGATAATAAACGTATGTATGAAAATTTAATCAAAAGTGAAAAACAAAAGTAAGAAACAGAACAATTAGTGTTATCACTTACATAAAACGAAAAACATGAATCACTATCTTTACTTTGCAAAAAGAAGCCAAATATGTCGTAAAAAATTATTTACAAAAATAAATTTTTTAATACTATTTTACAAAAATAAATTTTTTAATTCTATTTTAAACCGATTAGCGTTGCTTATCTTTTGAATATGATTTGGCATGAATTAAATACTGGCGTTGCGATATAAGACTCCTACATTTTATTTGAATAATTTTTCTACCACGATTCGATCTAGCAAATTTTATTCTTTCACAGATATATGACGGTTGTTTAGAAATAATTATTTTTTGCAGGAAGGTTTAGACAGCATACTATACACTCTACCTACAACAATGCCAATATGTGAAGACCATGTCAACCGCTCATGGAACATGATTCCTAGATTGGTTGCTTTAGTAACAAAGGCGATTTCGTCATTATGGATTTTAATGTGAAGATTCTCACGCATAATTTTCGATTTTGAAATAAGGATACATTTAGATTTAGAGGAATTTATACTCAGACAATTTGCCTCAGCCCAGTTGTTAATTTTATCCAGGTCACTATTAATCCTGCTTATACAGGAAGTTGCATCATCAATCGTGCAATAGTTATTAAGTTGAACATCGTCAGCGTACATATGAATTGGACTGGTGATAGGAATGTCAGGGAGGTCATTAATGTACATACAAAAAAGAAGGGGACCAAGTATACAGCCCTGTGGAACACCTCTTTTAACATTAAGTCGTTCGGAGATTTTGTCATTATTGTTAAAAAAAAGTTACTAAAAAGCACTGACGTTAATATTGTTGTTATATATTTTTAACAATGTCAATTGCCGTTAAAATTCAATAGTGAATCGCACTACTGTTCGAAAACTCACGTGATTACAAAGCACAAGTTTGAAAAGCACAAATGTGATTTGTGCCTGTTCTGCAAATCACAATTTTCTGTGATTTTCGATAATCTTCTAAAGCACCAAAAACAGCTTCAATTTACTGGTATAATTATTTTCAGGTTGAATATTTTTATTCGCCGTATTATTTGCAAAATAAGGTTAATTTGCTCTAACAAATATAAAACTTAAAGTAAAATAAGCCAAATCACAAAATAATACAATAAATATTGCAACAAAATAAGCGTATCTAGTTTTTTTTCTTAATTTAGTGAACTATTTCGTATAAAATAAATAATTTTACTTAAATAATCAATAGAAATAGAATTATTTTTGAAGCTACTTTACGCCTCGAGTAAAATCTTGCAGAGTAGAAACTGTCTATGAATACTATAATACCCAAGCCAGGGAAGGATCCAACTGAAGTAGAATCATTTAGACCAATAACCATACTACCAACAATTTCAAAACTGTTCGTAAAATTATTGATGGCCAAGTTGATCCCAATATTAAATGATGTAGGATGTATTCCTGATCATCAATTCGGCTTCTGGGCTAAACACAGCACGATAGAACAAACGCATAGACTAGTAAATGTCATAAGAGTAGTAGTGTTTTATCTTCCATCCTGTGCAGACGTCTGTTGTTACTGATGTCCGTAGTCTCTATATATTGTACCGGAATAGGTAGCAAGCTATGTACATATGTTTCTTGTATTTCCTCTCTTTTCTTTCTATCTTTTACCTTGTGGCGCGGGAGGTGTTGGACTAAATTTTGCTAATCTGAGCAGTGTCAAAGGATATTCACTGGGCAGTGATCAGTTTTAACTAGTTTAATTCCAACATTTTAAATGCTTTGTTTTGGTCTTTCGTGTTGTTAGTGTTTAAGGCCCCACAAAACACTACTCCTTTTTTTCTCTTCCTTGTAACTTATTTTCTTAGTTCTAGTACAATATAAAAAAAAGATAAAAAGAAAAAAATGTACACATCAATATCCCCAGGGGTTCTCAAGGTAATATGTTTTTGACAAGGAGTACTCATATATTTCCTATATTCCTATATATAGTGGCCAACGCCAATTCACTAAACGGGCAAAGAGAGAAAGAATAAAAGTGGTCTGCTTTGCAGTTATATATTATATCAACATACTTTGAGGTAAGCTGTGGTAAATTTTCAGAAGTGGGGAGCTAGCATAAAAGTTCACATTCTACATCTCTATTATATTCTTAAAGACTTATTCATAAAAAGTATTTTATATTTATTAAACCACTATTTCACAAATTTTGTATAGAAATTTATCAAATAATACGAGTACTTATGTATTTTTTAATAATTCTCCGTATCCAGAGAGGTAATTGCAATTGTTAATTAATTGATTTTTTGATGAACTTTATAATTATTAAATTAGATTTTTAGTTTGTTTACGTTTGTACGTCGGATGTTAGTTAAAGTTTTTCCTCTTTTTTTTGCACTGGCAATACTGGTTGTATTTTTTCTGATTTATTTTTCATGGTTGATTTTCATTGTTCGATTCGACGTCTAAAAGTATAATAAAAGCTAAGCATTGGGAAACTCTATCCTCACATACATTGAGACGTTAATGCTTGGATACACATATAGAATTTGTGAATTATGCTATTTATACACATGCATACGGACAACACACATCATCAATTCTGTCAATTCTTTGCTTCCAAGGCAAACAAACAACAGATCAACAAACCGACTACACAAAACAAATAAATAAATAAACCTTTGAGGGATCAAACATACAATAGAGAAAATGAATTCAACAAATGTATATTGTGTCAGATGTAAAAACACAAACTGCCCCTCCTCCATGTCGAAAAAAAATGTTACAACAGCTAGAAACTAATGTCTTGCCCAGCAAACTTTTTGATTTGAAAAGCATTCGTGGAGATGTGTTCTATACAGCTTTATAGAAATTTAATAGTTTTCCTTTCTAACTTTAGGAAACAGTATTTGCAGGTGGCACACTAAACTGCTGAGATGAAAGTAAACTTATGGTCCTACCACGCGCTATATGCGTTTCAAACTTTTTGTGCGTTCTACACTTTTCTAAACTCAAGTTACATGCAACGTTTTTTATGCGATTAGTTTTTTGTTGTGCTTGAAGTATTTTTTAAATAAAAAAAATTAAGTTTTTTCACTATTTTAGCTTCTAATATTGATACCAATAAAAAATTATAATAAGCTTGTTTCAAGGCGAATGCATACCAGGTATATGCAAGAGCAATAAATACAACACTACACAAAATAAATCTTTTTCAAATGTCAAGGGAAAAATATAAACACAAAAAGGAATTCAAAAAATATATATGTATATAATTTTACAAGAAAGACAAACTTTCAAATATTTAGTGAAATTTTTTATCATAGAGCTCGGAAAGGTGAAAAAGGCCAGCGAGATTGTGGAGGATTCTGAATGATAGCTGGCGCTAAAGTTGCAGTACATAACTTAAAAAATTGTTTCAAATTTCTTTAAAAAAAAATTTACAATAAAAGAAAAACTTAATTATTTCGTGAAAGTTTTAATTATATCGTGAAGCTTAAAGTCTCAGATGAAAGAGCTTAAAAATGTGAAAATGGCCAGCCAGATTGGGGAGAATTCTGGACGATGCCTGTCCCTCAAGATTCAATAATAATTTACAAAATTTATTTAAAATGGTATTTAGGTTGTTGGGATATAAAGTTGAATGTTTGAGAATATCTTTCAAAAATTTCCAAAGTCTACTGATGATTAGGGTAGTTCCTATCAAATGTCGACATATAGATAGCTGGGAAACATAGAAAATAAGGTAGTTATAATTTTTGAAACAAAATCATTTTTTTAAACGCAAAATATAAAATAACAATCCACGGCACAAATATTCTTGGCGATATCGTTGAAAAACGAATTGTGATCTGCGGCTATCAAAAACAACTAACAGTTTTTATTACCCTTATGACGCGTGCAAAAGTAGAAAGTAAACCAACTTTTTGTGTCGTTCGCGCCTAGGCGTCCTATACAATCTGATGTCTAACTTATCTCATACAATTATACTGATTCTATTTTTTTACAGACGCGTAGAACGCGCTAACGGAATTAACGCGCCACACGGACCTTCAGCTTTAGTTTTGGTTCGCACAACGGAACAGGTACAGGGTGTCTGATGGGTAGTCGATCTTCAAAGACTCCCGAAAACTGTGAACTAGTTGAAAGCAGTTTACGGGAGAGTCTGCGACTTTCAATACGGAAAAGAGCAATCTTACTGGGACTTCACTGCAAGATCATATGTGAAATTTTAAAAAAGGATTCTTTTGCAATTCAAATCGTTCAAAAACTGAAAAAAGTGACTTGATTCACGCAAAAGCTTCTGTGAAACGATGTTTTCGCACTGTAATTTTTTTTTTTTTTAACTTGGACCAGTACTCAGGGGATGACACCTACATATGCAGTGCATTGTACCAGAACTAGGAAAATAGGTTATGAGGAGGGGGAAAGAGGGAGTAGTGTTTGTGAACACTTGACTTGAACCTTTCAACGTTATAACAGACAGGAAACACGTCTGCATGCAACTTGTTCCACAGGCGAAGCGTACGGCCAAAAAACGAATTCTCTCTGTAATACGATTCTTCGGGCAATCAACCACAAATGGATGAGCTCTGGACGATGAACGAGTGCTACGTAAAAATGTGCGCGTTTCGGGAACAAGATCCCTAATCTCTTCAGAGCAAATTCCATTGTAGTAACGATAGCACAGAGTAACGCACCAAATCCAATTTTTTGGAGCGACGAGACTCATCTTCACTTAGTTGGTTACGTCAACAAGCAAAACTGCCGCTACTGGTCTTCAAGAAGCCGCAACTCTTGAATGAAACATCAAAACCCATTGTATTACCCCAGAGTAACTGGTTGGTATGCTTTATCCATGCATGAGATAATTAGAACACTTCTTTTTCGAAAATTCTGGCAAATTCAGTCGCTTTGGGAACATCCCATCACCACCGAGTTCGCCCGATCTAACTCATAGATTTCATTTTATGACGCCATGTACCTTTATATAAATCAATATTCAATAAATACCCGACAACAACATTTCTTTTCAACATTTTCTTTTCAAGCTCCTTAAGTTTTCTTTTCTAACTGCAACAGCTGGATATTTTTGTTATATAGTAGAAGATGAATTTTTCCATTTTAACAAATTTACAAACTAAACTTTTCATAACTGAAATAAATACATATTTTTCAGCTGTTAAATGCTAATTGAGTAAGTTAAATTTTCTAGCTTAGAACACCAAAAGATGCACAAAGAAGTATCGAAATATTTCATATTTTTGCATTATATTTGAATACAGAATTAAAGAAAATCAAATCATTACTCGTAATCAATCATTTCAATTAGTTTCCAAAAACATTCATTAGTCTCCAAAAACATTCAGTTAGTATTCATTATTAAATTAGAAAACAGTTACACTTAAAAGAATTGATAACCTTTCGCTATTTGAAAATATCTTCCTGTTGAAAATAGCACTGAAATTGTGAAAAATACGGAAAATTCCTGACTTTTTAAAGAGAAAAATCGCAACAAAGGTATTTAAACTGCATACAGATGCCATGGGACTGTCTGTCGAAGCTGCTGTAAGTTTTATTCAACGCCGATTTCTTTTTCTACTTCAAGTGTTTTCGCTTTTATTTCTTTTTCATAAACGTGAACAAAAGTATTAATTTAATAATGTATTAAATCAAAGTCGACTGAAATAAACAATAGTCTTGTATAAGGTTTTTAATAAGGAAAACAACACCGATTTTGAGAAAACCGTAATTATATTAATTATATTTAGCTTGTTATCCTGTGCGGCAGTATAAGTTTAACGTAAAATCAGCTTCGAATTGAAAACCGAAACTGAAAAAATTCAAACGAACTCAGAGAAGGCAAATTAAGCGATATGCTGTGTTTGCAGGGTCCGCTAGTAAGCCATATTTATTATTAAACATAAGTTTCGATAAATGTTGTTACGTTTTCACTTCTAAAAACGATTTTTCAGATTCTTCAATTGTAAATGAAATCATGACACTCACACTTTTTCGTTATATAGTACTTAAATAATTCACAACTGTATTTACAGTTAGTACTACTGTGTACTAAAACACTAGATTATCTTACTTTCTGAGAGCTATGATTGCCTTTTACAAAATTTAAAAATAAACTGCCTGCTTTTATACTTCATTAATATCTACAAGTATGAAAACCATTCTAAATGGCTAGTATAAAATGTACAAATATAATTCCTACGCATATACACATTCATACACGTGCTTGCGAACAATAAGCATGTCACAACAACAAACAATAATAAATCAAATAGCAATAATACAATAAAAACAGCAACATCAGTATCAGTAGTTGATTTACTTGGACTTTTACGTACTTTAATATGTTTGTTTGTTTGTGTATTATGTTTTTAGTTTTATCATGTTTGTGTGAATGTGTTGTACATTTTTAGCAAGCAGAAAACAGCTACACACTGGGTTAGATGTGACAAAAATTCTTAACACTATGATTTGTATTTGTGCATTATGCATGCGAATAACTAACTTTCGCTACATTTCTAAGTAATATCGCAGTAAGCCAAGTAATATAAAAAATTGATAAATTATTTCCTGATTTTAAATGAATTTAAATATTTTTAAATCAATACAAAAGAAACTTAGAAGAAAAATGAAGTGGATCACCGATTACAATTAAATAGATTCTAGAGACAATTTAACTCACTTTACTTTCAATATTTATGAAAATGAATTATTTCAGAATATTCAAACAGCAGTGTAAACTCTTGAAATATTTATTCAACTTTAATAGATTACATCTTATATTTTCGAATCCAGTACCGCCGAAACTTTTGATTTACACCAGGAAAAATACCTGATGTGTCTTGTGTAAATAAAAAAAATTATGTCCGCATGAACAACGATTTTTTGCAACCTTAATGGGGTTTACTAGTGTCGATTCTCAATTTATTTGTTCTCTTATCATTTTAGACTGCGCTGAGCTTGTTGGAAAAATCTCAACGACAAGGAACGTGGTTGATATTACAAAATGGTCATTTACTCATTAGTTTTGTAAGACACCTTGAAAAATATTTGGAAAAAGTAAGTACACCTCACCCGGACTTTCGCTTATGGATTACAACTGATGAAAGTGACAATTTTCCGATCGGTATATTGCAAAAATCTTTAAAAGGTAATTTTATTGTACAACAAATGTTCCAGGTATAGTATATAAATAATATTTTCTTAATTGGACATGACGTAGGGCGCTCCTTTGCAGAGAGTTTAGTTCACATGGGAGCCAATCGATTATATATATATATATAAAAAATTCTCAAAATGTTTAAACTTTTTTAGGAACTCAAAATGAAATTGTTTAGTGCACAAATGAATTGCGGGCCGCAGTAAACCAACCCTTTAATTAACTTGATGAAATATGACCATATACGAGGGCGGATTGATATTGAAGTTACCTAGTGCAAGATGGCAGCACCAACGCATTTTTTTTAATGAGATCTGTAATATGTCGGCTGTTAAAATGTCACCCAAATTCATCGTTGGAAGTAAGCAACCTTAGTGTTTCTTGAAAAATGTAAAAAAGTGAATATCGTACAGCGATTAAACACTATTATGCATGTGAAAAGGAAATTGGCGAAAGAGACAAAACGAAAGCCCGATAAACATTACAGTGAGTCTGCTTCGTCACATCACATGGTAACATATTGGATTGTTGAATTTAAAAGCCGCCGAACAAGCACTGTAACAATACCATCAACAAAAATGCCAAAAGAGCTGGTTACTGAAGAAAATATCAAGAATATCGTCGATATCGTTATGAAAGATCACCGAGTCAAGTTAAGTGAGATTTTTGAAATGGTAAACAAATCATATTAACGTGTGTTCAACATTTTGCTCAGTGTCGATCAAAAACGACTTCGGCCGACCACGTTACAGGTGCCCATTTATAACTGTCGATGAAACGTGAGTCCACCAGCACACACCTGAAACTAAAAATCAGTTGAAACAATGAGTGGAAGTGTTCCGTAGAAGGCGAAGGCAGTGAAATCGGCTGGCAAGGTTATAGAGACCGTATTCTGGGATGCACACGGAATATTGCTCATCGATTACCTTGAAAAAGAATACACAATCATAGGAAAGTATTATCATGCATTATTGGATCAACTGCTTGATGCAATCAAGAAACAAAACGACCACATTTAGCAAAGAAAAAAGTGCTCTTCCTTCAAGGCAACGCACCGGTTCACACAGCATTAGATACAATGCTAAGACTACGTAAAATACACTTCTAATTGATTGACCATCTATCTTATACTCCAGATTTAGGTCCTGTTTCCAAATTGGAAGAAATGGTTCGCAGGAAAAAGATTCATCGCAAACCAAGATGTGATTGCCGCGTATTTTGACGGGCTTGGGAATCCATCGTGTTATTCAGATGGTATAAAAAAGTATAACAAAGTGTATTGAGCTAATGTTCAGAAATAAATGCTTTTTGAAAAAAAATTTTTTTTCCCTACTTATGTAGCTTCAATATCAATCCGCCCTTGTATTTAGAAGTCTGCAGCCTCACATGCTGAATTATTCCTAACTAGCTTGTGTTCCCTTTCACTTGCTAAATTAAGGCCAGACCGCGTAAGCGTTTATGGATAAATTTTTAACCCTGGGCGCGAAGCTGCTATTAACATTAAGTATAACTATGCGAGTAGAACATTAAATGGGTGCGAGAAGAATTATTAAACATAGGAAAAAGATTGAGTGTACTCCTGGAAATAGCACTTTACTCTGTTTCTTATCTGTAAACTGGACACAGAACACGGATGAGTGATACGTTTAGAAGAGTTGTATGAAATGCACTCAATATTTTTAGTATACTTCACACATCGTTTCTTGACGATTCATCGATTCTTGACATGGAAACAGCACATTATTCTTCGTAATAAATATTACTGTTGCTATTTTCGTTTCTAACAGTTTTTAGTTTTTAAGTAACAATAAAAAAATAAAGAGCTATTTTCAAATATACTATAAATTTGTAATTTTATTAATTAGCATACATGCGTTAGCAACAAAGTCAAAAACCAAAAGTATAAAAACATATCGGATATCTTTCTGGCATTATTTCTAATAAAAAAAAAGCCAATGACGATCAACTCCACACAAAGTGAACATTTATTCATGGACAGTTTTTTGCATGTTCTACACAAAATTTATGCTAAACTTCTTTTCTTTTTAATATTAATTTTCAGTGGTAACGGAACCTCCAAATGGTTTGAAGTTAAACTTGCGTTCAACATATCTTAAAATTCATCAAGATCATTTGGAGAGCTGCACCCATAGATCATTTCTGCCCCTGGTTTACGTTCTCGCATTTTTTAACGGCGTAGTTCAAGTAAGTAAAAGTTCTTGCCCGTGACTCTCAACTGACAGATAAACGACTTGTTCAACTTGTTCACACTCACACTTGTGGATGCATAAACTTTTCAACAATCACTCGTGCCCAAAAGTGGAACGGAAATTCTGCTGGTTTAGGAATTCACTGAGGTGAAAGTATGCCTCCTCGCTGAAGTGATTTTCTTTGTAGAGTGACCATTTACTTTTGTCTGTTTACTTAATAGTGTGATCGATTATTCGACTTTTTCTGAAATCGGTTTTCGAATAGTAGCAACTAAAAAAAAAAAAACCTAGTTTTCGGTATAAAATTTAAGAAAAGGATCGGTTAACTGAGTTTTTTAATCAAATAATTAAAACCAAATTTGTTAATAAAAGAACATTTGGTTTTGATGATTAAAGTATTACTTGGAACAAAAGTAAAATAATTTGCAAAAAGAACAAAGTAAAAAAGACTGAAAAACTCTTTAATAAATCTATATTTTTTAGTTAAAGATATGATTAAACAATATGAATGTACTGAGAGTTTGATTCCTTTCATTGATTGATACCTTTTCATTTCACATATGTATGAGTGTATTTAGAACAGTGGTCCCCACAAAGAGAACACTCAGATTGTAAAATTATAAGCGGGGTAATCGCGCAATGATTTCGAATTCAGGCGAATTCGCTTAATATTTCGGCACTTCCTCTGTCAAGTTTTGTTTACCTTTTTTGGCGCCATTTAAATTTTTGTACATCTTCTTTATCCAGACTTTTGACAGCTGAAGTGTGAATTCGCCTTTTTACACAAACAAAACACCTGTCGTTTTTTTATTGTTGTAGCGAAGCGGCGGCTACCTTGTTTTTTGTATCATGCGCGAAACGTGCTAATATGTTTGTTTTTACAAGTATTGTAATACAATAGATAAAAAACAAATTGTCAAAAGATTGCTTTACAAGGCATTTTGAAAATAGCTTATGTTTGAAAGAGTGAGCAAAATTTTACACATACATATATATATATACGAGTATTTTTTATGTTTCTCTGTCGATCAATAAAGGAAAGGCGCAAATATAATAAGCTGGGATGGAATATATGCTACGATTTTAATGAATCAGATTTTAATGTATGTTTCGAAATAATACGAACTTATTTAAGCCGTGTCAAGGATGACAAGGTACCGTGGAGCAGTCTGAAATATCTCATTGGTGAGGTAAGTAATGCAAAAACAACGCAATAATTATATTCAATGTTCAATCCTTTTTTCGTTCAATGATCTAGGTGATGTATGGGGGACGTGTCATTGACGATTTTGATCGCAGAATAACTCGGACTTATATGAACGAGTATATGGGAGATTTTTTATTTGATTCATTCCAACCTTTTCACTTCTATAAAAATGAATATGTGGACTATTGCCTTCCAAGTGAAAATGTTATATTAAAAGAGGATTTTATTGGTACTTAAAGTATTCACACTAATCTGGCTCAAATTTCTAACGTTATTCTGCTGTTTTTTTATATTTAAAGCACACATTGATAAATTACCTCTAGTCAATAAGCCAGATGTCTTTGGTTTGCACCCGAATGCAGAAATTGGTTACTACACTCAAGCTACAAAAAGCATTTGGAACTCTCTTATAGAATTACAGCCTCACACAGGTGAGTACAACCAACCACTCACTGCTACTGAAATATTCTTCGTTCCGTGTTTTTTCTTTTTAAGTATTCAATTCTTTAAGATTGTTAAAACTTCGCAAATACATACATACTTGCTTACATACATTCATATGTACTTTGGTGGCTTAGCGAAGAAAATTATTCCCGCAAGCTAAACGCATTTATAAATCTAAAATTATTTCTCGCAGAAAAATATTAAACAACAGATTAAGTTTAAATAATATAGACATATGTTCATATGTATGTACATACGTATGTATGTATTCAATTTTAAATATTGAATTGCATTAAATTTAATTAATTAGCTGTGGTTTTGCAATTAACTTTATTGCACATTTTGCACCAACACCACCAGCAGATACATTCACATAAACACATAATAACTATTCTTTAAGCATTGTACGTATGTACATCAGCTACATCTGATTCATTTTTCTTTTTTCCTTGACCACTTTTTATCCCTGGCAAAAACAAAAACAAAAAAAAAGAAAAACATACAATTAAGGGCATTCTCATTAAAATGATTTCAGCTCTTTAAAATGTTTGAGGAAAAACATTTATGATTGTGATGACGTGCACCCGCAATTCAGGCACATTCATGTTCCCATCGCACACCGATAGGTTAAAAATCTCATAGCAGGTACATCTACAACTTAAAATGTAAATTAACTTACTGACAAAGTTTAAATTTACAATATTTAGGATGCCCAATCTGGCATCCTAAGATTTTCCACTCACAGCCATTCATTTACAAAATTTGCCCACGACAGTTGCAAAAGAACTAAGAGATACTCACATACACATTATCACCCGCGCTTAAAATTAAAATATACTCGTACAATCTACAATGCAACGAATGTACATATGTATTTATTTATCTACAGAATGTTTCACTTTAATCCACCGCCGTTACCACAATACTTCACTTTTTTGCTTATTGGCTGCATGCACATTTATCATACAATTATTTTCGCCATATTACCAGTAATATATTAATGCATATACTTACATACGAGGTATGATCAAAATATAAACGTTATTTTCAACTTTTTCAATAACTATCTATTCATCACTTATGCCACCGTTTTTTCCAATCCTCGAAACACTTCTGAAACGCGCTTTTTGGTATCGCGAAAATCGAGCATACATAACTTACGAAATTTGAAAATAACGGATATTTTTTTAACAGACCTCGTATATGTATGTGTTTTTTACTGCGGTACAAACATACATATGTATACGTCGAATTATTCGCCAAGCCGATTTTTTGTTCAGTTACTAGTCTAATGGTGGGAAAAATATTGAACGTGTAGCGCCATGCCCTTTATGTTTGACATACGTACGTACGTACACATACATACACACTCTATGTATGTACATAACAACACATATTATATATATTAATGTAGAAAAAGTCAGTTAGAAATTGATTTTTTGAAATGAAATATTTAAGTAAACATTTGGGTTATTAGTGGGACTATTAATTACATTTATCGGACTCCAGTTTGTTTTTCCTCATTTTTTATATTACGGAAAAAATTTGTTGGTTAATTATTTAAAATTTCTAAATTTTCATTCATTTTTTATGCTGGAGGACAGCAAGTTGTTTTGTGGATGCCACAATACCTATCAGATGTACTCCGGGCATCTCAGTAGTAAATTATGATCAGATTTTTTCTTTGGCTTCTGAAAATTGTAGTGGACAAAGCTAAATTTTGTTAACCTGCTATAGAGTTTGTGCCGAAATTGCGGGATGTCAGTGAGAGCAAAGCCCAACTGATTTTTACATCAGGCTTGCTGATTGTAAAGTTTAAACTATCTCAAGTTTGGAAGTTTTGGAGTAAGTTTTTTTTTCTTAGTCAGGGCACTCTACAATCTAGGGTATAAAACGGGTTCTGTTTTGCAGACGATCTTGGAGCTAATCATGGCTGAAGTGCCTGTATAGCAGGTAGGGATTACTTGTCGTCCTTGATAACTACGGCGCATATAGGTTTCCTGAAGTGTTGTTGTCTTTCAACAGATACCCGTAATAGAACAAGTAGTGATAGTTAGGCAAGTGAGCTGGTGAGAGGCCGATACTTTTTATGGGCCTCGGCTTACCACGTCATGAAACTTTGTCTTCCATTGACTGTCTGGAAAATTGCTTACCGAAGGGATTAGCTCTTACACATTAGCTACACACTTATGGAAAAAGATCCATAGTCAGATAAGGACATCAGGGCAGGTGGTGGAATCAATAAATTACATAACGTATAGATGGATTATGGCAACATTTTTTACAGTTTAAAACATTACGCTCAGTTATAGACCAGTCATAACCGAAAGCTAAACCATACAACAGCGAACGAGCACAGCATTTTTGAAATTCATTGTCATACTTAATTTTGGCATAGTCACGTCTATTAATCGATTATTTTAGAAACAGTATGTAGACTTTACTAGATTTTACATACACTTCGTCACTTCACTGCATTTTATATAATAAACTATACATTATATAACATATAAGCACTGTTATATATATATATATATATATATATATATATATATATATATATATATATATATATATATATATATATATATATATATATATATATATATATATATATATATATATATATATATATATATATATATATATATATATATATATATATATATATATATATATATATGTATACTAGCAATAAAAACCTAAATATATTGAAATTATCTTAGATATTATAAGACATCGAAGTGAATTGTAACCACATTCATTAAATATTTCAATTTCGTTTATTTTTACCCAATCGTTTTTGCATGCAAACACTATTTTAGTTAACCTATGGACTCGAAACATAAACGGTAAATAACATCTTCCTTCTTTTTTCAGTTTTTATCTTTTGGATTACTGATTTAAGACTGTTTTAAATGAGCGATTTTAATAATCGTAACACTTTAATCAAATTTATTTATTTCATATAAAGAGTTTTCAGCAGATTGTGCAATTTATCGACTTCTGTCTAGATAACTTATGATAGTATTTTATTTATTAGATATAGATATGACATAACGCGTAAACATTACATTTATCAACATTACAAATGTAATAGAAACGTGACATATTTTTAATAAAATGAGCTATGGTTCATTGCCGATTTTCAGGGGCTAATAACCCTCCAACAGGCTAAATAAACTGACAAGCCAGAGCCAGGTTACCCTGATCTGAGTGCCAGGATATGAGGGGCAATGAGATGGTTGACATCTACGTCAAAAAAGAGCAGAGGGGACTTTTATTGGTCCCACTCCAATATGTGGCTTCAACAAGAACCTCTTTAATGAGGAGATGAAGAAATGGGCGGAGTCCATTGTTGAGCAACATTGGAACGAGACAGCTGGTCTCGAACATTCCAAGAAATGTTAAAACTTTGATGCAAAGAGGGCCGAATGTGCTCTAAAACTGAATAGGAAAAGCCTCAGAACTCTAACAGGCGTACTTATATCATTATACCAGCCTGCAGCACCTGTACAGGATGGGCATTTCCATCACAGACATCTGCAGATTCTGCGGTGAGGAAGAGGAGTCAATGGAGCACTTGATCACCTACTGTGTAGCTTTAGGTCACAGAAGATACAGGCTGGTTGGTTGAAAGTTGGTTCATCATCAGATAAGGCCGTCAAGGCAGATGCTGATGTAAATCAATTTTCACAATCTCACGAGTATAGGTCACAAATTCAACTGCTGCGACGCCCTCAAAGGTATACTAGAAAAAAACTACGCTTACAGTATTAAAATTTCGTGAGAGCCACGAAGGCATACATTTTGCTTTGTTTGCATTCCAACAAATGGGGGCCCACTGGGTGGTTTTTGAAAAATACACCTTCGTTGTTTTGATGCCTCTAATACGAGTGTATATATGTGTCTGGGCGTCACTGTTTTAGATGCATATTACTGTCGCTGTATTCAACAGAGTGTTTCTCAAATAACTGTAACCTGTAACTTTTATTAAGATACGTTGCAAGATGGTCAGTTCAATGCTTGCAAGATATGATAAGCTCAGCTACAATTAGTCTCTAAGAATCGAGGAAGCTTTGTAAGTTTTCTTCAAATCCAAAACTTATATTAAGTGTTCCAACGATGCGCGTACAGTTAAGAATTAAACGTTGCGCTTTAATTATTTAAATTTGTTCTGTTTGTAGGCGACGCAACTGGAGGCATAAGCCGCGAAGAATTACTTGACAACATCGCATCCGATATATTGGATAAGCTGCCAGCAGCTTTTGACATATGGCGTGTAAAAAAACAAACTCACATAAGTTCAACGCCCACTGGTGTCGTTCTTCTTCAAGAATTAAACCGATTCAATTTGCTGGTTCTTCGAATGAAGAAAACTCTGGAACATCTAAGAAAGGTAAGTACAAAAAAATAAATAGATTTAAGATCTTTATTTTCGAAAGAAAAACAAAACCGTAGCGCTCAATCAGCGGCTATAGTGCTGTATTTTTCAAAAATTTTAAACTCTATCTTTTACTTTTCCTTTTCCTGCTCACCCTCCTAATTACTTATTATCTTCGTTGGTCATTAGAATAGTGATGAAAATAATATATTTTGACGATACAAGTATTTGTTTTGAAATAATATTTACAACAGTTTTAAGCTTCTTGACGATACTAAAAAGCGGTTAGCGAAATATCGGAACAAAAATTTTTGATTTTTTAGTAGAAAAAAAAAGATTAAAGGTCCGAACCTGAAAAAGTTAAATTTATTTAACGAGAAAAAATCGAAGAATATTAATATATAACGACATATTTATTACCATAAAATTTCATTAAGTCAATCAATTTCGTTATATCTTTTATTCAAACTTTACTTCATTAAAACAATTATACCTTTAGAAAGTTTCAGTACAAATAGAAAATTTGCTGCCAGAATCGTCTTCTTTTCCCTTCTTTCTGTTGACTTTACTTTTTCTTTGAGGCAAAGGCTGATATTTTTAATAATAGTTTAGTATAAACAAAAGCAAACAAAATTTGATTTTGAGCAGCCAAGTAATACTATGAGTTGATCTGGAACTAAAGTGAAAAAACCGAATCGTGTCCTGTCCTGTAAACTTAAATTGCTACGTATTCGTCAATCCGCAGTGCAGTTTTGTCATTTACGAGTTTATTTATTGAGTCTTATAATTTTGAGACTTCAAAAATCAAATACCGGAACAGGTTTTTCACAGAAAAACAAATTATTAAGAAAAATATGGAGATAACTTGTTACCAATACCTTAAACTAATGGTTTTTTTCGAAAATTTTATTTTAAATATTGTTTGTGATATTCAGCCGTGTTTCGAGAAACGCCCGATCTAAAATCGTTAAGCGTCCTGAAAAACTCGAAATTCGTTTATAGGTGCTCTAAGGAAACTGAGTTTTACTAGGACATAAAAGAAAAATCGATACCAAAAGGCGCGTTTCAGAAGTGTTTCGAGGATTGGAAAAACGCTGCCATAAATGTATTATATATAAGGGGAATTACTTTAAAGGGGACAAGATAGTTATTGATGAATAAATAAATACTTTTTGAATATATAAAATTTTTGCAGCTTGAGATCTTGTTTTTTATAAAAAATTTAACAATTTACTAACTTTTATTTTTCAATATTTCGCCAACAATTTGTTAGCATCTTCAGGAAAAATTTAAATTGTTTATATTGCAGGATTCAATTCAAATATTTTATTGAATTTATCACACAAACAAACAAATTTTCCTGAAGAAGTCTTCCAAAGGAAAACAAATTTTGAAAAATACATTAAAAATTAAAAAAAAAAACAAAAAGGGGCGGAAGAAATTTATTGCAAATATTGACAAAAAGTTATTATAACAATTTTATTTAAAAAGATCAAAAAATATTAAGATAAGTACTTTTTGAAAAAATTGAAAATAACGGTTATCTTTTGATGCGTTAGTTACAATAATTTATTAATGTGGTATTTTTAATTGAAAAAATCGTAATTGTTTATAAATTTTTATTGAAATAAAAAGAAACCATCAAGCATGTTTTGACAAACGTAAATCGCTTAAATTTGACTTTTTCGATTTGAAATCGCCAAAATGATGTTCCGTCAAACGTATAACGCAATAAATATGGTTTTGCGATTTGAAATCGCCAAATAAGTGTTCTGGTAAACGCATATCGCTTAAAATTGGCGACTTCAACTCGCTTAAACTAAACTGGTAAATAAAATTATTCACAATTAAAATTTAACGTTTTCGTTTTATTTCAAAAAAAAAAAATTAGAAAATTTTACAAATATTCATTCAAAACTATTAAATTAAAAATTTCCTCTATTTGTTGTCAGTTTGTTTTAGTTTTATATAATTACCACATACTTACCGGCATGTTCTGAGAAACGCAAATCGCTTAAATTTAGCGTTTTCAATTTGAAAACGCCAAATAGGTGTTCTGAGAAACGTATAACGCAAGAAGTATGGTTTTGCGATTTGAAATCGCTAAATAGGTGTTCTAGAAAACGCATATCGCTTAAAATTGGCGACTTCAACTCGCATGTGTATATTGAATTGAACTGATTGTATTTGCTAAAACTGAACTTGCAAAAGGCAATAAAATTATTCACAATTAAAATTTAATATGTCTTTCTTTTATTTCAATAAAAAGTTTAAAGAATTTTACACATTTTCAATTAAAAAACTAAATTAAAAATGTTGTCTATTTGTTATTTTATCGTAACCAACTCTAAAATGCCAGTTCTCGTAAAACTCCCGTTCTTTAGAACGTCTAAAAGTGATCTATGCGTTGTTCAGATCGCGCGTTTCTCAGAACATGGCTGCATATTAAATTTTTATTGTAAATAATTTTGTTTTCTTTTGAATATTTAAAATAAGCAAATTCAATCAGTTCACTTCAATATATACATGCGGGTTGAGTTCACCGTCACCTGACGATTTCAATTCACACCTATTTGGCGCTTTCAAATCGAAAATGCCAATTTTAAGCGATTTGCATTTGTCAGAATATGCCTGATTATAATTTTTAGAATTACTTGAATTAAAATATCCAAGAAGACAAACTTCATGCAAGTTCTAAAAAGCCAAGTTTTGTTCACAAATTGCTGATGCAAAAGGTGTAAGGTTTTCAACTTCCTCTAAAGGGTAAACAAATCGAAAAACGTGACTAAAATGATGAGTCTGACGCTGTAACGTTTGAAATTCTGCTCTTTTTTGTCACATATCGTTAATTGAAATGTATAATACCTAATGTAGTAGTTTTGCAGGTTTTACTTAGACATGCAGGGAAAATTTTAATTGAATTGTCTTTTAATAAACACATATGTACATATGTATATTCATACATGTAAGTGTATGTATAAGTAAATAAAACATATGTAATTTTGTTGCATGTATGTATGTGTATTGTGCATATTAATTTTATGACTCTAATGGTGTTTTCGTTTCTACAAATAAAATGCACCATTCTTTTTTAAAACTTGCAATTTAGAGCCCGTGTCTACAAAATGATTACCATACAAAGTTGGGAAAAAAATCGCTTCGAATTAGAACTGTAAAAATGTAAAATTTCTTATCATTTTTGCTTTATCAAAAAATTTTTTGTATGCAAATTTTAGTAAGGCAGTATATTTTGTGTAGAAACGAAAACACCATAAGTTTCGATTTGTGTATCTATATGTAGCAGCTAATACAAAATTTACTCCAATTATGATGTTAGAAATATTTAGCTCTTAGGAATTGTGACCAGTTTGCTTTATTTAGAATAAACGGCAAATTTGTTCGCTCCTCAGAATTTCTTATTTTAATTATTTGTGAATTAATTACGAAATCTCTTTTTTTATTACAATGGCTTGAATTCCATAAAGGGATTTCAACTATTTACTATGTAAAGGAATTGCTTTAAAATTTCTGATCAAGTAATTTTGCATTCCATATGACGGTATCTTTTGATGCTGATTCTTGTCTAACGAACGTTTAAAGAATTTTTTTTTTTGTATATTTATGGTTGTTTTTCATAATATGTAGTCGTACACCGACAAATTTTCTAGATCCGATGAATTTAATAAAAATTATGAACTACATTTTTAAACTAAATTTATAAAAGTTTGCGCATTTTATAAAAATGTTTATTGAGCGCTGAATATTTTTTTATTTTCCGTAAATTTTATAAATTCTGCTCCCAGGGACTGTGGCGCCATTCTTTTTCGAGTGTATAAACTTTAAATATTTTTGGCCACGTTTTTAGTTCAAATACTCCTCTGTGCTACGGCACGTTTTATGTTTGTTTCCAAGACAAATAAAACGCAAGTTAAGTAAAATGTTTTCAGCTGAAAAGTTCAAAGGAGATCATTTGAATAAAACAAAATAAAAAACAATCAATAATGTGTCAAACAGAAAATGTTAAAAAAATAAATCATACAAAATACTCGCATGCATATGTAATCTTTATGGAAACTTTATTGAAAGTTTGAATTAAAATGC
The DNA here is from genome assembly GCA_914767995.1 of Thecocarcelia acutangulata. Lineage (NCBI taxonomy): Eukaryota > Metazoa > Arthropoda > Insecta > Diptera > Tachinidae > Thecocarcelia > Thecocarcelia acutangulata. The sequence goes on along the minus strand of OU612094.1, from coordinate 190,103,115 downwards.
ATCAATTAATGAAAAAAATTGTCTAAAATGGAAGTCCAACCAGGTCAAAGGCTGTACTAATCATCTCAAATGAAAACTAAAACACAAAACTGAACAAAGATCAAAAAGAAAGATAATGTTGTAATGAAAATTTTGGATGCCACTTTGGCCACCGGACATGAGAAAATTTAAGGGACTTATTTTATTTGGCGACAAATCTTTCCGACGATACCATTTCGAATGCAAACGATTTACAAGCAATTAATCGTATATGAACGAAATTTATATTTTTAGTCTGGCGTAGAAAAGCCTAAACTCGCATTTTTCCTGATTTTCAGTTTTCTCAATGTGTCTAATACTCATGCTGTGTCTAATACTCAGAATGTGTCTAATAATCATGAGTAACAGCGGACTTGTAAGCAGTTGTATAAAAAAAAAAATTCATGTTCATAAATTCAATTTCTGTTGATTTTTTATTCTTTCCTTTGAATATTTGGAAGCAGCGTTGTCAACTCAATACGTTTCGCACCGTTTTTGGAACTTTTTATTAAAATTATTTGTGCGAAAAATTCTTTAGTCGGTGCGGGGTGCGCTTTTTTTAATTTTCGGTGCGTTTAAATTTCGTTGGCACGAATCAATTTCAACTAAAATTTTTGATTTAATGTGTTGTGTTGAAAGGTAAAAAAAACATAAAACAGTTTATTGGAAAACTATAGAAGTATAAAAACAGTGAACTATGATGTACATAAACTTATAGTAGAAATAGATTATTCATACATTCACAATATTCTACCTGAATAAATTATTTATACAAATTATTTAATACAACAATTATTCAATCCAGATTTTAGACCAAGGGCTCTAATTTTATCAGCGCAAACAGCTTTTGTGAGACAATCTGCAATCATGTTTCCAGTGTCCACATATTTCAAAATGACCTCTTTATTTTCTAATTTCTCTCTAACAAATTTCACTTTGAGATCGACATGCTTAGTTCTATTTGAAAACGAATTATTTTGCGCAATAAGAATTACACTCTTGTTGTCGCAACTCAGTGTTATTGGCTCTTGCCGGCCTTGAACAAGTTCTCGCTGTAAACGCTGCAACCAAATACACTCCTGTATAGCAGACACCATTGCCATGTATTCCGCTTCTGTTGACGAGAGAGCGATTGTTCGTTGACACCTTGTACACCATGAAATTGCACCATCTTGTAACGTAAAAAGGTACCCTGTGGTTGATCGTCTATCATCTATGCTACCTGCCCAGTCCGCATCACAAAAACCAACTAGGCTATTTGGTTTACATTCATACGTGAACCCAGTATCAATTGTACCCTTAAGAAACCTCATAACCCTTTTAACAGCAGCCCAATGACATTTACCAGGGTTAGCATTAAATCGGCTCAACATATTAACAGCATAGCTTATGTCAGGACGTGTTATTTGGGATACGAAAAGAAGACATCCAACAGCCTGCATGTAAGGGACATTCACAATATAATGTAAGAAAAAAGTTTAATCCAGTGTCCAAAATTTTCACGGTTCATTTTGCATGGAAAACGATACCATGTTATATGCACAAAGTAAGATAATCTTGCTGTTGTCTATTATACGCCCTCTCGAAAGAAAACGAAACATTTCGTTTTATACAATTTGCTGCTTTAAGATAGTGTTTTTCTATTAAACGATCAAGTCAAGTTTGTCAAATATTGCAATAAATGCAGATACTGAATAGAGAAGTTTGTATTTATGATAGCTCGTGAATTCGTTACGGTTTTGGTAATTGAGAAATTACCAAATCATTAAATAAATTATAAAGTTTTTCCAAAACAAAAAAAATTCTAGCTGTTGAACGAATTTGATGGCAGTTTGATTGTATAATACATATGTAGGTAGTCGTTTAAAAAGCTGTTTTACAATCGTGTTTTTAATATAAAAGTGTAATTTTGTAATACAAAAGAGGTCTTTGAAATGAAAGGAAAAACATTCAAAATTCGGTGCGTTTTCGTTGAAAAAATGCGCTTTTTTCCCCATTTTGGTACGTTTTGAAATTTCAAAGTTGACAACGCTGGTTGTTGATTACAAGTACCTAAATAAATGTCAAAATATTTCTTATTTTTGCAGCAAAAATATGTCAAATATTAATTTTCCTGACGGTGATAACAAATTGTTATCGAAATATTGAAAATAAATACTGTTAAATTTTTTTATATAACATAAAACGATCTTTTGCTGCAAAAATAAGAAATATTTACCAAAACAAGATCAAATAATTAATAGCGCATTTACACCAACTCAAAATCTAGTAGATTTGAGTTGAAATCTACAACGAAATCTATATCGTTTACACCACCGTTTTTTGACATCTAGCAAGATTTCATTTGCTCAAAAATAATTTATGCATGCGGGTTTGACAATACAATATTATCAGAGACTGAATACACCAGCATTAAAGTGTATATTTTTTGTACCTAGAGACTGCATACACCACATTATAGTGCAATTTTTGTTGCAGAGTAGTATTTTTAAGTACTTTTTGCAGGAAATCACAGTTGCATCGCTTAGTACTGAGTAGATTTCAGGAGATTTCGTCGAAATCTACTCATAAAGTAGAGTTCATTTTGTATGGGAAATCTTCTCAAAATCTACTAGATTTGGCTTGAAATCTCGAATGAGCAGATTTCGCTTTGGTGTAAATAGGCTATAAATATCAAATAAATGTCAAAATTTTTTGTCGACTTTATGGGATGACGACGACGTCTCTTGGAAGATGGGGGAGTATTTCGAACATTAAGAGACAGAAGCAGATAGATGCCTTGTTGGGCAAGCTGCTTGCTAGCTACATATGTTTTTCAGTAAACTAAAATCATTAATTAAAACTGTCGGATATTTTGAATAGGGGTCGTTTATTAGAAAAAATTAAGTATTAAACCAGGCCTGTGATTACTGGGAGGTAGATACGTATTGACCATTGGAAAACACTAAGTCCATGCGTTCAGTTATTCGTTATACTAGTACCTCAAGAGGAAGAACTTAAGCTCTAACTGGACTCAGTTATTAAAACCGCCATCTATTATATATTTTTCTACCAACAAGCTTACGAATATCAGACGAAAGTTGTTGCATATTAACACCAGCAGAAGCTAAAGCTCTCCCAGATCCTACAGCAGACTAGTTGTAATAAGCTGTAAATTGACAAATCTTCTCGCGAACACTGCATTTGTTCATATATGATGTATAAAATTCCAATTTATCTGCTAAGAAATCTACCGTATGCTGAAAACGTTGTGTTTATTTTTCGACAAACAACATATCGCTCCTTTATTGCAACATAGTCATAACGCAAAAAAGCTTGTTTCGAGAACAACACATTTCAAATTTTTAGTTTCCATACAAGTCTTAGAAAATTTTTTTTAGAAAATATCTCCTAAAGGAAATAGTTTAAAAGTAATTTGAATGAAATTTTGGCACAATATAAAATGTAGTACTGTTAACAATTCTGCATTGTTAACTCGAAAAGCGCATTTTTGAGATATGACTATGTTGCAATAAAGGAGCGATATCAGTTAACAAACGTAGAAATTTTGTTGAAAAATAAAAATATGGTGTCTACACGATATGCTAAAATTGAGAACATACATTTGTTGAAATCAGCAACAAATGTTAATCAAATGAATTTCAACATACGTATGTTGAAAAAATTTGCTGTCCACACGATTTGTTGGCACTAATAGTAAATATGTTGATTCAACATATCGTCTAGACATAGCTTCACATTTTAAAGTCGACAGTTGATCTTCTTGTTATGAGTTCTGTACTGTTTTCTGATTTAACGAAATGGGCAAAGAAGAAGCAACTGTCTGTCTTCCTGAACAAGAACTCTTTAAGTATGTATTTTAGATATTAGCATACATATTAAATACTTAAATAGTGCGACTAGTGCAGACTTTTTTAAAAACCTTGTATTGCATGCTGTACGATTTTACAGCGCCAAGTCCACAATTTGCAACAAAAAAACGAGTATATCAAACTTTAATGAAATCTATTCTATTCTGCATCTGTGACTTACACCCAATTTTCACGACGACTTTTAAAGACATTTTTGCTTTTTTTTATTTTACTTTAAAGCTGCTACCAAAATCATGTTACATTTTCATCATGATTTTTTAAGACATGTCTTTTTTTTCAATTGTAGGTGAAAAATAATATCGTTCGTCTCTTTTCATCCTCTTGTTAGTATTGATGTAGTCATCTTGCCGAACGAAGGTAAATGAAAAATAATAATATTACAAATGACGACAAAAAGGAATTAGGAAAAAGACACGAAAAACAGAGTTCGTGTCTTTTTGTTTACCTCTCTTTCTTTTCTATCAAATTTGCCCACAAATATTAAAGACATGACTTAAAGACGTTTGAAAAAATCATCGTGAAAATTGGGTGTCAGTTTACACTTTTCTTCAAACAAAAAGTGCAAAAGCAGACAGAGACTTTAATCCGCAACATCTTGTTAGTATTCAGATTATCCTTTTAATCACCGACAGATTCGGACACGGCACTAGTTAAATAAATAAAACTCACTTAAGGCGTATTTTATTTCAATGTGTAAACCTGGCTACACAACTTGGGGAAACCCCCAAGTATTAAAATTTGCCGTTAACCTTATGGAAAATAATATTTTAGAGAAAAAAAAAACTTATGTTGCAGGCTCTAGCAGGAGAAACTGGAATGGATAATAATTTGGATAATATTGCAAATTCACTATTTAACGGGTTTCTACCGAATGACTGGAGAGGCGTGGCTCCAGCCACTTGCAAACAATTGGGGGACTGGATGGAGCATTTGCAGGTGAGAAAAGCGTCATTTTGTCTATACATACATACGTGCATATGTACGTATGTGTATAAAAAATTTCAAATTAGAACTTTTTAAAGGCTATAAATAAGAAACAGCGCTGTACATTTTAGAAGGCAAAAACAATAATTTGGGTGATGTTTGTGCTTCGTTGTGTCGCGCTCATTTTCACAACAAAGCGTCCACTGTCAGCGCTGTCTGAGATTCTTCTTTGTTTCGGTGGCGCCAAGCCAAAAATATAAATTCTGGCTTATTCGTTTTGAAATTAGTAAGAAAAAGTTACAAAACATAAATTAGAAGAAATAAATAAAATGTGCACAAGAGAATTAATAGTAAACGAAAATTAATACGCGTATAAATGAATACGTTTAGGTTATTTCCAGTATTTTAAATTTTTTTTTCTTTTAATTTATAAATAAACTGTTTGATTTCTACATTTACATATGTACGTCATTTTTTAAAAGCTCCAGTAAAACAAATAGTTCAGGGTTTTTTTTTTAATTTTATTTTAAATTTTTGCTCATCAACAAATCTAATTCATTGTGATAATTAATTGTTTTCGTAACTATGAAGAAAAATTTATAAATTGTTATTTGTTCTTAGAATCGTGCCACACAGTTCAAGTACTGGTCCATGTCTGGCGAACCTCTGGTTATGTGGCTGTCTGGACTACACATGCCACAAAGTTATTTGACTGCATTAATTCAAGTAAGTTGTAATATAGAATTATTTCTAAAAAGATAAAGCCGCTTCCAGCGATCACGAAGAGCTTATCTTCTTCTATAATATTATAATTTATGCTTGTGAAACAAATTTCAGGTTGCCTGTCGTAAAAATGGATGGCCGTTGGATAAATCCGATATGTACACTTGTGTTACGAATTTCGTTGATCCCGATGATATTGAAGAAAGGCCATCTGTAGTAAGAAACTTCCGTTTAAACGTCTGGTCTTCTAAACTCTTAAGCGATAATATTTTTAGGGCTGTTATATAAAGGGTCTGTATATAGAAGGAGCCCGTTGGGACACTATTCGTATGCAGTTGGCTCGATCGCGTCCAAAAGTTCTAGTTGAAGAACTTCCAATCATATCGGTAGTGCCCATAGAGGCTCACAGACTTAAATTACAGGTACGATATCACGTGCCTACTCGCTTCGTTTATGTGATTTTCAAAAATGAAATCCGTGTGAAAAGATTATATTGCATGTAAGCTCAGTCGTTCGTTCGTTTAAATCAAAGTCTTTCGAATTAAGGATTGTAATGAACTCTAGATGATAGATTTCACATGGTTACTTTCGTTTCTATCGCGAACTACATAGTGTAAATAATTACACACATACATACTTATATGTGTTTTCACTTCATTTATAGAACACCTTCCGTGCCCCAGTTTACACCACCTCAGAGCGTCGTAATGCAATGGGCGTTGGGCTTGTGTTTGAAGCAGATCTTACCACATCGGAGGACTTGAGTTATTGGATTTTGCAAGGAGTTTGTCTGACCTTAAATAAAGACTAATTGTGTTAAAAACAATATTATCTTTTTACATACATACACAAGTGCTCAGATTACAATAAACACTATTTGTTTTCTTATAAAAAAAAATTGTTGAAGATAATGTGTAAAATTATTATATATTTGTTGCACAATGGGGTTTTTTTAGTGAACAAAACAAAAGAAACAATAGAACATTTCATCCAACTAAAATAAAATAACATCACAAGAACCACAACACAATCACAATAAAACAACAATACTTACCAACATTAACTAACAAGAATATCAGCGCCAGGTCCTTCATGACTATAAGCATTAGAATTTCTAAAAATTCCTTTTATGGAATATGAGTAAGAATAAGAAGAGGAAACTACATTGCAAATTGTATATGTTGAGCTTCAGTTATTTGTCTGAGAACAGGTAAGTGGTAGAAGAATTTGTTGGTTTTAAAATTTAGTTGAATTGATTTTTTATGACAAGTTCTAGTTCGATTTACACTCGCCTGTTTTTAGGAGACGATTTGCTTGTAATTCGCTTTAAAGCGTTAACGTTTTTCATGCGAAAGTTATACAGCCCAATTGTGAATACTCTCACGGAAATTATTTCTCTCGAAATTTATTACTCACAAAACTTTTTTCTCACATAAAGTACTTTTTCAAATCAAATTAAAGCAAAAAAAACACAATTTTTGTCCGTAAGAATTCAAGAGCTGATCTCCCTTTCGCCTTTTCAACAAATAGAGAGAAGAAAAAATAAAAAAACCTCATACTTAGTTTTTGTTCATAATTGGAGGAAAGGGAAAAGTGATAAAATTCCTAAGGAATTTATATATATCAGTTTTTTGTTTGTGTTGGTATGACAATTTGTGCCAACACAAATGTCAAACATGCGCGATTGAAAAAATTCAATTGCGGCAGAATAAATAATTTAAAAAGCAAAAAAAATATATCGGAGGTAGACAAAGCAAATGATACAAGATCGGCATCGGAATGGGTTTTTGACCTTAAAAATTATGACGAACGTTTACGAAACGACATCGTGAGCCAGGCAGTAAAATTTATGAAAATAAATATCAAACATATATACTTCCAGAATAAAGATGACAACGAATACACATTTCCAAAAACTAGTCTCCTGTAAGGAAGAATTCCTGCATCTTGCCACAGAATGCCAACAGTTTGGTAGCAGCAAATCATCTATGAAGCAAATATTATATACGGTAGCAAAAAGAATTAACGCTTACAGTCCGCCAGCTAGAAGTGATTTATTTAGCAATATCGCTGAAAACAATGGAAAGGTTGTTTGATATAGCAAATAATTTAACAGAGGAAAAACTTGATTATCCTTAAAGTAGATAACACACGATATGTTTACAATGTACATGTTATTTTTCACAATATAAAATGCCTACATGTCGTCTGTTACCTCAAAAACATTGCGTCTGTAGAAAACATGAGCAAAGTCGTCTGACAAAATTTCAAATAGAGCTTGTTCTGTTTTGTTATGTTTAAACATCTGACATTAGAACTCTATGCCTTGTGAACAATTCAGCAGCCGTTTTTAGACTGTATAAGTAGTCGGCCGCAATGTTTTTGAGGTAAGAGACGACATGTAGGCATCTTACATTGTGAAAAATGACGGGTACATTGTTAAAACATATCGTGTGTTAGTATTTGTGAATTACATGTTTTGTTACATAAATAAAAGCTGATGAAAAATATTATATAAACTCGTTATTTTGAAATTGGGAAAGCTTTTTAACTGTAATTTCTAAATAATATGTGTATATTTGTATACATATGTAGCAATTTGATCTCATTACACTTGCTACTATAATTTCTTCTAGTGAATATTTTTCATCCTCACTGCTCTCCAAGGGGTATCTGGCAATTGTTTTATACAAAGTACAAGTCCAGTTGGAGCATAAAATATCCTCGAAAGCATCTAAACTCTCCGCAATATTCTTATTGTTTTTAAAAATTGATTTACAAGGAAATTTGATACAAATCTATCTAATAAACATTGTTTAATATTTACTTAAGATAAAGCATTATTAAGTGTGTTTCACGAGATCTTGGTCTAGTTCGGACTAATGAGAGTAAAAAGCAAATTACTCTCTAACTTTGCTAGTTTTATCCAAAACTGATAACGATACGTTGAAAAAATCTTATTTTTTGCGTTTTGACAGGTGTTATTAGAGCATTTTTCTTTTTAAATTCTTAACAATTTATTTAGATTGTTAGGATATAAAGTTGAATGTTTGAGAATATCTTTCAAACATTTCCAAAGTCTACTGATGATTAGGGTAGCTCTTATGAAATGTCGACATATAGATAGCTGGGAAACCTTGAAAACAAGCTGTTTATAATTTATTTATAAATAACTTAATGGGTTATCTATTTAAATAAAATTATTTATTTTATACGAAACAGTTCACTAAGTTAAGAAAAAACTAGAAACTCTTATTTTGTTGCAAGATTTGTAGCACTATTTTGTGATTTGGTTTAATATTAGGTTTTTTAAAATTTCTTTTATCTGGCAATATTTCGCTCTCCTTCGGATAGCTCTTCAGACCTTCGCTATCCGAAGGAGAGCGAAATATTGCCAGATAGAAGATATTTTAAAAAAACCAAGACAGACCTTAAGCTCAAAAAATATATAATATTAAAAAGAATAAGAGGGTCGATATTAAGAAATAATAAGTGATTTGGTTTATTGACTTATTTTACTTTACCTTTTATATTTATTAGAAGAAATTAACCGTATTTTGCAAATAATACCGCGAATAAAAAAATTCAACCTGAAAATAAAAAATATCGGTAAACTGAAGCAAAAAACAGCTGTTTTTTGTGCTTCAGAGAAGTATAAATCACATCGAAAAGCAAAGCAGCCACAAATCACATTTGTGCTTTTGAAACGGCATGTGCTTTGAAATCATGAGTTTTAGAACGAGTCTGAATATTTTTTTATTTAAACCACTTGTTGAATTAGCATGGGGCATAGAATGGGGTAACCGTATATAAAATTGCCAGTTTGTTTTCCTGCAAAACTAAAATAGATTTAAAAATTGCCAGTATACTGCTAGAAACGCAATTGCGATTTTTTTTGTTTATCTGCGGCGACTACTCCAGGCATGGCCCCTACATATGCAGCGCATTGTACTGGAACTAGGAAAATAGGTTATGATGAGAAAAGAGGAAGTAGCGTTCGTGGAGGTTTAACTTTAACAATAACAACACGAAAGATTAAAAGAAACTCTATTACAGCATTTAAAATGTTGGAATTAAATTAGTTAAAACTGATCAGTGCCCAGTGTATATACCTTCGACACTGCTCAGATTAGCAAAATTTAGTCCAGCACCTTTCACACTACGAGGTAATGAAATGCATTGAAAATAATACTAGTATTGAACATATAAAGAAAACACGGACAACACTGAAAAAAGACAAAAAAAAAGGAAAGAAACACGTGTACACATAGTTCCCGTGCAATTTGGTTTCATACGAATTTAATTAATGAACATACACATATAGAAAATACGGACAGCAGAAACAAAAAACGTGTGCACATGATGAGAGACAAAACACTACTCCCGAACATGACGAAACCGTCTGCAAACCTTCTGTGAATTCGTCGTATAAAGCACAATAACGGCGATAAAATCACAGCTGTTATAACCGATTAAGTTGTTTCTGATAATGCGACCAAAATGAAAAAATTTATATTTCAGATATAAATAAAGCACTAACAAAAGTTTAACACCGCAACAATTTTTTAACTTTTTGTACATAAATATTTTTTTTTTTATTTTTAAATTCTATATAATAAACATAAAACAATAATTGTAAAAAGTAGATTAAAATACATAAAAATTGCAGTGAACAAAAGCAAATGATTCTATTGCAAAGTTCGCCGCGTACAACAAATTTAGGTTGACGTCATCATTTTGTGCATTTGTGATTAAAATACTCGACGGAAAGCTCGTTCCTCGTCCCAATTGTGTTTATAGCTAAACAGTTATACGAAATTTATTTATTTATTTTATTTAATCTCCACTTACATACATACATATATCTTAAATTAATTTGTTAACTTAAAGGCTGAAAACATAAACATGTCGCAAAATAATCAAGAAAACTATTTTTCACACGGGGTGTTAAAAACTCCAAATTTTGAGAGTCGTTCGATTCCACATCAGAATCAATAGTCATCTCTTGGATACTGAACGTATCTGTCAGTTCGGCTCGCTTCTTCGTTCGCGCTTTATATTCCAGATCCGGAAAAAATGAGATCTCTTCGCAGTCATCGCTTAAAAAGACAAAAGTTTACATTTCAATTTAAAATATTAAATAATAAGGAGGAAATAAACCTTTCAGATTTGTAATCAACCAAGGGTTTCTGTTCCAGTTCTCCTGGTATAGAAAGCCTATTTATTGGTATCAAAGTAGCAGATTGCGATTTTCTTTTCTAAAATAGTCAAGAATTTTTAAGGTCAACAAACGTAATTGTGTATTAGAAAAACTACGTGTACTTTTGTTTCCTGGTATTGGCTGTAATTTCGTTTCGCTCTTTCAACTTTAAGTTCCAGTTTTCTTTGAAGGATCCTACATGTGTTTGGAACTTTCGCTGGGTTGTCTGTACTTGTATTAAAATTTACTGGTGACGAAGACGAAGCTTGTTGTTCAATAGAAGTTTGTCGCCTAAATGTTATTTCCAAGTCATCCATATGTTCTGCTGCATCCTTTTTCGATTTATAACTCTGTGTTGTTGTAAAACATTATGAAAACAAATTTTGTTAGTGATTAAATGCAGACAATAGATATACCGATTCCTGTTCATTCGCCACAACTGACTTGTCTTCGCTTTCGATGCCACTGTCTTCCAAAAATGGCATTTTGGCATAAAATTCCATTCAAAAACTCTTAAAAGAAAACAATTTCTCCGTACACGAACCGTGTAAATTTAATTTTGTGGCTTTTAAGAAATACTCATTAAGAAAATGAATGTTTTCTATAGATAACGCGCATGTGCCATTCATCACAGCTGCTAAATGTTTATACTCGTTAATAGCGGTGTTGAGAAATCGATAAATTGTGCGAATCGAAAATAATATTGCCAGATAAAACACTTCGCTGTTGACTGTTAAAGTTTATTTTATTTCGGTTTTATTTACAATGACGTTTAAATGCACAAATCTCAATCATAAATATAATATACATACATACATACATTATTATTAATTTTTCTATTTCGATAAAGTTATTTGATTTCATTTTTTTATTTTGGGATAAATATTAATACTTTGTCGTAGCGGCGTTACTATTTATGTTATTGTTTTGGGCAATAAATAGGAACAAATTATTAACTAAAATTTCTTAAATTTAATAAGAAAAGGCGGATGATAAACTACTGTTACTTATTCTAGATAAATACAATTGTGTTTCGTTGGATTTATCCGGCTGGATCTGAACATAAATTTCGCTCTTTCATCTTGATAAATAAACACTAAAATTTAAATTTTTAAACACTTACAATGGCCTGAGCAATTTATATTCATAACATATTATGTCTTAAAATCTTTGTGCAAAATCATTTAAAATTAATACAAAAAATTAGCGCTGTTTAACGAATTAAAAACAGAACTCTTTTAGACTCTTGGAGTTTAGACAACGTCAATAAAGCCAGTTTAGTATTAAAGCTGGCCGGCCAGGGCGCACGACCTACAACAGAACCTGGCGTAGTATTTGTTTTTGCAATATCTTCCTTTTACAATCAGTTTGCAATTTGCAAAATGTTCATTGTCTATGCACTCGGGATTTAATGGAATAGTTGCTATCAAATGAAAAATAAAATCGCATCTCAGTGACTTGATTTGGTTGGATACAACGTTTAATGATACTCACATTCGATGTTGACACTTTCCTCGCTGATGCTGTAGCTGACGGCATTAGCAGCTTGACAACCGTATTTTCCAGAATCCATTGTGCTAACGTTGTTGATAATCAGACGGTAAGGTTCACCTTAAAAGCACAAGAATTGAAAGAAGCAAAATGTAAAAAAAATTAAAAAAGAAAAAAAACAAAAGAAACTATTTCTTATGCGGCCCATACACGTTTCAATTCAGTCTTTCAACTGAATTGATTATTGCCCACACACTTCGTAAACTGAATTGAAAGATTTTCATTCAATGAAATTATAGACAATTTTAAAAATATATAACGTCCTTTTTGCAAAAGCACTACAAATATTAATTTTGAGACCTGATCAAGAGACTCGAACACATACAACACAATCGGATTGAGAGACTTGCTAGGCAGCTTGAACAAATCAAAACATTTGAATTTTTCTTCAGCCATCTCTACAACTGACGAAACCATACACGCTTTGATTTGGGCAACAACCGACTCGGCTGCCAACTGAGTTAAAACGTGTATGGGGTGCCTTTAATCTTATATTTTGTCTACAAATCTTTGAAGGACAATTGTTTGTCTGAGGCACGAAGTTGTTCGGGCATTTGCAATCACTCATCATGTTTATTTTAATCAGAGTTGCTACAAAGCCAAAAGTTTTGCCAACAAGATGTTGCATACTATTCCCAAAAAACACGTGTTGCATTCATCAAGTGAGTTCAAAATAGATAAATACGGTTTCCTTGCAGTAAGAATAAAAAATTAAGAATTTTTACATTAAAACCGAAATGAGCCGTACAGCACATACACCGGTTTGCGTGATGGCTTTTTCACCCATTTACTACTGTCCCTTTGGAGCTTTCATTAGAAGCAGCGGACGGATAGTAAATCAGCAAGTAATGCCACACTAATAGTTTCCCACCTCCGTTCCCTCTTCCTCACTCCTTCTATACCCCTATAACCTTTTATTTTCTTTTTCCTTTATTAACTTTTTCAGGCAATCACAAAGGGAACGACCTACAGGACCCAAGTGAGCTGGAGTTTCCGGGTACTTGCTGGAGAATCCAGCGGCCTGCATACCTAGCCTAATCTACTACTCTCCCTGTTCCTTTGTTTCAGACAAAAAAAGTGCAAATGGCCACTCTTAACAGCACTACTAACGAGGCGAAAACATAAAATTTAATTCACTAGCTTACTAGATATACAACAGAGCAGGGCTGGAGGGAAGCTCCTGTATTTTGTTTAATCCATCATTATTCTTGTTGAAAATAAAGGCTTTCTTTAAATCAAGCTGTCTTATATATCGCTCCTTTATTGCAACATAGTCATATCTCAAAAAATGAGCTTTTCGATTTAACAATGCGGAATTGTTAACAGTACTACCTTTTATATTGTGCAAAATTTTATTTAAATTACCTTTAAACTATTTCCTTTAGGATATATTTTCTAAAAAAAAATTTCTAAGACTTGTATGGAAACTAAAAATTTTAAATGTCTTTTTCTCGAAACAAGCTTTTTTGCGTTATGACTATGTTGCAATAAAGGAGCAATATGTTATTTTTTAATCTATTTAATTTTTTTTTTATGTTGGACCAGTACTCAGGGGATAACCCCTACATATGCAGTGCATTTTACTGGAACTAGGAAAATAGATTATGAGAAGGAGGAAAGGGGGAATAATGCTTGTGAACATGAAACGACCAAAACAAACAATATCACAGCATTTAGAATGTTGAAATTAAATTAGTTAAAACTGATCAGTGCCCAGTGTATATACCTTCGACACTGCTCAGAATAATAAAAATTAGTTCAACACCGCGCACACCATAAGGTAATAAATACATAAGAGGAACATAAAAAAGATATTAATAATAACAAATAGAAAAAAAAACAAGCGACAATAAAATTTGGCTAAGTATAGCAACTTATTTAGTCTCTTTTATTTAACGCACTCTTTGGCCATCGCTGCTGTAATTGATTAATAGTTCAATAAACTAAGCAAATGATTAAAAGATACTCTTTTCTTTTTTGTGCCGTCTACACTGAACCAAATTTAACTAAAAAGTTTAATAAACCCTTCAAGAAAAAAAAATATATATATTCAAATCGAAAGATTATTTTCGGAACAAAATTTATTCAAACAAACAAATATAATTCGATTCAACTCTAATGGGTTTTGTTAAAAATATAAATTTGTGCATTTCAAAAAATATTTGTTAAAAATGTAGGCAAAATTTAGTTAAAACAGTAATAAATAACTAATCGTAAAGCAAGAGAATTTTAGCTTGAATAAAACATTCGTTTATTTGACTAAATTTCGTTACTAAAATTCATCTTGTAGATTTGAATCTTTTTTTTCTATATTCAATTAATTTATTTTATTAAACCTGAATAATATTTTTCCATTTAACTAAAGATATATTTTATTAAATAAATGCCTGTAGAAATGACGAAATTTTTTTATTTTAGTTTAGTGAAATAAATTACAATAGTTGAAAATCCGAGTAAATTTGAATAAAATATTTTGTACGTTCTTCGAGTTTATACCCCACTGTGCAGTATTTAGGTAAATTTTTGGTTCAGTGTAAGTCAACAAAATATTCTACGGTGACAGTGATCCGTTTGTGTTTCACTTAAATAATAATTTTAAAGTGTTGGATTTCAATTCAATATGAAAAAACATAAAAATCAGTTTGACTGAGTTGTGGAATAGGAACTTAAAGATAAGACCGCAATGGGATACCAATTTTACCGATAGTTTTTCTCAATCAATGGAAAAAAAATGTTACCAAACAGAGAGGAGTATAACGAAATTAGAAAAAGTGAGCTGAATATAAAATATGCATATAAAATTCACATAATCTTCAAACTTATTTCACAGACGCTTATCCCAACTATTCATTAGATTTTTGACAACATTTTATCGAAAATCTCGCGTTTACATAAGAAACAAGTAATTTACACACAAATATATTAAATCAGAAAAAAGTCTAAAAAATCCATTTTACTCAGTTCAAATGTTTTTTGTTCGCACAAGCCCAAAGCGAATTCATCAGCCATGTTCCAAGAAACGCGCGTTGTGAAACCGCAATGCGTTTTGAAAAACGCGTTTTACTGGCGTTTCGGAGTTTTTTCCGAAAAAATATGTGTGTGGTATTTATATAAAATGAAAAAATATTTGACAAAAAATAAAAAAAAATTTCAATTCAGTTTTTTTAATTGAAAATGTGTAAAATTTTTTCAATTTTTTTTTTTTTTTGAAATTAAAACAAAACATATTAAATTTCAATCGTGAATAATTTTATTGCCTTTTGCAAGCTGAGTTTTTGCAAATTCTATCAGTTCACTTCAATATACAGATGCGAGTTGAAGTCGCTAATTTTAAGCGATATGCGTTTTACAGAACACCTATTTGGCGATTTCAAATCGCAAAACCTTACTTCTTGCGTTATGCATTTCTCAGATCACCTATTTGGCGTTTTCAGATCGAAAACGCTAAATTTAAGCGATTTGCGTTTCTCAGAACATGTCTACCATGCATACCAGGTAAATGCAAAAGCAATAAATACAACACTACAAAAAAAATTAAAAAAAAAATATAGTAAAAATATTTACAAGAAAAAAAAACTTTTAAAAAAATTAAAGTCTCAGATCATAGAGCTTGGTAAGGTGAAAATGTCTAGCGGGATTGGGGAGGATTCTTTCTGGAGCATACCTGGCGCTTAAGCTACAATACATAAAATTATTTAAAAAAAAAATTGTTTTTTTCAAATTTCTTTTAATTATTCCATTGACATCTGAAACAGATTAAAGTTATCAGCTGGCAATTTCGCCCGTTATGAATACGCCTTGCGCAAGCACTTGTTTTTTTTCCTCACAATGGTTATCAATCAATCTTGTCACCCTATTTCGGCTTGACGTTGAGTTCTGGGACACCCTTTATAAGGATATTAGTAACATAAAACTTGTAAATGAGGCTCGCATAGTATTCGCAGTCGTTCCATGGAGTAATAACTTGCATATTTGATCTCCAATTTACAAAAGAGCCATGATATTAAGTAGGAAGCAGAGTGAAGTCAATAAAAAAAAAATCTCTTCTATTTCCATCAATACTTAAATAGTGTCTGTTTATCGTATTTCCCCCCCCCCCCCCCCCGTTTTTTAACACAGTCGGTGGGTTTTACTTATTGTAGTAAATACGTACCAACAGATATTTGAATTCTTTCGCTTGGGAACAACGGCAGCCCATCCTTTATCCACGTGACATTCGGCTTCGGATAACCTTGCACTGAACAGCCGATAGCAATTGTAGAACCTGGCATATAATTGTTGTTGGGATCCATTCCGATCACAGTACTGACAGGAACTAGATACATAAATAGTCAAACACAAATTAATTTCATCATAATTTTCTGGTAGGAATACATAATTTACTTAACCCATTATGCCACCAAGCGTGCATGCTTTTATAGTTTTAAAATAAAAAAAAAATTAGAAGACTTACTTGCTGGTATATAAGGTGGTGGAACAGCTGGTGGTCTTGTGGGACGGTATGGGAACGATGGCCGCTGAGTTGAAGGTGCTTTTGGAGGTTCTATAATGTATTGAAGATATTTGGCATCCTCGTTAGTAACTGCACGTGCTGGACCAACGGCAACCAAAGTTACCTTTATCGATGCTGGACGTCGGCTTAAACGATTCCAGGCTTCACAAGTGTAAGGTCCCAAATCGGAAAGTTGAACCGAACGGAATGTTAATGAATAATCGCGAGCCAATTCAAAACGTTGGCTTACCAGCGGCAAGCGACTACGGTTACGCCACCAATGTACCATTGGTGCCGGGTGACCACCAGCAGGACAACGAACTACCGCAGGTCTATTCAATGTTACTATTTGAGTTACATTTCTATCACCATATACATAAGCAGGCATGTTAACAGGCTCTAAACGTGTTAGTTTGAAAAATCATTAAACAAACACATGCACAATGCTAACACAAAATTCAATGGCCGAACTTATAAAATGTGCAAAAATATGCAAAATAAATAATTGAAATTTATGTGCTGGTTGTAGAATACACTTGAAAAATTATCACTCATACTCATACAGTTTTCTATATGCAGCACAATAATAGGTGTGTTTCTTTACTTTCCGGGCAAGATTCGTGCAAAAGAGAGCATGCATAAGTTTCTCTCAAATACAGATAAAATTTACCTGAAGTACGGGAACGCAAAAAGCCAACTTTCTAGCCCAAAAAGAAACGTATGCTGTGGCAACAAAAATTGGCATTTAGTTTTGCGAAAACAAAAAACTGTGATATTTTACACTTTTGGGCTGTTAAAGTCTTTTGCTCATTCCTTTTTATTTAATATTTATATATAGGTGTGTTCCACGTGAACAACGAAATAGTCCGAACTAGTTCAAAGTAGTCCAAGAGCGTTCCACGTAACAATTTTTGTGCAATTTTCAGAGAAAATGAAATTAGCCCAAACTTTTTGTTAGGGTAAGTTCGGACTAGAATTCATTAATCAAAATGTAATCAGAAAATTTTCAAATTGGAAAAAAGATTTTGGTTAAAAATTAGTTAAAAGCAAAATGGAAGGTTGCCCTAACTAAAAATAACGTTCTAAAGTTGTAAACCGAACATGCAATTCTTATTTGGCTTTTCATTTGCAATGCACAATTTTCATGTTGAAAATTGTGCATTGCATTTATTTTACAGCTGTTGCCAATAATGCAAATATTTTGTTTATATGATGTTATGCGTTTTAAGCGTCAGCAACACTTTTATTGCAAGATGTACAATTGTGGTTTTTTGCGTTCCAGCAGTTTTGGGTAAAATTTACAAATTTAGAGAGTAATTTGCTTTTTACTCTCATTAGTCCGAACTAGTCCAAGATATCGTGGAACACACCTTATATTTGATTCAAATGAACTTTGTTTCTTTGTTATTGTTTATTTTTCGAACAGCTGCTTGCTTAACTACTTGCCCAAACTAGCCCGAAGAAAAAGTACGGGCTATTTCGTGCAAGAAGAGGAAGCATACTATTCTTTTAAAAGCGCTCTCATTGGCCCAATTTTAAAGTACGGGAATGCTTTTCGTGTAAATTGGGACCCTGCGGGATCCAACACAGAAAAAATAGATATATTGATAAAAAAAAATTGCACAATTTTTTTTATCAAATTTCATGTGAAAAGAATTTTTTGCCGGATTGATAATTCAAATTATAAAGTAGTAATAGCTTTTTCATTTAAAAGCAAAAATTATTGAATTGAAAAAAATGTTTGTTAATATGTAAAAATCTGTAAAATACACTTAACAAAAAAACTTGTTAAAGAAATAACTTTTCATTGTTACTCGTATGTGACAACCTTTGAAATTTATTTATTGAATAACAATCAATAATTCGGAAAACTTTTTATTAATTGCATTTTATTGAGAGATATTTCCAAAAATGCAATATTAATAATAATTTAATTGATGCAATATTAATAATAAAATAATTTGATTAAATTGATGGTTTTTTATTAATAACATAACTTTTTGATTGAAAGAAAATCTCATCTATTTTTTTTCTGTGCAAAGTAGAGTAAAGAAACACACCTGTGAGTAATCAAAGACATTTCACATAGAAGTTTTTATCATTATACGAGTATTTATATAAATAACCAACAAATTTTATAAATAAGGCCGTAAATAGTTATTAGTTAATTTCGATCAACACCAAATATGTTTAATTTCAAAAATTTAGAAATACCTGTTACTTGAAGCTCAATTTCACGTCTAACTGGTTCACCCAAACCGTTGCTTGCTACACAAACATAAGATCCGCTGTCAGTTTGTCTGACTTGGACAATCGTCAAGTCCCCACTCGAAGTCAACACATAGCGCCCTTGATTTGTATCAACCTAATCAAAGAAAAACATTAAGCAACATATTTCCTTAAGATTGTGACGTAGCACATATTGCAAATCCGGCTGCCCAAAATTTATTTAAGTTTTGTTTTTTTTTTAAATTGTCTTTTGATTTTTAGTAAGATAAACAATTTATTGTTAGTCGCAATAATTAAAAACAAAACTATCAATTATTTTGTTTGCTTATAATAAAGTTTAATATGATGTTTCCACATCAGTAGCAAGTGGCTTGTCAGAAAATGTTATATGAAAAGCACTCAATTTTCGTGTGAATTCTATACAAATATTAAAAATTACTCGCTTGTTTGTGTTGTCGAAATATCACATAACTGTCTCTATTCAAAAAGTTATTTATAGACAAGAGAGTTTTTTGAAAATTTTTATTTGATCACAAACTTAACGATCACAAATACGATAATCGACGTATGCCCAGTAAAAAAGGTGGTAAAGTTTTGACTGGTTACTCGTACTACTGACTGGCTGATTATGGGGAGGTGACTAAAATGTGTTTAACAAACTTAACTTTTGGCTAGTCAGATCTGCAATTATTCCTGTGTGCGCTGTTACATATGTTTCCAGTTTTATAAGCTATTTACTGAAGTTGTTCGAGTACTTTTTTGGACAAGAGAGTTTTCAGAGAGTAATTTTTACAATTAGCTGAAAAATTACTCAATTATTGCATTTTAGTGTAAAATAAACGAATATATCTATATATGTAGATATAAAAAAGCAGCGTTGTCAACTTTGAAATTTCAAAACGCACCGAATTAGGAAAAAAAGCGCGTTTATTCAACAATAACGCACCGAAATTTGAATTTTTCTTTTCATTTAAAAAAAAAACCCATTTTGTATTATAAAAAATAATATTTTTATATTAAAAACACGATAATGAAACAACTTTTTCGTTCAATAGCTAGAATTCGGTTTTGTCAAACTTGGCATCAAGTGCGATTCTGTTGATATTATTAAGACAATGTTATCTTTATAATATTTATAACGATTATTTTATCAATTTATTATTCAGCAATATTATTTAATTATATTCGCTGTCGATCGAAATCAGATGTTTTACTGCCTATTATCTGGAACACAAATATACAATTGCTAACCCTCGTTAAAATTATATTGCAGGAGCATATAATAGTTGCCGCGGGAGATAAAATATGTCGAAGAAATTTACGATTATCTGATCATTGAAAGTTACAGAATCGCACAACAAGCCAATCAAACTCTATTAATACAAATTTTATCAAACACAATGTAAATTTCATTTATGTTTTCGTAAGGGAACAATCAAAATTAGTTGGCTAGCGTTGGTGTCTTTAAAAGAACTTTTTGATAAATACGAAAATTTGGCATAATTATAATAAAAAAAAGATGAAGTTTGCCATTATCAATATTTAATGCAAACGTTTGGCAAAAAATTTATAATTTTATTAATAACTAAGTAATTTGTCAATTACTACACTAACAGTAACGAATTTACGCGCCATCGTAAATACGAGCGTCCACATCTGTGCTGGCATTTATTGCAATATTTGACAAACCAGGCTTGATCGTTTAATATCAAAACGCGCTCTAAAAGCAACAAATTTTATAAAACGAAATTTTTCTTATTCTTTCGTGAATATGTATAAGTAATAGCAAAATTTTCTTACGTTGTGCATATTATAAGGTGCGTTCGTCACTTTATAACTCCGTGTTCTGGTTGTGTTCTGTAAAATGACACGTAAAAATTTTGGGCACTTGAATAAACTTTTTTCTTATATTAAAGCAATAAGTTGAGTTGAATTTGCTTTGGTGCCACCGAAATTTAAAAAGCGCACCCAAAATGTAAATAAAGCGCACCGCGCACCGACTAAAGAATTTTCCGCACGAATAATTTTAAAAAGCAGCAAAAACGGTGCGAAGCGCACCGAGTTGACAACGCTGTAAAAAAGCCTGAGACACCCACAGGCGACATGATTTTACGTCTGTTTTTTTTTATACTAGGATGTAATTTTTCATATCTGCCAAAATGTTTATTATTACTGACGGGTTGTAAAATTTGCTCACAAACAAGACAGCTTTAATAGATAGATTGTGGCAGAACCACAACAAATGCAACACCAAAAAACATCACATGTATTTTGTTGGCAGAAATTCCGAAAAGTTGTCAAAATTTTGTTTTACTTTTCTTTGAAAAAGCAAATGAAATGAAAGACAGCTGTGCTTATACCACTACTCTGGTAAAGCTGGCGTGCTCACAAAAGTCTTCTATGTTTGTTATTATTTAAAATATTAAAATATTAATGTGGTAAAAATGTTCTCAAGCCGACGAAAAAATTTTAATGCATTAATATTTTAATGTGTTTTAAATAAAAAAGCATAGACAATGTCAGACGTAAACCGTCTGTAAAAATGAAAAATTTTGACAGACATGATAAAATACATGAAGAATTACATATTAAAAAACAGACGTAAAACCATATCGTCTTTGGGTGCCTTAAATAAAATTACATAAATAACTTGCAAATATTGTTTTATATAAAATGGGAAGAAAAGCTATACATAATATATACATAATAAAAAACTTTGTGCTAACTAACTTGCTGCTATTTATCCTTTATTAGAATTTACACACAAAAAAATTTAGCAGCTAGTTAGTTAGCGTAAAGTAAACTGACGGTCTGTACGTTTAAGATGTTTTTACGTCCGTTTTTTAAAATGTAATTCGTCATGTAACTTTTCATGTCTGTAAAAATTTTTCATATTTACAGACGGTTTCTAAAATTTGCTCACAAACGTAATTGTACATTTACGTCTGACATTGTCTATGCTTTTTATTATTATAACAAATAAGTATTTAAAACATGTTAAAATATTATTGCATTAAAATTTCCTCAAGCCGACTACCTAAAGTCAGATGTTTAAACATAACAAAACAGAACACACTCTATTTGAAATTTTGTCAGATGACTTGCTCGTGTTTTTTACAGACACAACGTTTTTGAGGTAACAGACGACATTGAGAAAAATGACATGTACATTGTTAAAAACATGTCGTGTGTTATCTACATTATGGATGTGTAAACTTGTATTTGAAATGATGAATTAACAAAAGTGTATCCTTACCACTACGTTATTACGAGACCACGTTACATTTGGAGCAGGGTTTCCGGTAGCAAAACATCTTAGAACTGCAATACCACCCATTGGAATTTGGACATCTAGCTCAGGCTTTTGTTTCGGAACTAAAGATGCACGAACTTCACCGGGATAGACAACAACTGGCGCAGCAGTTGTAGGAGGTGTCGTTTGAGAAGTAGGAGGTGTGGGCCGAACGCATACGAAACCGCATTCATTACTGCAGCATTTATTATCAGCTCTACAGTCAGCATCCGTGTAACACTCGCGTCCACACACCCCATCATTGGCACGCAGCTGAGGACACATTCCAGCCTTATTAATAAGCCGACATACAGTTACAAATTGATCTGGAACTTCGGGTGAGACTTCGACAGCGCATTGTTTTCCTTCATCACATTGGTGATCCGCACATGGGTTTTTACATTCACAACGTTGGCATTCATCTTCAGTCCGAACACGTTGTATTCCATATGGGCATGAAATCGTACTACACTCTTTTTGATATGATTCGCAACGATTTGGTAAGACTTCAGTTGATATTTCGGGTTCTAAAGAAAATAAAATCATTTCGCAAGTCTGAGCAAAAGATAAATAAAATTTCTTCAGAATTTCGTTTGTTTTTAAGTAAATGAGTATGAAAATGTGTGACTTCTAACTATACAACTTAATATTAAACCACAACCGGAATTAGATTTTATTGAGATCAATATCATCAGTGCATTTATCTTACATGCTACAAAACTAACGTGCAAATAGACTTGGAAAGAAGGCAAACTAGGTAAAAATAAGTGTGCAAAAGCAGTGTATTTGAAAAGTTCTACATAGTTCTAGTATAGTTTATGTGCAGTCAAAATAAGAAAGTGATAAAGGTGCTTTAAAACGCATAGCCCATACAGGCAAAATGGGCTTACTTGAACAATAATTGTAACAAGATTCATAGGAGCGGAAATTGTTTTGATTGCCCGCACAACCTGAATAGATAAACGAAATGCAATTGCCGCGGGCATCGTCGTAATACCATCGACGTTCAGTCACAGAAGGACCGCTACAACGTCCCACATCCACTTGCTGTTTACAGATTTCTGCTCTCATAATAAAATTAAAAGATTTTTTTTGTTCAAATACATATGTATATGGGTACACGTTGAAAATTATTTCTTCAATTCATATTCATGTACCTTTATTGTGACCGAAAGTTGGCTCTTGACCAATTATGCACACGGATTCACATTCACCACGATTTTCAAATCTGTTGCCAGTGCCTTGACATCCACCATAAGTAAAAGGCTCACAAGTGCGAGTACGCTTATCGAAAAAGTAACGTAATTGCCATTGGCGGCAAGGTCCGGTAGTCATTTCTTCATTACAAACGTCTGAACGAAGCGCACATATATTACTTACCATTTTATATTTTATATTTCATTTGAGAAATTGAGATTTCAACATACCTACTCCCTTGAATTCGCCGCACTGGCGCTCACATTGCTCTCGCGACTGGAAACGATTTCCATTGCCGCCACAGCCCGTATAAGTGAACGCTACGCAAATCATATTTTCATTATCGTAATACCATGCGGTTGTACTATTATCACATTCACCAGCCTCTAAGGGTTGCTCGCATACAGAGTAAGTCTACAATAAAAAAATAATAAACTTTTGGATTTCAATAGGTTTAAAGCTTTAAAACTCACTGGAGCTGGTGGTTCCGCACTACCACAGCGCGACATACATTCTTGTTCTGTTACGAAATTGTTCCTATTACCTCGGCAACCAGTAAACTCAAACTCGCTGCAACTGCCTGTTTCCCTATTAAAGTGCCATCTTATCAAACTTTCATTGCAGTTGCCCCTTAATGGTGGCAATACACACGTCTCGTGGGCAGGGAAACATTCATTTTCACATTCGTCTTCAGAAGCAAAGTTGTTGGCATTTCCTTCGCACCCTGTGTACACGAATTTATCACAAACTCCATCTGCGCTATTGTAATGAAAACGAACTTGATAGCCTAGGCAGTTGCCAGTTGCGACTGGCAAGAAACATTTACGCGAATCATCAATTTCTGGACTAGATTCCGGGTTTGGTGGTTCTGCACCGCAGTGACTACTACATTCTTCCTCAGAAGCAAAACGATTGCCGTTGCCACCACAACCGCCATAATAGAACATCGAACATCGGGAATTGGACGCATCGAAGTGCCAAACTTGGGTGTAATTTTGGCAATCACCTGTAGCTGCAGGTAGTAAGCAAACGTTTTCATCCGCAGGATGATCAGGTTCAACGGGAGCAGGTTTAGGAGAAGGATCATTGATACATTGTCTTTGGCAATCTTCTTGGGTACTAAACCTATTTCTGTTTCCACCACATCCTCCGTAGTAAAACTGACGGCATATGGAATGCTCTTTGTCAAAGTGCCACCACATCGAATAGTTATCACATTCCCCTTGATCTGGCTTCTCATCACACATATCACCTCCAGATGAAGATGGCGCTGGTTCGGGAAATCTCTCTTGCTGCGGCTTAGATGTAACTTGTGGTTCAGGCCTCTTCTCACACCGCTGCATACAGGCCTCTTCTGACGTAAACTTGTTTTCATTACCTCCGCAGCCTCCATAGTAGAACTGACGGCATCGTTGATCCTTTGTATCGTAGTACCACATTGTGTCATAATTTGTACATTTACCGACTTCCGCAGGGATTTCGCATATATCCTTGGCTAAAGAACACGAATGTACATACGGCATAAAAAGAAATTATTAAACATGAAATCAAATTTTATAATTAACAAAAATGTGCGGACATTGACCGTTAAGCATCACATTGACCGTTTTATTTCATCTGATGTATGAATGCGCGAACAAATGTGCGAAAAAAACCTTACCAACTTGCATGGGGCAATGATCCTCGCATGATGCCAAAGATGGAAAATTATTTTTATTCCCTTCACAACCAGTAAAATAGAATGGCATGCATTTCTTGTCTGCTTCAGAATAATACCAACGTGCATGTTTTTCACCACAATTACCAGGTTTCTTTGTAAGTGCGCAATAATCTATGATGAGTTGTGAAGATTTTGCGTGCAATATTTTCAATATTTTCGGAGATGGAAGATGTAAATATGTACATATATTTATTTAAAGCAGGCATAAAAGCAAGCAAAGGAGCATAACAAGTGCATACGGAAAAGGAAAAAATAAAAAGTAAGATAAAAAATACAAATCCATCACCAAAGAAACGATAATAACATTAAATTTATTTTAAATCTATCTCCATACTCTAATTAGGATATTATTTTAAAATAAAGCTCCGCTATAAACACATAAATAGGTAGAAAAACATAAGGAAATGAGAAAAAAATCAAACCTTTATGGACTCCAGGTTGACGGCAATGATAGTTACAAGCATGTTCTGTTGGATAATTATTTTTGTTACCCTTGCAACCACCATATGTAAATGGACGACATACATCAGTGACGTTGTCGTAGAACCATCGCTCAAAGTTACCCTCGCACGGCCCCTGATCCATAGGCTGTTCACAAGGAGCTGCAGTTGTACCGTAAGTAAAACTTTAATTCAAAGTTACAAGATTTTCTTTTTACTTACGCATACTCTCATTAATAGTACATAGTGACTGACACTCTTCAAGGCTGTCGAATCGATTATTTGTTCCGTAGCAGCCACCATACTTGAACTCTTCACACCGCTTACTATTGGCGTCGTAGTACCATTTTGTAATATATCCCGTACAAGGACCCTGACTCTTTGGCAAAAGACATGCATCCTTACCCTTAAAGTCTTGGCAAGTATCCTTGCAATCTTTTTCGGAATCAAATCTATTTCCATTACCTTCACACCCACCGTACCAGAATTTAGCACATGCGCCATACGATGTGTCAAAGAAGAATTTTATGGAAAATTTATCACAAGGACCTGTCTCTTTGGGTAATTTGCAGGCCAACTGAGGCGGTTCTTTAACATTTGCGCAACCTTCGAACTTTTCACCTTGGGCAGAGGTAACACCATCAGGACAACAGCCATATTTGCTTTCTAAGCAAGTGCAGCCTTCATAGTTAGGACCCTTTGCGGGTGTTTTCTCATCGGAACAACATTTAAACTCTGTTTGAGAGCAATGACAGCCATAATGGTGAGGACCTTGAGCCACAGTTATACCATCGGGGCAACAACCGAATTGCAATGTGTGGCAAGGACAACCGTCAAATTTAGGACCACGTGCAGAGGTTAGTTTATCTGGACAACATCCAAATTCAGATAAATCACAGCCACAGCCTTCACCATTGGGACCACGTGCTGAAGTTTTTTTATCTGGACAGCATCCATATGGCGCGTACTGACATTCACAGTCTTCAAAGTTTGGACCACGGGCACTATTGATATTATCAGGACAACATCCATATTGTGTATTCAGGCAACAACCTTCACCAAGAGGACCATGGGCAGGAGTTTCATTATCTGGGCAGCAACCATATGGTTCAGAAGTACATGCTGGACATCCTTCGTTGTCCGGACCACTAGCTGATGTGCGACCGTCATTACAACAACCGAATATAGAATTCTTGCAATCTCTTGGGTCAACCACCTGTTCACATCCAGCAAAGTTTTTGCCAGAAGCTGCAGTTTTTCCATCCGGACAGCAACCAAACTCACTGAATGAACAAGATTGCACAGTAATATCTGGCAATGCTGATTCAGTTGCTGTTGGTATAGTAGTTTTATCTGAGATATCAGTTGTTTCTGGTATATTGGTCTCCGTTGTTTCATCTTTCGGCTTTTCCGTTGTCGTAACTGGGGGTAATGTCGTGGGTTCTGGGCATCCTTCATCGTCTTCTCCTTCAGCAGGTGTAAATTTATCGGGACAGCAACCAAAGAGCGTCTCAGCACACTGAGATTTTGGACAGCCATCAAAGTTTTTGCCGTTAGCAGGTGAAACGCCATCCAGACAACATCCAAATTCTGTTTCGGAGCACGTTTTAGCAAAGGGACAACCATTATCAAATGGACCTTTAGCAATGTGTTTGCCATCAGGGCAGCAGCCATACTCAGTATTTTTACAATCTTTTAACTTCTTTACTTTACACTTTTTAGGTTTAGAAGACTCTTTTTCTATAGCTGCTTCTAAAGTGTTTGGAGTACTCTGCCCAAATTCTTCTTCCGTGGTCCAAATATCAACCGTTGTAAACTCATCACTTGAAAGCGAACTATCAGTCGTCGAATCGACAATTTCCGATAAATCAGTTTCTTTCGTTTGAACATCTTCAGAAATATTTGTAGTTTCCACTGTTGAACTTGCAATTTCTGATTTAAAATCGGTTGAGATATCTGTTGTTTCTGATAATGCTGAACTAGTCGATGCCTTCTCGTACTCAGAAGATGATTCAGTTGCAAATCCAGTTGAAAAGTAAGGAGATGAGCTCTCAGTTGTTTCGGACCCGTCTGTTGATGTAGTAAGGTCTGATACATCGGTAGAATCTGTTGTTGTATGCGTATAATATGTTGCTGTAGGCTCAACACTTTGGTCAGTTGTTTCCGAAAATGCAGTTGAAGTCATGAATGTTGATGTTTCATAAACATCTATTTTTTCAGAAGATTGGTCAGTGGATTTCGAATTGTCCGTTGATGACTCAGTGTAATATTTAGTTGATTCAGAAGATTCAGTTACTGTCAAATATTGTGTTGAATCAGTTGCAATAGATTCTGTTGTGGAGTCCGTTGCCTCGGATGATTCTGTCATATAATCGGTAACGGGTGTAAAACCGGTTGTATCTAATGTTGAATATTCTGTGGATTCAGTAGTCACAGACGGTTCGGTAGACATTTCTGTGGATTCTGAAGTTTCTGTAGAACTTGTCACTTCTGTTGGTAATGAGGATTCAGTTGAAATATCCGTAGATAAAGTCGAAATATCTTGTGATACACTGCTCTCAGATCTTGTTGAACTTGACTCAGTAGACTCAGTAGATGTGTTTTCCGCAGTAGACGAATCAGATGATTCATCAGTAGAAGCAGTTGATAACGTAGATAAAACTGTCGAAACCGAGATATCTGTTGTGTCTAAACTATCACTAATAGTAGATCCATAGGAAGTTTCGGACGTATCTGTTGAATCTGATCTTTCCGTAAATATTTCTGTCGTATCAGAAATATTTGTTGTTTCATATACAGCAGAACTTTCTGTTGTATCAGATTCTATATATGTTGTTTCTGTATGTCTGTATGTTGTATCTATTTCAGATGTAGTCGATTCAGACAAATCTGGGTAAGTTGTAGATATTGTACTATCTCCGCTACCTTCCGTTATAATATTTGATAGATCTGTACTTTCAGAGCTATCACCAGAACCATCAACAGAAGTTAGAGGCAGTTCTGTCGAATCCTCCTCTGATGTTTTGACTGACGGAGTGCCATCGCTTAGCATAAGGTCATCAGTTATTAATGAGGACATTGTTGACTCTTCATCTAAATCAATGCCATCAGAAATCTTTAGATTTTCGCTCATCTTATCAGTTACAAATTCAATACTTTCTTCTTCTTCACAGTCATCTTCATATTCATCATCAGAAATTGACTTATCTGTACTTTCAACGGGTAGAACTTCATCCTCAGTACAAGCCTGAGTATTACATTTTTCTGATAATGGCTCAATTTTGGACTCATCACAATTGCTCGATTTCGTACCGTTCACCAAACATAACACTTCCCTTTGTTTTTCACCACCCCCACAGGGTTTGGTGCATGGTTCCCATGGCCCAGTGAACCACTGACCGGGGCATTCCTTATCTTCGCCTTCACACTCTTGTTCGGCTTTAGGTTTGACAGCAGCATCACATTGAGAATCATCCGCCACCTTAGTAATAGCTTTCCCATCAAATTCGCCACAAAGAACAATGCGAGATTGAATACCTTTGCCGCAAGAAGATGAACATTTACTCCATTCTGAGGCAAACCAAAGAGTCTGACATTTTTCTGATTTGCAAGGCCTGCTTAACAATGGTGTTTCAGGAGCGCAAAATTCTTCATCATATATTTTTCCGGACTTGGAAGCGCAAATTGCAGTCCGCATTTCTGTTGTTTGTCCACAGGCGTCACACTAAATGGACATCAATTAGCATTAAAGTTTATTAATTTTTTTCTTACTTACACCGCTCCATGGAGATAAAATCCAATCAACACCTTCACAAGGTGTCAGCATACAGGTTTTTTCAGTGTCTGGTTTTTCTTCAATGCAGTCATCGTCAGGTAGAACTTTCTTTTTACCATTTTCTTCAATATAACAGATTACTTTACGTTTTTGCTTTCCTTCACCACATAACTTATCGCACTACAAACAGATTTGAAGTTATTTGATATAAGAGATGATATAAGATACAAACTATATAATATAACCTTACCGGTGACCAGGGTCCTAAGTGATACTTTGGGCAGTTTTTGATATCTCGGTTACACTCTTGCACATTTGCAGGTTTATTTCCAACTTGCTCCAAACACACAGCATCATTTTCAATGGTGTGTTCGCCAGTTGGAGAAATACGCTCACACGTAACATTTCGATTTTGGATACCATCAGATCCACATCCTTTAGAGCATTTACCCCAATCGCTACTTACCCAATGGGGAGCACAAGGTTCTGTTCCACATTCTTGACTTTCTGCTGGCTTGGCCTTTTCATCACAGAAACTTGCATCAACCTCTGCGAGGTTAAGTCGATTATTACATGTTACAGCACGCGTTTGAGTTCCACCACCACAAGAAGCACTACACGGCCCGTACTCCATATGGGTCCATGTATACACATCAGGTGTTCTGGAGCTCACCGATTGTGGTATACTGTATTCATATTCAATGCTAACATTTTTGTCCTGGACCAGCATTACAATATAAACTGACTCAGTAATGGGACCTTTGCAAATCAACTGATCTGGCGCTGCAAA
The DNA here is from genome assembly GCA_914767995.1 of Thecocarcelia acutangulata. Lineage (NCBI taxonomy): Eukaryota > Metazoa > Arthropoda > Insecta > Diptera > Tachinidae > Thecocarcelia > Thecocarcelia acutangulata. Next base: position 190,072,892 of record OU612094.1, on the reverse strand, counting down.
TCCTGTCGGCTTTCTCTGATAATCCCACCAAGACCCAGCAAAAAACATCTGTCGTGGAAAATCAATTCTCCAGTTGCCATTCAAAAAATAATGACTACTTAAGTTACGACAAGCCAAGTAGTTATTGGATGGCATGATTTCCTGAATACGAATATTGGTAGCGCCACTAGGAACCAACAATAAGTCGTTGTAGCCAGCTGCAAGATTGTTTGTAGTAAATTTGTCAGAAACTGTTCGGCATGTTGTTCCGTCACCGCCACATTTGCGACAATTGTCTTCTTTTGCATCTGAGCCCAACATCATATCGCATCCTACCGGTTGACACTGACCATCAACACACACATCTAGATTTTGATCATTACATCGTGTTCCATCGATCACTTTTGCCTTATGCCGGTAGTAAAAGCGTTCACCTTTTGGCATACAATTTAATTCGCAAGGATTAGGAGCATTCGTATAAGGAACCCACTCGTAAAATATGCCATCGAAAGCCTGGTGATTAAAACGTGAACACTGTTGAGATCTAAAATCTGTTTCATCTTCTGGGCAATCCTGTGTATTGCAAGAATAATATTTCCTATCACCCCCAGTACATAGTGGCGCACCATTTGGCCTAAATGGAGAAATAATTAGTTTAACCTCACACAAAATAACACTTTAGCACTTACGCTGTTCTCAAACATTCCCTTGTCTGAAATGAAACACCACCTCCACATGATCTAGAGCACTCCGACGGTGAACTCCAGTCGCTCCATTCACTCGAGTCCTCTCCTTCACCACCAGGTATTATTGAACTAGCGGAAAGATACATATGGGCTCCATTTTCTCTCTTTAATCGTTCACCGAACTTAAACAATAGTTAAATAACGTGAAATGAACCATACATTTATCAAGCCCTCTCTCAATAACTATATATACTTACAAATCTTGAATGTGACGGTTGAAAAGACGTTATGAAAATAAAAAGTATCAAGAGCGGTGATCTGTCAAAATAGTGCAAATGTTAATTTAAGTAAAAAATATATGAGTTTCTTGATAAAAAAAAATGACTGCTAATAGAAGACTAAAAGTGTTTGTGCATATGTACATAATATGTATGTTTGTACCCTTATGGTTTTATTTAAAATGTGTCGTCTTTGTTATAATGAAATGTTTTTCGAAAACTTTTGAATTTCGTGCCACTTGAACCACGGTGTCTAATTACATTCATTGCTTTTGCAAACAGTTAAACCTAATTGTATGTATTTCCTAATTTCATCTATTTTTATCCCGCACTGCTAGCAAATTAATAACAAATACATTTGCTAACAAAGAAAAAAAATCTTACAGACTCTAGAAAAACACATTTGAGGCGATAGATGACCCGCTGTTCACACGACCACAACAACATGTCTCTGTTAATTTTTTTTTGTTTCATTTTCAGTTTAAATATGTTGCTTAAAACAACAACAAATATAAACAAACCACAAAATACTTGTGCACGCACGCACATTAGACCGACTCATTTGTATGAAGTAAGAAAAAGTGCTATCTTAACCGCCCTCAACACTGACAGCAACCTCATTGCTTATGATCAATTTTTCGGTTGCTTCGCAAAACCAACTAAAATTGTCTGTCAAAAATCCTCACGTACATACAAAATGTATGAGACCAACCCAAATGGCAGCGTTGTCAACTTTGAAATTTCAAAACGCACCAAAATGGAGGAAAATTCGCGTTATTTCAACAAAAACGCATTGAATTTTGAATTTCTTCCTTTCACTTTTAGAAACTTATTTTGTATTTTAAGAAGTGCAATATTTTTATATTAAAAACATGATAATGTAACGTCCTTTTAAGCGACTATTATACAATCCAACTTGGTTTGATAGGACCGCCTGATGGCACGCCATCAAATTCGTTCAATAGTTAGAATTCGTGTTTGTCAAACTTGATCTCTAGTACGATAATAATTATAACGATACTTTATCAAATTTATTATTAAGCAAAATGATTTAATTATATTTGCTGTCGACCGAAATCAGCTGTTACTTTTGCTGCCTATTATCAGGGACACAAAAAAAAGCTGCTTACGGTCGTCAAAATTATATTGTAGGAGCATACAACCATTACTGTCGAAATAGTTTACGATTATCGGATCATTAAAAGTTGCAGAGTCGCACTGCAAGCCTACAAATTTAATTAATAGCAATTCTATGAAACACAGTATACATTTCATTTGTGTTTTCGTAAGCGGTGTACATATATAAAAGAATTTATTAAAATATACGAAAAATTTCCAGAATTATGACGTATAAAAGATGAAGTTTACCATAATCAATATTTAGTGCAAACGTTTCGAAGAAACTTTATAATTTAATTAATAATTTAGTAATTTCTTGACTACCAAAACCGTAACGAATTCACGAGCTGAACTTCACTTCAGAGACTGCATTTGTTACAATATTTGACAAACTTGGCTTGATCGTTTAACAGCAAAACACTCTCTAAAAGCAGCAAATATTGTAAAACGAAATGTTTGTTTTTCATTCGACAGTGTCTATAATATACAACAGCAATATGTCTTACTTTGTGCATACGAGTATAACATGATACATTTTCCACGCAAAATGAGACGCTAAAATTTTGGACACTAGGTTAAATTTTTTTTCTTACATTGAAACAAATAGTTAAGTTGAATTTAATTTTATGCCACAAAATTTAAAAATCGCACTGAAAATTAAAAAAAAAGAATTTGCACGTTTCGCACCGAGGTGACAACGCAGCTAACTAGCGTGTTGTGAACGCTTTGCAATTACTATCTTTCAGTAAAGTTCACTTAAAAACAACTGTTACTCATTTTTTGTGGCCATTAGTAATCACACTTTAGGTTCTTTCACACTAATTTAGCGACTTTATCACTTTTTATTATTTTTATTTAGTGATCTTTAGGTCGTGAGCAATATTTTGCCTCACAGCTCTTACTGTTATACCAGAAGATGTCCCAGGTCATTTGAATAATGGTTATATTTATTTAAGTAAGTGCTATTTACTTCCTTGGGTTAAGAAAACAAAATCAGCTTTGATTTAAAATATTTCTATAAATTCAACATATACTGCGTTTATACGATTCGTAATATACGACGTTTATACGACTGGTATAATACGAGTACATACAGCTTATTTAAAAACGAAACACGAAAATCACGAAAACAATTACTGATTAAAAACACTACTCGAATTTGCAAATATAAAGGGCCTATTTCAGGATTCCGACCGTTAATGTGCGCATACATTTGAAACTACCAAGAAACACATTTATAGGTCAAAAATAAAAGTTTTTCTCATGAGTTGATACATTCTTTGCTACGTTTTCTTACACTATGTTGTCTTTCAGCTCAAAAGTGGATCGGAAATAGGAGTTTCCGCAACTCTAAATATTTGCCAACATTAACGTTCGAAATCGTCAAACAGGCACAAAAAATTGGTACTTTGCTTAATGGCTTCATAGTTTTTGTCAATTAAAAATTTGCTACATTCATGTTTGTATTAACTGAATTACAAAAAATTACATGAAATTTTTTCTAATTTTTTCATTGTTATTTTAGTAATCAAAGCGCTTTTTGTACTACCGGTGTTAAATAAAAAACCAAGTTTTAAGAGCAGATTAAGTATCGCTTTAAAATTCTGAAAGCGATTTCTTTATTAATTAATTCTGGTTTATTTCACTAATTTTATTATTACCTTAGTTTCCAACTAACGGGATTAAATTCAGTTTTTATATTGAAAATAGATTACAGTATACTTCAATGTATGATTCGCAAATAGTTCTAAAATGTATGTGTAACAAAATAAGCTACAGTTAGATACATTGTACTTGTATTTTGTAGTGTTAGAAATTAATTTTAAATAAACAAAGTTGTATCAAAGCTTTATGTGTTGTTTATGTATGGAGCAAAAGGAAAAGAACATTATTTTTAAAATAATCAGTAACAACCGGGTTACCAATTATTTTCATTTTGAACATTTGCCGAACAAAAATATAAAATTGTTCCACATACTGAGGATTAATACCGAAAAGTGACTTCTTCAATACACTTTCCTTTATTGTAACATAGTCATAACTCAAGCTTGTTTCGGGAAAAACACATTTCATATTTTTATTTTCCATACAAGTCTTAGAAATTTTTTTTATAAAATATCTCTTAAAGGAAACAGTTTAAAAGAAATTTGAATAAATTTTTTCAAAATATAAAAGGGAGTACTGTTAAGATTTGTGTATTGTTAACTCGAAAAGCTCATTTTTTGAGATATGACTATGTTGCAATAAAGGAGCGATATGCTCTCGCTTATTTTACAAGTAGTGTTTTGTCTTCCATCCTTTTTTTTACACATGTTTATTTTTCCCCCTTTGGTTCCTGGTTTCTTTACATTTTCATTATTAATTTCTTTTGAAAACTATTGCTAGAGGTGTTGGAGCAATTTTTGTTGGTTTGCGTAGTGTCAAAGGTACATACTCGTATAAACGAGTACACCTTGCACTAATTTAATTCCAACACTTTAAATTCTGTGGTAACGCTTGTTTCGGTCTTTCCGTGCTATTGATGGGTTCGGATCAAACGTCCACAAATACTACTCTCTCTTTCTTCCTCTTCATAATCGATTTCCATAGTCCAAGCACAGCGCAATAATATTCACATTTTAACTACATTTTATACAGAAAAAGGTCTCAAAATGTGAATTTCAATATAGTAAGGAAAGTTAAAAAAAAAACGTCATACTCGTGTTTCGATTCCCTATCATTGCAATGATCGATTTAAATTTTTGTGTATTTTTTTATCGTTGATGTTCATTTGGTATATGCACGCAAAGAAAAATCAATTTGGAATATTGTTGTGGCTACGTTAGTATTTCTTCTGTCATAATTTGATTTGTTGGCGCTAGCCAGCGTATTATCGTTTTTAATATAGTTTTGTCTGCTACAAATATAGTAGTATTTATATGTTCACATTTCCATTGTTACATTTCTACCATTTTAAAACATAGTTGAATACAATAATAATGAGTTGAAAGACATTTTGAATACAACAATATTTTTTATTATGTCCAATAATAGGCTATTTATTTTATGGTTAGTGCAACACATGTGCGTTTAGAATATAAACTATCTATTGTTGATTTTATGAAAATTTTAAACGAATTAGTTTTTTGTGTGTGAATTTTTTAATTTTGCTAATATTAAAAATATTAAAGGAAATATAAATTTTCTGGTGGAAAAAATTGCAATATAAAAATAAACATTGGAAAACAAAAAAGTTTGCATAAGAGTTTATATCGGCTAATATATCTATGTGTGTGTAATGGATTTGAATGTATGCGTATGTTTTACAGATTTACTGGCTAGAACAAAAATTCATCAATATTTTCAATATAACAAAGATTTTTTGCATTCTATTATTCTATTCTAATTTCTATTTTACATGTTGATATATTGATTGAAAAACTAAATTAAATAAATCACTGTAAATAACGAGCGATTTTTTTGCTATTATCTTTTTGGCAACACTAGTTTTGACAGCTCACGCACGTTTTGTATATTGTGTCACTGTCAAACATCTTCAGTTTGGTCTATAATTTAATCATGAATCGTCTTACAAACGAACAACGCTTGCAAATTATTGAATTTTATTACCAAAATGCGTGCTCTGTTAAGAAAGTTCATCGCGCGCTTCTTCCATTTTATGGTCAGTTTAATCGACCTACTGAGGCTTCTATTCGGGCTATTGTAAAAAAATTTCGCACCAAATTTACATTGTTGGACATTAAACCACCAACACGCTTACGTAGAGTGCGAACTGAAGAAAATATCGCAGCCGTATCGGCCAGTGTTGGTGATGACCGTGAATTATCGATACGGCGCCGTTCGCAGCAATTGGGCCTCTGTTACTCCACTACGTGGAAAATTTTGCGGAAGGATTTGGGTGTGAAGCCTTATAAGATACAGCTGGTGCAAGAATTGAAGCCAAACGACCTACCACAACGCCAAATTTTTGGTGAATGGGCTCTTCAAAAATTAGATGAAGATCCACTTTTTTATCGAAGAATTGTGTTCAGCGACGAGGCTCATTTCTGGTTGAATGGATACGTGAACAAGCAAAACTGCCGTATTTGGAGTGAAGAGCAGCCAGAAGCATTGCAAGAGCTACCAATGGATCCACAAAAAACAACCGTTTGGTGCGGATTATGGGCTGGCGGCATCATTGGGCCGTATTTCTTCAAAGATGATAAAATCACCCATTAGAAGTTACTTATGTGTGTATGTACGTGTACTTATGTCATCATAGAATATTTTGATCATCAACACTACGATTGATCATCGTAGCAATAGAATTTCCAATTTTTCATTAATATGGTTAGGAGTGATTCTATTATATGCTTTGACATGACAGTAAAACTTTAGTTTTAAATAACAGGGTTAGGTATAATATAATCACTATAACTTTCATTATATATGGTTATATATTTGAATTTTGGTTCTTGGCTGTACTGAATTTTTTAAATATATTTCAGATTGAAACCATTGAATTTTATGGTTTCAGAATGAAATCATATAATTCAACAATAGTATTTTGCCCTTAGAATATTGTCACATCAACCATATTTTTTCTTCTACCTATATATACAAGTATTAAAACAAACCGAGCATTTTCGAAACTTTACGCTAAGATTATTTAAAGTGTTCTAGCAAGCATATTCTATTTTCTGCATCTTAGCTTAGAAATTAAAGTGCTATTAAGTAAAAGAGGCAAAAAGCCCCACTACGGGCGAGCTTTGTTATTACGAGCTTCATTACAATATTTATATACATACGTATTTATGAGAGTTCTGAATTTTGTTTACGTTTACTTCCCATTTTCATTTCTCTAAAATGAAATCCTCTATAGTGTATATTTCTCTATAGGGAAAAATTTGCAGAGATACACCTTTTTGATATGCTAAATAATCTCAGTTTAACGCACGTTATTTTAATCATACAGCATTTATATATAAATTGTCGCAAAATCACAAGCAACTTGCTAAAGTTATAGCGCAACCTAAATTAGGGGGCAAATCGGAATTTAATGCTGTGGTAAATAGCTTAAATAAGAGCGTTAAGGTTGCGCCATGAACACTATTGTTCTCCAACCTTGCCCCATTAGTATAAAAGCACCTAAATTGTGATTACTCATAGCAGCAACAAATGAGTAGCATTTATTTTGAAGCTACCTTTACTGAGAGAGTTATCAAAATTGGATTTTCCAATTGCCAAGCGTTGACGCCGCCCCCACATACTACTAGGACAAGGAAAGAGGGAGTAGCGCTTGTAGACGTTAGACTTGCACCTATCAATAACAACACAGAAAGGCCAAAACAAATGTTAGACAGCATTTAAAGTGTTGGAATTAAATTAGTTAAAACTGGTCAGTGTCCAGTGTATATATCTTCGACACTGCGTAACAAAAAATAGTCGATTACTTCTCACACTGCAAGGTAATGAATGAAAAATAAAGAAAACGGACGGCAGTGAAAAGGAATACGTGTACACAGGATGAAAGACAAAACACTAATTATTCCGGCTTGATACTTATTCCGGTGTAGTTCTGATTTAAAATAAAATTAATGAACATAGCAGGTCTGATCAAAAAATAACCATTGTTTTCCATTTTTTGACTATCTTGTCCCCTTTAAAGCAATCTCCCTCAGTTATAATACATTTATGCCAGCGTTTTTTCCAATCCTCGAAACACTTTTGGTATCACCAACAGCTGCTGTTTCGATTTATCTTTTATCTCCTCAAACGCTTTCCTTTCATCGGTGTCTTCAGTTTTGGGAAGAGAAAAAAGTCAGCGGGGAACAAGTCCGGTGAATACGGTGGTTGAGGTATGAAAACGGTTTTGTTTTTGGGCAAAAACTCACGCACAATCATCGATGTGTCAGCTGGTGCGTTATCATTGTGCAAAATCCATGATTGTTTCTGATGAATTACTTCGTGCAAACGGCGCATTCAAGGTTGTATTCCTTATTGACCGTACGACCTTGTGGCCACGCCATTGCAGTCGAAGAAAACAGTGAGCAAAACCTTCACATTTGACCGATCTTGGCTCTTGTGGACGCTTTCATGAAGATGATTGCGCTTTGGTTTCAATGTCATAGCCACACACCCATAATACGTCACCAGTTATGACCTTTTTGGAGGAAATCTGGATTATCGTTGACAATGTTCAACAGCTCCTGAGCGATGTCCATGCGACGTTGTTTTTGCGTTGTTTTCGCACGTTTCAGGCCTAAAAGATCAGTAAAAATTGCTTGGCATGCGCCGAACGATATGCCATCATTATCAGCAACCTATCTGATAGTGGTTCGAGGATTATCCAAAACCATTTTCTTCGGCTGTTGCCGTTATTGTCATCTTCTCGGCCTTCCTTAAACCGGTTATATCACAATTGAACTTGTGTTCTGTTCATAGTAGACTCGCCAAATGCCACAGTCATCATATCAAATGTTCTTGCGCATTTAATTTCATTTTTTATAATTACAAAACTTTATAAAGTTTCTTTGATCCATTTTTCCGAATAGTAAAAAATCGAAGAACATGCATACTCGTATAGAAAACATGGACGACTATAAAAAACACGTGTGCAGAGAATAGATTGGTCTCACACATTTTGTATGCGAATAAGGACGCTTGACGCGCTAATTTAGGTTGCGCTGTTGGATTTAAAAAGTCTAAAGCAATCATAAGTAAGGAATATTTCCCCATTGGAACACAATGCTTACATGGAATAGAATTACACATTTATAATGTTTAACATAAGAAGTGCTATTACATATGTACTACATCAAAACGTGTACACACGTGTACACAAACACGTACTTCTTTTTTCCCTAATGTGAAAACTTAAAAATCTCCATTAAATACATACATCATTATTGCACTAGTGCGGTATTTAAGTTTGCATTTGCAAGTAAATAATAATCATCTATTTATACAATGTAAGTAATATTATGTTAAGTATGTATATGTGTATAGGAATAAACACATCTACATTCATAAGTACATGGTGCATGCTATTTACATACATACATACATACATACATACATACATACATACATACATACATACATACATACATACATACATACATACATACATACATACATACATACATACATACATACATACATACAATTATTGAGAAAAATGCAGTAGACTGCCTGCTGGGGGCAAGGCGTCAAAGCGTCAAAGCATAATGTTGTGTGCTAACACTACTATTTCATTGTTATGCCAGGTTATTCTATTGGCGTTTATGGTCGCGTGCCACTTGCAGCGACAAAATTAAATTGGCAAATTACCAACAACACGCTACCCAACAACCAGTATCTTGCTACTCGCACATTCGATTACGTTTGTTTACAACAAGCATTGGAGGACTTTATCACATGCAAATGCCTCCAAATGAATTTGCAACAGTGTGTCATGCCGGCGATGATTCAAATATTTAGCAATACATATATATACATACATACATACGTACACACATATTTGCCAGTTTCTTGGGATTTAGATAATTTTATATGCTAGTCAGGCGTCAGTATGTCTACTTTTATAGCCATGTTATCAAACATGGATATAAACATGGGTATACATATACATATGTATATGTTTTATATACATACATACATAAGTAGATATATACGTATGTATGTATGTATGAACATAGTTTATGTTAAATATATGAACGTATGTATGTTCTTAAGCAATTCGTATCTTGTTAAATTCATTGTTTAACTGACGACAGTTTGTCGTTTGTTTTCTTATGCCTTAAATTATGGCTCGTTAAATTTCATTATTATTAAAGATTTTATATAAGTATGTGCATACATACATACATGCATATGTATACGTAAGTTCATTTAGTTTATTTTTTCCGTTGAATTTTTTTTATAAACTTTATCGTTGTTTGTCTTACATTTTTAATTATCTATGCGTCTTGGCAGCACTACCATGATAATATGTAAATAAGTTACTTGAGGCATAATATTAAATCTGCAACAACACTTGACCTACAGCGTTGCTCTGAATGGAACAGTAAAATCTTAAGAAGCCTAATAATACAAATTAATCAGAATGCAATGGACGACTGTTCATCACTTCTGAAGCACTTGCATTTGCGTGTGAAGCCATAACAAGTAGCGTTGTATGTATAATTATGTATGTACGCAGTTTTTTGTATTGTATGGAGATGAAATGCATGCAAGTCCACATGCATGCACATACATATGTACATACATACTTATGCAAGTTACATATGAGCAAATTTTATGTGAACGGAGAGTCGCAAATAATTAAAGAAATGTCCGTTATGAAAACTTCTTTTTAATTTTATTATTGTCGGTATTGTTTAGTTTCTTGTATTGTTTACAGTTTTAAAAAATTCAGATGTACGAGACACACATGTATACATACATATGCACCAGAGATCTGCAACTGGTGGCTTTTTTAATTATCTAAGTACACCCGTCTTGAATCGAGTTGCGGTTTGATTGTCCACTGCATATTGTTTGCACAAGTATGTTTTCTACTCGGTACCCAAACAAGTTTATATGCGGTGGCTGCTTGATTTGATTTCTCAATTATTCCACATTCGGCAATCGAGCTCGTACTTCTTTTTAACTTCGAAAATAATATTTGCCCGTAATAGCCTATTTACACCAAAGCGAAATCTGCTCATTCGAGATTTCAAGCCAAATCTAGTAGATTTTGGGAAGATTTCCCATACAAAATGAAATCTACTTTATGAGTAGATTTCAACGAAATCTCCTGAAATCTACTCAGTACTAAGCGATGCAACTGTGATTTCTTCCAAAAAGTACTTAAAAATACTACTCTGCAACAAAAATTGCACTATAATGTGGTGTATGCAGTCTCTGGGCACAAAAAATATACACATTAATGCTGGTGTATTCAGTCTCTAATAATATTGTATTGTCAAACCCGCATGCATAAATTATTTTTGAGCAAATGAAATCTTGCTAGCTGTCAAAAAACGGTGGTGTAAACGATATAGATTTCGTTGTAGATTTCAATTGAAATCTAATAGATTTTGAGTTGGTGTAAATGCGCTATAAGAATTTGCTGTCACACATTTACCTTACCCATGACAGTGTGTGTGTTCTGTTTTATGTATTTACTCACACTCGGTAAACATATTCGTACTAAGCGCGGCGTTCCCAGAAGGTTTTTAAAACATCATGTTTTGGCGATCGTGCTCTGAAGAAAATATATACACATATTTTATTTGAGTATATTTAGTACAAAACCGGTAAAAATTATAAATTTTACTTTAAAAAATAGATTTTTTTTCTGAATCACGTTTTCATAAAATTTCTTTTATTTTATATTCCTTCATTTATAATAATTTTTATTTCTTAATTTTAATCCATAACCACAATAAATGCACAGTTACACATACATATAACCAATTATGGAATAAATTTAGTTTGAATTGAATTTTTCAGCAAAAACAATCTTAAAATTATCATTCAGTATGTTACTTTCAAAATCGCCAACATGCTTGTAAATTATTAAATCTGGCAGCCACGATTTCAGTTAATGTTAAACAAAAGAGCGGAGTAGTGGTTTGTCTCTCATCATGTGTACACGCCTTTTGTTACTGCTGTACGTATGTATTTTTTATATGTGTATGTTCATTAGTTAATTCGTATGAAACACGTGTTTCTTTTTTTTGTGTGTTTTTTTTTTTTTTCACCGTATTCCGTCTTTTCTTTATATGTTCAATATTAATATTATTTTCAATGCATTTCATTACCTTGTAGTGTGGAAGGTGTTGGACTAAATTTTGCTAATTTGTTTTAACTAATTTAATTCCTACATTTTAAATGCTGCAATAGTTTCTTTTAATCTTTCGTGTTGTTATTGTTAAAGTTAAACCTCCATGAACACTACTCCTTCTTTTCTCCTCATCATAACCTATTTTCCTAGTTCCAGTACATTTGCGCTGCATATGTAGGGGTCATCCCCTGAGTACTGGTCCCAGATAAAAAAAAAAAAAACATGACGCATATACACAACAAAAGAATTTGTCGAGAGTGTTGTTTTTACAAGTTGATTTTGTGACGACGTCGTATATATACTATTAAGAAAACGATTAGAAACGAAAATAGAAAATACTCAAAATGTTTCTCTCACTAAGTGCTAGTAACAACAACACTCTTTTTTATGGTCTTTTCTTTTACTCTTAAATAAATACACAAGATACGAAAGTAATTGGATATATTTTTGACGTATCAAGATTTTGTAAACGAACGACATCAATTTTTACAAGCGTTTAAAATACTCGAATGTGAAAATGATTGAGTAAACAACTAGTGTACTTATAGTTGCCGTGCACCGGTGCAGATCTCTGAAAGGAACATCAGAGAAATATCTGATATTGCCAACATATATAACAGACATGTGTACCAAGATAACAGAAAAAAAATTGCGAAAATCGAACATACGTAACTCACGAAATTTGAAAATTACAATTATTACAAATATCGAATCCACATTTTACTTAATAACGGAAATATTTAATAAAAATATGTATGAATGTATATACCATTATCTATGCATAAATAGATATTTAATAAGTACGTAAGATGATATGTTTGTCAGTCTCTGATGCACACATCCAAGCATGAAATAAGATGATTCACTATTTTATAGCTTTTGCTGAAGGATGCTTATCGTGCAAATTTAATATTTTTCAAGACGTATCAGTACTTCGTGTCCCATAAACACCACATGTATGTATGTATATAAACCAGGAACTTTCCTAACTTTTTGACCACAATAAAATTTTTCAGGCTGGGAGTGAAATGTTCGGCCCAGTGTTGCCAGAATGAAGATTTGCCTTTATTTTCAACATTTTACAAGCAAAATAAGAATTAAAAGATATTTTTCTCAAAATTAAGATTTTTGAGGTTTAGTAGTGTACTTTGATAAATATCTGATCTACTTTCAAAAATCTAATGAGATTTGACTTCTCTCATATAATCTAAATTGAAATAAAGTTTTACCACTTGGTCCCACACCTTTCTCACACTACATGCATACAAGCATATCGCTCCTTTATTGCAACATAGTCATATCTCAAAAAATGAGCTTTTCGAGTTAACAATGCAGAATTGTTAACAGTACTACATTTTATATTGTGTCAAAAATTTACTCAAATTGCTTTTAAATTGTTTCCTTTAGGAGATATTTTCTCAAAAAATTTGCTAAGACTTGTATGGAAACTAAAAACTTTAAATGCGTTTTTCTCGAAACGAACTTTTTTGAGATATGACTATGTTGCAATAAAGGAGCGATATGTAAATAGTTACATATAGGTACGTATAATAATAATTTATATTAATCCTAATAATTTTGAAAAATAAAATTATTGCTTTATTATACTAAAATAGTAATCTCTTTGTAATAATTGCGTTTGAAATAAGAAACCAGAAAATTTTAAGATTATTTTTCTAAAACGATTTTTTTTTTTTTTTGGCAATTGAAGACGTTTTGACAAAAATTTCTGGCGCCACTGGCTCGGATTAAGATTTCGTATTCAGAACAGTCGGCAAAAGACCGAAATTCTATATAACGAAGGCAATCGCATTGTGAAAACTCTCAGATTACTTGATTATGTCCGTATTTGCATTCGGTAAATTTTCATCCACTACATCTGTTGTTTAGTTAATAAGCCCGCAATAAACTACGTACGAGAATAATAATTTAAATCAGGCATTAGTATGTGAATATATACATGTAATATTTTTATTCAATTTATGTACACATAAAACATATGTATATATATGAAAAGACATGTGTGCATATCTTTTTTGCATTATCCAAACCAATCTGGGCTTGTCATCATATTTGTAGGCTGCACTATGCCGACCTGTAGTTGTACAACATGTAAATGCAAAACATATTTTTAAAAATCAAAAATGAATCTCATTTAAGAAACTTGTTTCTTTATGCCAATGTGTTAGGCGGTCAATGAGTCAAACATTTTTTGCTCCTTTTATTTATTTATTTATATTTTTTCTTCTCTTAATGTAGCAAATGTACTATTTTTTGCTGTTCCTGCTCCAACTTCTAATGAATCCCTCATACTCGTAAATCAAAATGTTTATTTTATTTTTGCTTTCACTTTCACGTTCAAGAGATACGATGCGAAAAAGAATATTCTAAAACTTTTTTCTCCCAATGGAAAAACGAATTAAAAAATTTTTGAAAACAAAAATATACTGTCTGCTGCAGTCTTTGGATCTCAATATAGAAGCGAAAAAGTAATTGAAAGTTGAAGAAAAAAGGGAACGCTTGCAGAAAATATTAAAAATAATCTTATCTGTTGAAAATTTCAAAAAGTTATCGTAGACATAAAGTTTGGTACAACCCGAAACGATTGATTCGGCCAAGCCCACCAAGAAAATTAATTAAGATCTTATGAAATCACAATGTGTAAATCAGTTTTAATTACTCGAACTAATTAGGTAGCAAAAAAAAATAACTGAATTCTTTTTCTCACCGTTGTTTACTTTACTACTAAATTTTAAAACCAAAATAAGCGAATGGATTAATTCACTTAAATTCATTGTAAAGTAGTAAAAATCTAGAAGGCTCGGAGGTCCTTAAAAATATAAATTTTAATCGATTGTCCTTAGTTTAAAAAATATATAATTCAACACCGCGGACATACTTGAGGTTTGAAATCGACAATCGAAAACTCATAATACAACTACGCCGAGTAGTTCAAGTTCTGGGGTAACCAAATGAGCCCTAGCCGTACATAAGCTATCAGATGTCTAAAATATAATAAATTGTACAAAGAACTTATTATTAATAAGGTATTTTTATTAGGTTTTAGTAAATTTTTTTGCAATATTTAGCTGAGCTTGGTGTTTGTGTTTTTTGATAAAAGTTATAAACTGTTAACCATACGCCCAGTCCAGTCCGTTAACATCTTTTGTTGGTTGCAATCACCTTTAGATATATATATATATATATATATATATATATATATATATATATATATATATATATATATATATATATATATATATATATATATATATATATATATATATATATATAGGGTGTTTTTTTAAGCCCGATAGAACTTGAAATTGTAAAAAATAACACAAAAAATTAAATTGTAATCAAAATTTTTTTTTTATTCGAAAGATCAATACGTGACATTAACATTTGAAAATGATTTCGGGCATATGGGCACCGCGGCTGTTCTTGACGAAGCGCATTCTGGACGTCCAATTTTGGGCCACTTTTTCGAGCACTGCTGGCCGTATGTCACAAACAACACGAACAATGCTGGCCTCCAAGGCGTCAATTGTTGCTGGTTTATCAGCATAAACCAGTGACTTCACGTAGCCCCACAGGAAATAATCGAGAGGTGTCAAATCGCACGACCTTGGAGGCCAATTGACAGGTCCATTTCTCGAAATCAACTTATCGCCAAATTTTGATTTCAGTAAGTCGATGGTTGCGTTCGCCGTATGGCACGTAGCGCCATCCTGTTGAAACCACATCTCCTCCGGATCAATGTCATCCATATTTTCAAACAAAAAATCATTGATCATGGTGCGGTAACGATCTCCATTGACCGTAACGCGAGCTCCGGCCTCATTTTTGAAGAAATAAGGTCCGATGATGCCACCAGCATGAAAACCGCACCAAACAGTGCATTTTTCTGGATGTAATGGAGTCTGTAGGGTCTCTTGTGGATTGGTCTCACTCCATATGCGGCAATTTTGCTTATTAACAAACCCGTTAAGCCAAAAATGCGCCTCATCGCTGAACACAATTTTGCGATAAAACAACGCGCGAATCGACGACTGATTTTCAAAGTAAATTTGGATAATTTCGTAGCGTTGTTCAAGCGTGAGTCTATTCATGATGATTTGTCAGAGTATACTGAAACAAATAAAAAAAAATGTTTCATCAAAATTTAATTGTTTGTGTTACTTTTTACAATTTAAAGTTCTATCTAGCTTAAATATATATATATATATATATATATATATATATATATATATATATATATATATATATATATATATATATATATATATATATATATATATATATATATATATATATATATATATATATATATATATATATATATATATATATATATATATATATATAGAAAAAAATGATCTAATAAATCTCGTACCTGTCATAACACAAAATACAAGCTTTTTCATTTATACACGTCTCTAAATTTAATTTAAGCAGCATAACTCTGAATTACCGATTTGCAAAGTTTATTTTATCGTTCGAAGATTATATGCTGGTGGAATATATTTTTTAAAATCTGGCGAATAAATGTTGTGGCTGTGTTGAACAGTTCAATTATCAAATTAACAAGAAGTATCAAAACAGGGTTTTGGTCTCACCTTCCTATTCACACTAATATATACCATCCCTGACAAAATCTGTCAGGTAATCACGTAATGAAATTCTATTTTATACACGCTGAAACGTTACGGTTACATTTCATTACAGTCAGGTAAGCATTTTCATGGTTTCTCGTATAATAAAACGATCAGCTGTTATTTACATTAACATTTCTACATTAACGGTTGTCTTAATGGGCCTTAAGTACGTACATATAGGTATGCTGTGCATTGTGCCGGAACTAGGAAAATAGATTGTGAGTTTTATGCGGTTTTCTGCAATATACTTTTATCAGTTTATTATTATTTACCTTATTGGCTACAGTTAGTTTTTCAACCACTTTTACCCGGTATTTACACATGCAAGTGTAAATTCGAAAAAGGCATTACACTCGAACTTTGTTTCCAATACATACAAATTTTTCTTACTAACAACTCAACTTACAATCAAATTCAGTTGTAAGTGAATTTTCAATATTTACTGCAAGCAAGATGACAAATAATAAAACAGTGTTGCCGAAAAATAGTTTTAAATCAAATTAATATTAATTGTTAAAATAAATATAATGTTTATAGCTGATTTTTAGCTTATTTATATAAAAAGAAAAATAAAGAGAGAACACAGCTCTATAGTAATATATTTCAAGAGCAGTACCAAACATAAATTACATGCTTTCTAAAAAAAATTATTTCATGCAAATATGTTTTCTGGACTTTTTTAATACTGACAAAACGGCAATACTTAATCCATATTTTGTTTCATCAAATATTATTTTAAATCAAATATTTTTCATCAAATGCAAAAAAATTATATGAACAAGGAATTAATACATAAACTTCGCTTTAATTTTCTGTATATTTAACATTTTAACTACAAAGACAAAATAATTTGGAATAGATTTTTATGCTGTGACAACATTTTGAAAATGAACCTGCACATGTTTGTGTAAACACAAAAGTAAGTTGTGAGACATTTGAGAATTTTGCAAACATTTTCGATAATAATATGTTATCTAAACTTACTGTAAGTTACTTACATATATCGCTCCTTTATTGCAACATAGTTATATCTCAAAAAATGAGCTTTTCGAGTTAACAATGCAGAATTGTTAACAGTACTACCTTTTATATTGTGCCAAAATTTTATTCAAATTACTTGTAATCTATTTCCTTTAGAAGATATTTTCTAAAAATTTTTTCTAAGACTTGTATGGAAGCTAAAAATTTGAAATGTGTTTTTCTCGAAACGAGATTTTTTTCGTTATGACTATGTTGCAATAAAGGAGCGATATGTATAGTATACTCTATTGTATGAAGTTATAATTTACTCCTCATTTACGTCTTAAAACATTTCCTTTCTTGAACTTAAACTTCACAGATAATTTTTCCTAATTTGCAGCAGAAACTAAAAAACGGCTGCCTTGAACCCTAAAATAATACGTATCAGGAGGATTTTGGAGTTTGAACCTTGCTACCAACCAACACCCTCTTAGTATCTCTGTTCAATAAAGTGAACGTCATAAATATGCGCATATGTATGTATATAGGGATTACTTACCCGAGTATTTGCTTATTTTTCAAATATAAAAGGTTTCATTTCTTCATTGGCCATTATATCAATTAAAAACATAAACATAAATTAATTTCTCACTGCAGAAATAACAATGTTAATGAAAAGCCAAGTAGATTACTTTGTACTAAACAACTCTCGAAAAAAAAATCGCCTGAAGTGTTTTTTTAAAGCCTCTCCATTATATGTATGTACGTACGTATGCATGTTTGCATGAATTTATGTAAATATGTATGTGTACTTTAAAACGAAGTTGAGTATTCCCAACAAACAGGCGAGAGTGATCAAGATGATGGTGCAGTAAATGCATAGGCCTACAGTTTTGCTTCCGCCGTTTTTTTTTCCGAAATTCTTTATTGTTATACTTTTATGATTCATTATACATTTATGATTCCAATTATTCTTGTTGCGTTTGACACGAGTCTTGATCAAGTAATGCCTCCAATTTTGCATCTTCGGAAAACTTCTCTTCCACCGCCAAGCTGGCCTTCGACGTCAAAATCGCCGTTCTTGAAGCGTTGAAACCATGGCACGTTCTAGCGGCCTCACCATAAGAATTTGAGAGCATTCTTCTTATTATAGCAAATAATTAAAAGCTCCCGCAAATGCCGACAATTTGGCTTGTAAGTTGACATGTTTAATCGAGAATAACTTTATCAAGCAAACACAAACCGAATAACATTTCGATTGCGTTATGTTTACATATTCCTAAGATTATTGCATGACATCAGTAGTGTTTTGTTACTGTTGTCCGCATTTTTTATATATGTATGTATGTTCATTATTAATTTTCTGTGAAAGCAAATTGCTCAGCAAATTGCAATTGTATGAAAGTACATTGCTTAGGGTCATCCCCTGAGTACTGCTCCAATTTAGGTTGGGCGAATACGGGGGCCACTCAAGGACACCAACTTTTTGGCTTTGAATCCAGAATTTTACAGATCTGGCTGTATGAATTGGGGCAATGTCGTGTTGGAAACACCACTCTAGACTCCCGAACAAGTCTTGGAATTGAGAAAAAGCAATTTCTAAAACGTGTCTATAGTTTTCCGCATTCATGCGTGATATTAAAAATTTCAATTCGCATGTGCCATAGTAGGTATAGCTCCCCATACCTCCCTCTCGGCTGTATAACCGGTCAAAGTGGTATTCCTCTTTACGTAGGTCATAGAAGTAATAATTGCACCCATCGGGCCCTTCTAAATTGCATTTTTTTCATCTGAAAAGGCCGCGTATTTCCACTGAGCAGACCATGTGTTCGGGTAAAATCTATGCGCATTTCCTTTCTTAGCGTATTAAGTGGTGATATCTTTTTCAATTCCTGTCTTCGTATATACGCTGCTTTTCTTATTACCATTTGCACTGTTGATAGCCCCACTTTAACACAAGTTTTTTCCTTAATTTTGGCCGCTCTCTCACTATAGCTCTTCTATCTGCTTCATAGCCTTTAAAATTTTTTCCATAGTTTTCTTTATTTTTGAGAACATTGGCCATGGTTTTCCTGTGTTTTCCAGTTTTTTCGGCAATATTTTGGAGGGGTTGTCCTGCGTGATAATAGGCTTCAATTTTCGATTTTTCCTTCAAAGATAAAACTGTTCCTGTTTCCATATTTTGCAATTGTTTGATGATATTGAATAATTCAAGTCGCACAAATAGTTGGCATAATTGTTAAAATAATATAAACTTCCAACATTTGATTTGTGTTTGTTGGGTAGACACATAAAAGTATGTAGTATGTATGTGTGTGTAGGAATGATTCGTATACACGGTAGAATATTGGAGCATGAACATCATATCATAAAGTCTAGTTAAAATTACGAGTAATAAAACTTTGCTTATTTTATTTGTCTTTTTACGACTTGGTGCTACAAACAAGATCCAGCCGCAGCTACAGTGGCAAAATATGAAATCCATTCTTTTATTGAGCAGTTGTTGTGCATTTAGCAAAGAATGTTTATGCATTTCTGCGGGTTAATCAAGTGGCATGAGAAAATTCACAACAAAGAAAACATTTGTCTATTCTTTGTCACTTGCTTTTAAACTCAACGCATCAAAAGCATTTTTCACAAAACACAAATTCATTTGGAAAACTTCAGCAAAGTTTTCGGGATTATAAAATCTTTGGTTACCAAGGTTTTATTTTACGGAAGTGGTGTTTTCTTTTCTGATAGAAAGTGCTGCTTTTTAAATGTTTATCACTTTTTTCCGATCACCATCAAGGTGACCTGTACATTTGTTATCAAGGCTAAAGGACGAAAAAATGCAGTTTAATAATAATGTGCAGTTGCGTTTCAAATATATCATAAATACTTTTAACAAACTAACGTTTTAGTCGCTATTTGGATCAAATAAAAGCTATCATTAGCAGCACCGTTGTGTACTCACGTACAATAACAAAACAATCACACATTTGTATAAACACGTATGAAACAGAGATGTAAAAAAGGGCACTATCTCCACCTTACTCGAAGTACAGTGTAAGATATGTTACATTTTTAGCCAGTTTTATGTGCAACATGTGATACCCTTCAATAGTATATTAACCACTATATGTTTCATAGGTGTAACATTTTTGTCACATTTTTGAAAAGAAAACACAAAAACCACCAAACTTAATTAAAGGAAACCATCAAAACTAAATTATTACACATAATACAAAAATATGCAAACAGCATGTTTTTTATGTATTCTATCTTCTTCACCTAAGCGTCATAGCAGCTACTCTAATCATCAGTAGACTTGGAAACTTTGAAATATATTTTTCAATATTTAACTATCGGCCATGTCACAGAATTCACTTCCGTTCGGAAATGGAATTGAATCGTGTTTTTAATTCTCAAAAAACGAAAATCTAAAACTTATTTCGTTATGAAATCTATGCTATAACACAATACTAGTCTTATTCTTGCAATTAGAAATGATTTCATTCCGAAAATTTTTCAGTTCTTCGTTTTTAGAAGAAGTAAAAAAATAATTCAATTCCGTTTCCGAACGGAATTAAACTTTGTGACATGGCTGTATATATCCCATTATTCTAATAATATTTTTTAAACACGAAAAAAGAAGCGTTTTATTTTACATGCGTTTTTACCTTTCTTAAGCCAAGCTGTTTGTATATTTTGATTGGTATCAATATTAGTAGCAAGTAAAGTAAATAAGAATAAACTCAATTGTTAATAACACCTAAACTTTGATTAAAATCAAAACCCCAGAGAAATTAAGATCGGGTCCATGTTTTATAATAGTCACAATGTTATAACCAATATTTTGGATGGCGCTTTAGCTGCCAGATTTTCTGCGGCCGATTGAAAAAAAAAGTTTGGAAATAAATATCCCTTTCGAAAGCAAAACAAGTTTACCACTCAGAACACACATAAAATGCAGTAATTTGGAAGCCTGTTGACCTTCACATTGCAGCAAAACTGCTGGCAAGTTTAGAAAAACATGCCGTTTTAAGGCCGGATTCAAAATGACTGAGTTGGACGTACATTTCGTACAGTTGACTACCGAATATAATTAAACCCAACGCGTTGCGTGAAGAAAGGTAAAGTCTATTTTTGCTCCAGCCCCGCTGCAAAACCCAACAATTTCTCATAAAAAAAGTCTGCATTTTATTTTCCAAAGTCTTCAAACTCTTCCAAAGTCTTCAAACTCTTCAAACTTCATTTAAAAAAATTTATTATTTAATGAAAAAATTTACGCACATATAAATATATAAATTTGTGAATATTAAAATGTGATGAGAAAACATATAAATACAGACATGCATACAATCTACATGTTGAGAAAATTGTTTAATGTCTAATTAAAGGTGTTGCCCTTTCTGACAAAAATGTTACATGTATGCTACCTTTTGCACGGGTGTGTGTCCGCTTTTAAAGAGTAGTTGTGTTCATTTCTAAATATGTTGCACATATAAATGGTAAATATATCTCATATTTCAATTATATTTCATCTAGGTGTTATCCATTCCCGGATATTTTCACAAGTTCCTTCACAGACTAACTTGTTTATACTCGTATTAGGAATATAGCGTGATAGATGACGCTGAGTATACCTTACCTTGAATGCTACCGTTGGGATGTAGATAGGCAGTAGCTTGGGCGGGAAATGGTATATTGACCGTAGCGAATGTCGTAGATACCATTATTTCGGATGAAACCAAATGGAACGCAGTAGCGAAATACTGCGAAAAATATTCGACATTAAAGAAACGTGATTTGCACTCAGCTGAACCTATAAGTTGGAATATATGCCAGCCTGGACGCAAGCATATATCGTTGGTCTCATGTAGAAAGACCCTAACAAAAATAATTAAAATTTTACAGGAGAAGGAAAAATAGGTACATCTAAAAGTAACTTTTTTTGGTCAATTGCTTGTAAGACCGATATGTATGATATTATATAATTAAATCTTTGTGACACTGTGTACTTGTGTATGAATTCCTAAAAGAGCTTAATTCAGGGAAAATTCGAGTTAGGACCTTTCTACGTGAGACTAACGATATGTACATAGCTGAGGGGTATGTGGAGTGCCACAAGTGGGGACTACCCTGAACTAACGCAGGGTGGATTTTCTCCCTTGGCGTAGAAATGAACAACAGTAGTGCTTCACAGACCAATACGTAGTAGTTTTAATGCTCGCATTGTTAAAATGTCTGCTCGCAATTATTAAAAATTATGTACGGAGGTATGTTGTTGTTTTTTTTATATTTTTTATTTTTTATTAATATGCTGTGAAATGTTTGCACTTGAAACATTAAAAGAAAAATTCAAAACTAATCTATTAATAAAGACTCATACGGATGTGTGTGTGTATGTCTGTACTCGTATGTTAATGTGTATGAAGCAAAGAGAACATGAGTAATTAATTGTTAAATAAATAGGAGTACAGATGTACGAGAACGTGCAAAAAATTGGTATTGAAAAAGAAACAATTTTCAAGATTTAAACATTTTTAGATCAAACAAACATTCAAATTATTCGTGAAAAATTACTACTTGAACCATAAATATTTTCCGAAGTGAAATACAATAATTATGTATTTAAATTGTATGTACAAGTCGTGTTCATTATTGGCTGGAAGATTCGACGCATGCATGTGCAGAAATACGTGCGTATATATGCATACGTACGTGTGTATGTATGTACATATGTACGTACATACAATGTAGGAAGGGAAAATAAATATTCCTTTCTTTTCGATGCAATAAATTTGAAGATTAGAGCTCGAACAAATGATATGGGTGGGTGGGTGGTTTATTTATTCTTTCTTTCAAGAATAAAACTATTAAATACTTTACTAGCTTCATCAACATTTGTGCAAGTGTGCGTGAGTGTATGTATATGCTCGCGATGCTAAAAAAAAATCTAAAAGAAATAACGTAATGTATGTCGACACATTGTTTGCAAAGTTTTTCCTAAAAAATGTGCAAAATAAAATTCCAAGAAATAAAAAAGTTACACAAAAAAACACAAGTAATTAAAGAATAAACGTCATTATTGCCCTCCGAGCTATGTATGTATGTGCGTGTGTGAATATTTATTATATTGGCTCGCAATCACGTTTTTTTTTTTTTTGCAAAACAATGCAATAAAAATTATCCTGTTAAAAAATAAATTTCTTGTCAACTTGCGCTAATGGTACCGGGTAGTAAACTGGTTTTTTCCTTTTTTACAGACAACACACGTCGTAAATATAGTAAAATTGGGCAAAATTTTTATAAATGAAATCAATGATTTGAAGAAAAAGATTGATCTCTTCAGAAGTACTCGCCCGTCAGTGGTCGCATTAGCCCTGAGGATGTAATAGATAGAGTGCAAGCACACACACACCGCAATCGCGTAGACATTAAAGGGTACTCCAATTGAAGGAAAAAAATTTTTTATATTTACATCATTTTTCTAGTGTAATAGACTTTCTGTCAGTATTTTAATCTATTAACTTTTACTGTTTTCGAAGTACACAAGTAGATCGAACGTAAGTCACAGTGCTATTGTTAAGGAATCTCAACAACAACCGTTTTCAAACATGTAAACGAAGCAACTTTGCCAGATATCCTTACTAGCGCAACAATCTTTTGCTTCGGCCTCAGGAAAATGCTTTGTGCTTTTGCAAGCGAAAGAAGCACAGGTTTTGACAACAGTGTGTATCTTTCTTCCAACAAAATAAGTGTCGTGTTTTTTGTTGGCCTTGTATTTATTCTGGAACCACTAGTGCCTGGGAAAGCTGTCTTGCGTGCAAAAATATGCGGCTTTATATTCACAATAACATCATTATTCAAGAATAATAAAAAAAAAACGTTTTATCTCACTTGGTTATTTTTAAGAGAAAAACTTTCTTATGTGCAAAACAGTGCTGCCATTTTTTTTGTTTTGCTTCGTTTTTTTTTAATCATCTTACATAAGTGTGTCATTTGTACATAAGTACTTATGTCTTGAAATATTTAAATTTTATTGAGTTAGTCAAATATAATATTAATCTTTAATCATTAGTTTCAATTGCTAAAAGTTTTGAGCGGTTATAAATAAAAAATACTTTGAGCAAAATTCAATTAAAGCAAATTGTAATGTATTTTAAAAATTTTACTTTTCCGGTAAATGTCTTTAAATCTCTTTGGCATTCCCAGAACCTTCAATCCATCATTAAGATTTTCAAATGGCAACGCTCTGTGCAAACTTGAAACTTTGTGCCAGGGGCCGTAAATAACGACTATTTTCCAAATTTAAACTAAAAAAATCAAACTTAAAGAGAAGTTTTAGGTGCACAAGGAATACACAATGATAATCTTTGTTACATGAACCACCTTTATATGCATTATTTTTATTCAAGTTTTATTAAAAAAAAAATCAACTTTATTGATTACTTTCTTAAGAAGAGTGCTATAATGTGGACGAGAAGACTTCGTCCACATGTTAGCTGTTAAAAGTGCTTTTAAAGTCTATGGATGTAAATTCAGGGGATGAGGACTCAGATAGTGAGCTGGAGGAGAAACTGAAATTAGCGGTAAGCGAAATAGTCAATTACAACATAGGTGACTTGTATTGAATGTGGCTGCAAGTACAAATATTTTTTTTTTACCTTGGACCTGTGCTCAGGGGACTGACTACCCCTACATATGCAGTGCATTGTACTGGTTATAAGGAGGAGGAAAGAGGGAGTAGTGTTTGTGGACGTTTAACTTCAACAATAACAACACAAAATACCAAAACAAACTCTATTACAGCGTTTAAAATGTTGGAATTAAATTAGTTAAAACTGAACAGTGCCCAGTGCATATACCTTCGACACTGCTCAGACTAACAAAATTTAGTCCAACTGGGAGGTAATGAAGTACATTCAAAAAAATTAATAATGAGTATATAAAGAAAACACGGAAAACAGTGAAAAAAAAAGAAAAGAAAGCTTGTTACCTAGTCCGGTGCAATTTGGTTTCATACGAAGTTAATAATGAACGTATATAAAAAATACGGACAGCAGTAACAAAAGACGTGCGCACAGAATGGAAGACAAAACACTACTCAACAATACATATAATGATATAGAAGGAGCAAAAAAGAATTATGTATCCTAGTTGTACAGATTGGCGCAAGCATTCCATAGCTCCAGCAACACAGATCTTTGCACAAACAGCATTTTCTGGGCTAAAATTAATATTAACTTATTTAAGATCGCATTTAGCGACAGGATCTGTGCGATTATTTGTTGATTTAAATGCCTGTTTGACAAAATCGAATGAAAATGTATGCGAAAGAAAGCTAGTCACTCACATTTGAATAAATTTGGGTTTGTCTATGTCACTATTGTTCGTTCGCATGAACTTATGTATTTTAATTGAATTTTGACACATTGTTCGCATAGAATAAAGTTAGAAAAAACCCAAATCAATTTACTTTCATCTAGAGTGCGAATGAGCTTATCCTTTCGACATCGGAGAACTAAGTGTAAAAAAAAAAAAAAAATTTATATATAATTTAATTTTATATTTAACCAATTATACTTTTTCTAGGCATATAACTAACGAAATGAGTTGGATTATTTGAATAATAAATAAAAACAATTTTTTAACAGCCTGTTCGACAAAATCGAATGACAATATATGCGAAAGAAAACTAGTCACTCACATCCGGGTATGTCTATGTCACTATTGTTCGTTCGCATGAACTTATGTATTTTAATTGAATTTTGACACATTGTTCGCATAGAATAAAGTTAGAAAAATCCCAAATCAGTTTTCTTTCGCCTAGAGTGCGAATGAACTTATGCTTTCGACATCGGCGAACTGGCTGTTAATTTTATATTTAACAAATTATACTTTTTCTACGCATATAACTAACGAAATAAGTTTGATTATTTGAATAATAAATAAAACTATTTCCTAAGTTTTATTACTTTCTGAAAAAATAAACAAAACTTAAAATAATAAGTTATTTTTTCTAAGAAATAAGTAAAAATAAAGAAAACAACTTTTATCTGCTACACGAAAAATAATGATCATAATACAAGTATTACGATGTTACGGTCCCTGCTATATACACATACACACATGTACACACATACATATGTTGCGAAGCAGATCCTTAATTGCTTTTTTAAAAATGGAAACATTTCAAACGAAATGTGCATCTATTCTGTGTGACATGTGTACCTTTGATTTGAAACTCTTCGTGTTTTATTTGAAACGTTGAAGCGTACAAAAATGAGACGGTAACAATAAAAAAAACAAGATAATTTGCCACAAAAATTTCAAATTATAAAATTCTTTTCATCTTCATTTTTTGCAAGTATCAGACAGTCACTTGGATCAGAAATGCCAGTTCCAGCCAGCCTGCAAATTGTTTTAGGTCATTTACCTTTTGTTTTTTTTTTTCATAAATTTTTTTTAAAGACTTCTTGAATTGATTGAAGCCACACACAAACTGTCTAACACATAATAACTTGCACTACTTGTTGGATGTTCCTTCCTTTCATAATGCAACATAAAAAAATATACGATCATGCTTGGTATACTAATATGTATTTTGCACAAGCGCAGTTCAATTCTCATTTTGACCCTATAACTAACTAACCGATAAGGACTTTTATGTGTTGTTTGGCAGCAGAGCGATTCTGTGTGGAAACCACTCAAAAACTTAAGTGCTTCATTTCATATATGTACCATATGTATATTGTTTCGCCTTCATGTCAATCGTCCGCCTGGCAAAACACGAGTAGTACCTAGTTTTATTTAGCATTTGATGTTAAGTAAACGAATGGGGGAGTGAGTGAGAGTGGATGTTGTTTCGCCAAGTTATTGGAGATTATTGTGAAGTATGTAGTACTCGCATGTATTACTAATATGCTACATATGCACATACATACATGCGATACATGTGTTGATTTAAATTAAATAAAGAAGTTTCTTTCATTAAAACATTTTCTTTTCCAACTTCAATTGCGTTTGCAGAAAACAAATACATAAAAATAAATTATGTTATTCCCACAACGATCTTTTTACCATCTCTCATATGACACACATGAAACATTATCAACAAATACTTGGAAAGATTAATGATGTGAATGACGATAATTAAACGCTTGGCTTAAGTGACTTTAAACATAAAAATAAAATTGAAGTGCTTTTAATTTTTAGTGAAAATAAACCAATTATAAAAGAATTCTCCATTGCAGATGAAATGAAAGAAAGAAAGAATTAAAACTCCAAACAAAATACATATGCATCATTGTAGAGATCCGTCGATAGATACTCGTATAAAAGTAACGAATTCCAAAAAATTTCTAGAGTCAGTACCTATAATAGGGTGGGTCGATTTAGTAATCAATATTGTGTCATTCTCAAGGCGCCCAAATTTCAATTTCTTACTTTTTCTCAACATTTATTTTTAAGGTTTTTTTTTTTAGTAGATAATAAAAAAAAAATAGGCCGATTTAAATTCTTTTTTAAAACTACCTTTCCAAGGTGAAATTTATTATTATTTTTGAATGAAAATTAGAGTTTGAGAAAAAGTAAAAAAATTGTAATATCGGCGACTCGGGTAGTGGAAATTTGGTTTTTCGTAAAATCGATGGCACAATATCGACAAATTTTAGTCCTTCCAAATCGACACACCCTAACCTATAACCGAAAATATTAAAAAAAAAAATATTGGTCGAGCAAGAACTGTATTAATATAAAAAATTATTTAAAAAAAATTTCAAAACTTTTTCATAAGATCGTTTTTGATTAGATGGTATAAATACTCATAAATATTGAGGAATTGGACGCTCATGGAATGAAAATACAGTGTGATGTTCGCTGGACTGAACACATTTTTCATGTCTCTAAAGAAGCATTCAAGTGCCTAGGATTTCTGAAACGGTATAAAACGTACTTCACTCCATCCGATCTCCTTATTATTTATACAACCTATATCCGACCGAAAATGGAATACAACTCTCATGTTTGGGCCGGTGCCCCAAAATCACTTTTGGGGTTACTCGACCGTGTGCATGAAGCAGGGCGAAGAAGCTTACAGTAGGGTATTCAACCCTATTGACTCACTGGAGCATCGACGCAGTGTGGGGTGCATTACTCTGTTCTATCGTTACTACAATGGATTTTGGTCTGACGAGATTAGAGATCTTGTTCCCGAAACGCGCACATTTTTTACGTAGCATGCGTTCATCGTCCAGAGCTGATCCATTTGTGGTCAATTGCCCGGGGAATCGTACTACGCATTACAGACAGAATTCGTTTTTCAGCCGTACGCCTGTGGAATAAGTTGCCTGCAGACGTGTTTTCTGTCTGTTACAACGTTGGAAGGTTCAAGTCAAATGTTCACAAATACTATTCCCTCTTTCCTCCTCCTCACAACCTATTTTCATAGTTCTGGTACAATGCACTGCACATGTTGGGGTCCCTTGAGTATTGGTCCAAGATAAAAAAAATCAAAAAGTTAGAGATGACTAGATCAACATTATCAAAACAAGGATCCGGGCGTTCTAAAACATCAAGGAAACCGGAAACCGTAGAGTAGTCTGCGGTTTTAAGTATGCCTCGATCATCCCTAAATCACATTTTATAACAAGATGACTGCAGTTCGTCAAATTTTTGGCCACAAAATCATATCGGAAAGAGATAACATTAACTGGTCGCTCCATAGCCCCGATTTGTCTCCAAGGGACTTTTTCCTTTTTGGATATTTATAAATCAGCGCTACAAAGTCCCATCCAGCCCCTTAAAGCAAAACTTAACAATTGATTGGATAGTGGGAGTTTTGGGTCGAAAGAAGATCTCATTTCAGAAACAAACAGCTGTTTTTGAGAAACTAACATTTGAATAGAAAAACTCTGGCTGCATATATTTATTTAAAAGGCGAATATGTTAAAAAATAATATACTTATTTGTCGAAAAATATTGCATGTTCAAATAGTCACGGGGTGATCAAACACATACAATCAAATATTTTTATTAAACTGTAAATTGCATACGTCATCGAAAAAACAAGCACTGAATGAAGCTGTCAATATAATGTATTGACTGATCAATTCAGGTGAGTCTTTGATATTAAACACTTACAAATTTCTTGAGCAGTTTGGAATTAATTTTAAAAAATTCTAAAAATTATCCAAAATAAACATGATGTATGAAAAATTGCCTTCTGAGAGGTTTTTGTTGAAAAGTACACATTTCCCACAAAAAATTAATATTATTTATATACATATAAACATACGGGAAGAATAAATAAGTATGTAAATAAAACGTTCTTTCACATGTGAAGCGATCTCACAGCGTTTGGCCAACACATGCGGGACAATCCAGTTGAGTTAAGCGAATCGTTAGGAAACTTTCATATGTATAGTAGAAACACTAATGGTGCTTTCATTTCTACAAAAAATGTAATTTTATATAAAACTCTTCTTTTCTTCAAAGCATTTTTTTTTTGAAGGAGCACAGTCAGCTTTTGAAAAAAGGCAATTTCCTCTTTTTGCACAATTTTTTCTATTTCTTTGTTAGATAGTAGAAAGAAAAAAAAAAAACAATGCAAAAAAGAAATATTCTATTTGGACTAATATTGAAAAAGTTATGAGTATTTATTCGGACACGGATTTCTTATAATTCGGGTTTTTTTAACCCGATATCTCTGAAACCATAAGCCAAAAAAAATCCGAAAATTTGCTGAAATGTTCTGTTCTAAAGGAACATCACAAAAAAAATTTTTCTCAGAACTATCCGATTTGACTTGGATTGCGACATATACGAGTAAAAATGTTTCACATATTTTCGTCAATAGCTTTTTGTGCGTTTGCCGCGACTGCCATTAGCCAACAGTTCACTTAAAGTTTACATTTAAATTTGTATATTTAGTTTTTAAGAATAGTGTTTGCTTAAAACTTAGAAGTAAAAAAAAAAATAACACACAAACTCACAAAAATCAAAGCAATTAAAATGTTTAACTTTTTAGCGCTTAGCTATACAAACTTAATATAAATATTTATATAATCTTCTGAATTTAAAACAGGCATTAGCAACAACAAAAAATGAGGTTAATAATTTCTTATATACATAGATATATGTGTATACGAGGGCTGTCATTTTAAGTAACTTGGTAAAAGTGAATTTCTTGTATGGACTGGCATTATTTTTTGCGTATAAAGCCATCACAGAAACTTGACTTAATAAAAACTGTGGGAACTCTGCACCATCAATTTCAATGATTAAGAAGTGATTTAATGACTGCCGTTGTGGTCGTAGCAGCATAAGTGAAGCCTTTCGTACATGTCGCCCAAAAGAGAATTTTTCCACAAAATGCATTACTTTGCAGTGTGGTAGGGATTGGACTAATTTTTTTAGTCTAGGCAGTGTCACACGCGTATACATTGAGCACTGATCAGTTTTAACTAAATTAATCTCAACATTTTAAACTCTGTGATAACGTGTGTTTTGGTCTTTCCGTGTTGTTATATATAACGCCAAGTCAAACGTTCACAAACATTACACCCTCTTTCCTCTCCCTCGTTACCTATTTTTCTAGTTACAGTATAATGCACTGCATTCTACAATGCAGGGATTCTTCCCCTGATTACTGATCAGAGAAAAAAAGTTTTTATGCATGTATATGACCGTAGACGAATCATATATCCATATGATATATGATTCGTCAATACACCAGGGACCGGGTTAACGTGCACTAAACAAAACTAATTTGGGTCCGTTCCGCAACAAGATCATGAGTACAGTTTTTTGGATTGTACATAGATTAGCTAGGTCAGGGTAAAACGATCACCGATGAATATTGTTCAAAGTTATTAGATGGACTCGATATTGTTTTAAAGTTATTAGATGGACTCGATATTGTTTTAAAACAATCACATTTGGCGAAAAAAGTGCTATTTCATCAAGACAAAACACAAGTGCACACGTGTGTAGTCGCTATTTCAAAAATCTATGAACTGGGCTATAAACTGCTACCCCATCCAGCATGCGTGTATGTTTTTCTTCCAAACCTGAAGAACTGGTTCGGTGGTAAAAAATTTGGATCGAATGAAGACGTCATTAGCTTATTTAATCTATTATTTAAAGGAATAAAAATTGGAAAAACTTTGGACTAAGCAAACGTATTGATAGAAAAGGAGAATATGTTGAAAAATAAAATGCTTATTTGCCCAAAAAAATTGTCTATTCAAATAGCCACAGAGTTATTAAACAGCCCTCCTAGTTTATATGGAACTCGCACTACTGATTCATTTTTTATTCCAAAATCCACTTTTTACTCTTAAAGTGATTATTTTTTGTTTAAAGTGTGATCGGAAAAAATTTTCGAAAAATTAAAACTTTTAATTTGATGAACAAAAACCTCTGATAGCACAACGATTCCAATTTGATTAAACGAACTCTACAAAACTTGCGCCTTCAATTAACGAAAATCTATATGTACGTGCTAGAAGAACATTCATTCACAGATACATTTATGTGGTACATGCGAGTACTCGTATAGTTAATTCGTACAGAAGTATCCAAGACAGCTTTAATAGGTAGTGGCAGAATTACAATAAATACAACACCAACAAACATCAACATGTATTTTGTTGGTAGAATATACGAACAGTTGTCAAAACTTTGTTTAAAAAAGAAAGGAAGTCTATGTGTTTTTGACAAATTTATGCACTACCATGTTCAAGCTGCCTTGGAAGTACCTACATTTATAGATATACACGAGTACATACATACATACTTCTATCGGTAAACTAAGAAAAAAAAAAATTAAAAAATTTTTAGTTAATATACATAGTTTCATTTAATTTGAAACGTCAATACTTTAAGTAGTTTTCAGTGACACTACCGCACAAGCCTTTAATCGCTCAAAAATAATTAAGCTAACAGCGCTGAACTAACTAAACGTTATCCGAAGATCGTTCAATAGATTCTGTCTACACACAAATAAAGAAAACCAAGTTTTGAAAGCAGCTTGTTTTTTCGTAGTTTCATATTAAAAAAAAAACAAATTTATTTTATTTATAAAATGTTGGATCAAGCGCGAACGGAGTGCGTTGAAACTGAAACATTTTAATGCAACACAGGAACTTTTTAATAAGTAAACAATTTTTTTTTTTTTGTTAATTTTCTAACTTTAAAACAAAAACGCTTGTTTGCTCTCCTTTAAAACGAGCATGTATTATTTTAAGTAATAAGAATTTGTTTTTATATTTTTCTTAACTTTGCTTCACTCAAATCCTCTTGCACGCAACATGCTTAATTTTGGCGGCCATACTCGGTTGAGAAGAAGAGATACCCTTGCTACCGTAAGAATGTTAAATAGGTGATTTTACCGATATTGTTCACGCAAAATAAAACTTTTTTGTCTAGCACTGGCTGAACTTAAATAATTTTTTATGTTCAGTATTGCTTGGCTTAATAAGCAATGAAAATATTTTATAAATTTTGATGCTGTCCCAATAAAACACACAAAAAATATGAAATTTGTTTTCTGTTTGCTCTTGAACCAGGCAACACTCATTGTTTTGATTTATAACCGACTGCCAAATAATTAATATCCACTTTTCCGAAAACATCCGAACTTAGTTTTTAGTACTTTCTCAAACCTCATAGAAGTATTCTGCAAGCAGAGACTAATATGCGCAAGCCTAACCAAGGCAGAATTACAAGAAACGCAAAACCAAAAAACATCCCATGTATTTTGACGAACATTTAGAAAAATTGACACCAGGTTATAATGCGGCAAAACCTTTTCTGATCAACAATAATAGTTATTAACGAATCTAAAATACCACGTAAATATATAGTATAGTATATTACAAATTTAAACTAAATATGCTCGGATATACATACATATATGGATCGATGTCGGAAATTTTCAATTTCTGTATTTTCGTACCCTCTTTTTATTACCACAACTGCTTTTAAGCAAAAAAAGTTTCATGAAAAAACCGGTTCAGACTATATCTCGGATATACATACATATATGGACCGATATCGGAGATTTTCATTTTCTGTATTTATATAACTTTATTTTATTACCAAAGCAAATATATTTTTTTATGGATTTTTACACAAACCAATCGCTTAAACCAAATCAATTAAAAATCGAACGACTTGTGGAATGGGGATTAAGGGTGAGAATTAATATACACTTATGTACATATGTATGCATGTATGTATGTATCAATGTAACATTGTATTAACTTTGCACCACGTTGGCAACTGGCAGACATGTAAATAAGCAAAAACACTTGAAGACCGCGAATCTAAACATTATAACAATTTCAATTGCGTATTCGCAGATAATTCGTTCACTTGTACGATCGTGGCGATAAATGTGGCCAACACATGACTTCTGGTGGCTATAAAAAAGACCGGCAAAACAATAGCAGCGAGAATAAGTGAATGCAATAAAAAAATGTATATAATGGAATTACTTTTTGAAATTTCTACAATTTTGTACACACACACATTTATGTATTTATGTCTTTCTCTTTTGCCATTTCACTGCTAAGTGTATATATGTATGTGCACATGTGTTTGCAGTATAACAAACATACATGTTCATTTGTCTGTACACAAAAGCACATACTTAAACCTGTACGCGCAGCAAAGTTGCCAATAAAAATTACAACACAAACCAAAAAAATTAAAAAAAGTTCTTGAGCATATAAGGTTCAACAGGTTGCCTGCCATTGGAAAGCCAGCCAGCCAGCCCAATTGGGTCCAATTCGGCCCCGTTGTGTTGTTTAGAATATTAGAATTTTTTCAAAATTACGATTGATATACATACATATGTATGTATGTAAACTGCCAACTACAATTTTGGTGTTTTGAGCATGGTGCATGTTTTGTTTTTACAAAAAACTGTGTAATTTTACTTAAAAAGTTCACGATTTATAAAGGCAAATGTATAAATTGGGAGTGTTGGTAGCGTCCTGCTAAACCGATACGAGTACATACATATGTACATGGATATGTAACAACACGTAATTGAAAAATTCCAAAACGGCAACGCTGACTCCTATTTTCTTTCAATATACGTTTGTATAGTTTGCACGTGAAATTGTTGTCTTGTTCTTGCAGCTTGTTAACTGCGGTCAAGTTAATGTTAATATAAAAACAAAAAACAAAAACAATTAATTAACATCTACGGGTTCATTAGAGAGCATGAGAGAAGGCAGAAGTAATTGCAGGTAAACTAATTTTTATTACACCAGTTTCACACACTTTTATTGTTACGAGTACTGCTTTTTTTTCAAAGCATCAACATGTTCACACACATATTCATACTTATACATATGTACATACGTATGCATTGTAAGTAATTCAACTCCAAAAATTACACAAAAAAATGCTTCCAATTTTCTCTCTTCATATTTATTTATAAATAGCGTTTCTATGCTACGAGAATTCTTGATTTTTGTTGTAAGAGAAACTTGAAAAAAAAATAGATAGTAATTTTGCACTTAATTTCACATACGTATGCAAATAATTATAACGATTTAATAAAAAGCTTATCTAAACGAACAAATTATTTATTAATTTAACAGGCATGTTCTGAGAAACGCAAATCGTTTAAATTCGATTTGAAAACTCCAAATGGGTATTCTGACAAACGCATAACGCAAGAAGTATGGTTTTGCTATTTTAAATCGCCAAATAGGTGTTCAGGGAAACGCATATCCCTTAAAATTGGCAACTTCAACTCGCATCTGTATATTGAAGTGAATGTGCTTACACTAAACTTGCAA
The DNA here is from genome assembly GCA_914767995.1 of Thecocarcelia acutangulata. Classification (NCBI taxonomy): domain Eukaryota; kingdom Metazoa; phylum Arthropoda; class Insecta; order Diptera; family Tachinidae; genus Thecocarcelia; species Thecocarcelia acutangulata. The sequence goes on along the minus strand of OU612094.1, from coordinate 190,037,597 downwards.
AAAAAAAAAAGTTATTCATAGTTAAAATTTAATATGTTTCACTAAAAATTATGTTTGAATAAAAATTTAGAAGAATTTTATACGTTATCATTAAAAATTATTATATTAAATAAATGTCCCGATTTAACATTGAATTTGCTAAAAACTGATATTGCAAAAAGAAATAAAAATATTCACAACTGAAATTTAAAATGTTTTCTTTTTATTTCAATAAAAAGTTCGAAGTACTTTACACATTTTCAATTAAAAATCTCAAATTAAAAAATTTCTCTTTGCGTTGTCGAATTTTTTTCGTTTTATATAATTTACACACATACATTTGTACGTATGTAAAACACATGTTGTATTTTTTCGGAAAAATTCGAAACGCCAGTAAAACGCGCGTTCCTTAGAAAATCAAAAATTCAATTAAGCAGTTTTCAGAACGCCTTGCGGTTTGAGATTGTGCGTTTCTCGAAATATGGCTGAATAGTTAGAGGCCGATTGAAAAATGCTCAATATTTTGCTACGAGTATTTTATAATAATAAACTGTTTTCTTCATTTCTACCTCAGAAAAGATATTTTAATTGTGATTTTTGTTTTTCTGATGTTTAACATTATATGATTGCTTCGAAGAAACTCCACTGAACAAATTGTCAATATAACAAAATTGTTGTGGCAATAAAGACGGTAAAGGTAACATTTCTTCAATCAACATTGGAGAATGTTGTACAGGAAATTAAATGCTCTTATTTAATGAGTCACTCTCTTTATATAATAAAGAGCGAGGAGAATCGTATATGTGTATAGATGCCACATAAATAAAATCGTTAAATTCGGGGAACGAAACCGTTAATATACGAGGGCAGAATTATTTCTCAGCATACTCTCTTTTTATACTTAATAAGACGATATTCCATCTTTTTTTGTACCATCTGAATAATTTGATTTTGAACCCCTCAAAATATATATTAGTTTCGGTAATCACTTCTTCATTTGAGATGAATCTGCAAGCCATTTTTCCAAGTTTGGAAACAGAAAATAGTCACTAGGAGCTAAATCTGGACTATAAGATAGATGATCAACCAATTCTTAGTGTATTTCAAGTAATTTTAGTATCGTATCTAATGCTGCGTTGTCTTGAAAAAAAGAGCATTTTTTTCCTCTTTAAATGTGTTAGTTTTCCTTGATTGCAATCAATTGATCCAATAATACGATAATACTTTTCTGTGATTGTGTATCTATCCTTTTTCAAGATAATCGATGAGCAATATTCCGTGTGCATCCCAAAATACAGTGGCCATAACCTTGCCAGCCGATTTCACTGTATTCGCCTTCTTCAGAGCACTTCCACCAGTTCGCCCCACCCATTGTTTCGATTGGTTTTTGGTTTCAGGTGTGTTCAAACAGCGCTGTAAAGTGGTCTGTCGAACTAGTTTTTGTTCGACACTGAGCAAACGCGGGTTGCAGTGCTTTAGTTTTAGGTTTGTACAAAAATTCAACATTGCTTATGGGGTGTTTTCTTGTTTGTGCAAAAACTTTGAAGCATGACATCTTTAACGTTTGTGTTGTCTAAAGCTAAATTTTGACATTTCAATAAAATTTTGCAGAGTAAGAAGAAGCACCCAAAAAAGTTTTCTTGGTGTTGTAATAAAGTTTGCCTTCTTTTTAGAATATAAAAAACAAAGATTATAGCAAAAGAATCTCAAGAAACAGAGACTATAACAATTTATATGTATCTTGTGAACTGCATATAGCGATCAACACAAACACCATCTACTCTCATTGAAAACAAAAAAATTAATTTGTGTTTGTATCGTTGATGTGCCTGTGTTTGCCAAACGGGTTGAGTAGTTTATTTCGCCCTTGCAAAAACCGTCAAAAACAGAATTTAAATCGTTATATCATCAACATGATATTTTCAGCACCCAAATTAGTCAAAATGACGATAAATCGGTAAATATGGTAACCATGTTGGATGCTGTCAATGTTGTCATAGTATTTTTTTAGATCTCTTACGAGTATTTTTTGAAAAGACACATTCACATTCTTTTTTTTTACCGCTTTTAAATAATGCTTTCTGTTATAAAATCCAATACAAATTGTTCTTTACTCATATTTGGCCACACTGTTATTTCTCACGGAATTTATTTCTAACGTAAAGTAATTTTTTCATTTCAAATTGAAGAGAAAGTCACAATTTTTGTTAAGTTGGCCGTAGGAAGTAAAGTGTTGCTCTTTCTTTAGTGTCATCAGTGAATGGAGAGAAGAAAAACGTCAAAAACATCGTACTTAATTTTTGTTGACAATTGAAGGAAAGGGAAAAGTGAAAAAACTCCTACGGATTTTTGATTTGTAATCGGGCTGTTTATTTTGACTGAAAGGTTTTTTTTTTCTTATAAATCATTAAAAACACGTGTGGTTTCGGTTCTGTTTTATTTAAAACATTATGTAAACCACAGAAATTAACAAAAAGCATTTTAGCATCTCAGAAAGTAGCAAAAACAAATAAATATTACGATCCGGCAACAATATTGAAGAATATTTTCTTATACGAGTAGATATTTCGAAATACGGGGTAAAGAAAGTTTCGTTGAGTTATTTTTTCGTTGATAATTATAAATTTGTAAACACGCGATACAGGACATCGCGGAAAACACCAATAAAAAGCTTCAAAGTAAAACTAAAATTAAACATTTTTGCTGCACACATGAAGCTCTTTCCTTTATTGTCAATTATTGTTAGTGATTGAGGCTTTGAATCTGAGCTCTCTTGCTTTTTACATATCCACCGCCAACGTCCGTGTAACAAGGAATTTCAATATCAGACGACAAATGTTCGCACACGTGATATTATGAAAGATTTTTTATGTAAAGTACATAGTGAAAACAAAACAGGAAATAGAAAACTGTTATACGAAATAATGTTTATTGTATCGAAATGTCCTTTAGTTTTTAGTGTTCCTTATCCAGCAGTCGGCGAAAGTTTCAGTTAATTCGCCTAATTATGCTTTTGAGATAAATCGGTCGTTAGCACAGCACTTATACCCGAGGTCTGCAGCGCCACAACTCATGAAAAGCCATTGCCAAAGCAACATCGTATACAGATAACTGACATGTTTTTCAAACATTCAAAAATTATTCTTTTCCACTCTACAATTTGTAATAATTTTGAGAATAACTGAAAGGACATTTTTCGTGTACTCGTATAACTTCTTGCCTGCGACCGCGTTGTATAGAAAACACTTTTTTCATTTCTTTCGTCAGTTCCTTGCACTAATTGAAACATTTTGAAAAATCGTTATATCGAAAGCAACCTCGTAATGCAACTTGATCGAAGTTTTTGTCAATGTTGTTATTTATTAGTTACAGAATCGCACAATCGTAACTGCAAACGACAATATTAGTTGACAATTTAACAAATTTTGTTAAAAGTTACAGAATTTGCACCCCGATGTCTTTTTCACATAAAAGCAAGATTTTTCGTTTATTATTATTATTTTTTTTAATTTTTGTTGCAGATTATTAAATTTTGTTTGACATGTAAAAGAGATTCCTTACCGAAACCGCCTTGATAACTCCATTTTTTATTAAATTATTAACACACTTTTTATTCTTTTGAACAGAGTTCTTAAAGGCTTTATTAGTATTCGTTTTGATATGAGATTTTTATCACTTTATTGCAAGTATTTAAACGTCCATGAGCTTGGTATCATTTAGTAAAATTATCCTTTTATGAGGATCTCGCTGCGGTTATAATAGGTTTTAAATATTCGAATTTATTTAAAAACACAAAGCAAACACAACCGTTAAGAAAGAGCGTCAGCCAGCAACTGACCCTAAATGCCAATGCGCACTGTAAAAGAAGCTCACGATCGCTTCTGAAAGGCACCATGCAACACGATCGCACTTGTAATGTAGAACGAAAACCACATGGTAAGTCCACACATAAGTGTTTGTAGTCGAGTAGTCAAGTGTGTGCGTGAATAGTGCGCGCAAAGTGTTCAAGCATTTGGCTATAAAGTTTACGAACTTTGTATATTCAGGCACGATCGGCCAACAATTTATACTCGTACATACATATGTAAGTGTAAGTATTTTATAAATATGTATGAGCTATGATTGCTTCCGCTTTACTTATGTGCTTATATGTGTGTATATCCATGTACTATATACGTGTATGGTATGTACACATGTATTTGTGCACTAAGTTTTTTATTATTTATTAAGTGCTCGTAGTGTTCAAATGTGGATTTGTATCCTAAGCTGATACTCGTAACTGAAAACAAAATGTTCTTTCTACGTAACGAGAGTAAGATTTGTTAACCGAGAATATTATTTACATACAAAAAAATGTATGGAATTTCAAGGAGCGGATATAATTACATACATACATACATTCATATGAATAAAAATACATACTTACACATAAATATTCATACATAAATTTTTTTGATAAAACTTCTAATAAAAATACAAAAAAAAAAACGTGTGTTTATTTTTGTGCTGCAAAACAATTAAAGAGTTTTATTAAACAATTGTGTAGCAAATCAGAAGTTTAATAGTGTTTTCGTTTCTACAAATAAAATGTACTATTCTTTTTTTTTTAATTTGCAATTTAGTGCCCGTTTCTACAAAATGGTTACCAGACAAAGTTGGGAAAGAAAATCGCTTCGAATTAGAACTGTAAAAATGTAAAAATTCTTATCATTTTTGTTTTATCAAAAAATTTTTTGTATGCAAATTAAGGAGTTTATTTTGTGTAGAAACGAAAACATGATTAGGCTTGTAAAAGGTTTATGTCTTGCTTTGATGAATTGATTCATAATCCTTACCTATTTTGCTCCTGAGTTCTTTCTGTAAGGATTCAAACTTTGGCTGACATTTCAGTTGTGCTCGCTGCTTTTGCAAAACAACATGCAAATTTCTTCTGATTTACTCAATCAAGAGCTTGATTGCTTTTATTTGAAGTATTTTGATATTAGAAATTTGATTTATTTTTAAAATATTTTTAAAGTTGTCGACAGACTATGTTCCTGCTAGCCATAATTATACGAATACATATGTATGTACTTCAAGAAATGAAGCTTAATTGTGGAGTAAGCAATGACATATTTGTTTAAGAAAATTGCTGGTTTAGGAAAAAATCTGAAATTTCAACAAAGCGCTGCAATTTTGTCCGAGTTTTTAAGGCTCTATAGACTTATGCTTAATGCAAATAAAACAAAATTTATAAGATTTAGACCAGGGAGTCGCAGACGGGAAGAGCCTATGAAGGTCAATGTTGGTGGCAATTTAATATGTGAATTGGAAAATGTTAAGTACCTCGGCATCAATCTTAGTAGTAAGCTTTTATGGGATAACCATATTAGTAAACTAAAAGCGAAAATTTCATCGGGAATTGGTATACTTTACAAATTTAGAAATAAACTAAACGTAGGGACAAAACTCTTGATATACCAAATCTATTGTTCATTCACACCTTACTTATCTTCCGGTAGTTTATGGACATAAAATGAGTACCAGCTTTAAAAGTTTACAGGCAGCGCAGAATAAGGCGTTAAAACTTGTGTTTAATCTACCCATAAGGTTTTCTACGATAGATTTATATCGCAGCTATGCGAAAACGATACTTCCTATTAGAGGACTTCACAAACAACAAGAGCTATTGTACTTTTTCAAGTGCTTAAAAGGATTTGGATCACACACTACTATGTTTCACCAGAACTCCTCAATTATACAGAGGACTACTAGACAGTCTGGGGCCTTGCATTTCGCTAGATGACGCATTGAGCTCACAAAACAACGAATAACTTTTATTGGACCAGTGGAATATAATAGATTACCAGAACATTTAAAAAATTCTTCGGTGTTATCAACCTTTAAAAATAGACTAAAAACACATCTTTTAAAAAATATAGAAATACTTCTTGCATCACCACGCAATGCGTTTTCAAAAACGCTTAATTGATTTTTAGGTGGTCTGAAGAACGCGCGTTTCACTGGCATTTAGGAGTTTTTTTTCCGAAAAAATACAACATGTGTTTTACATACGTATATATGTATGTGTGTGGTAGTAATATAAAACGAAAAAATATTTGACAATAAATAGAAAAATTTTTCAATTTAGGTTTCTTAATGAAAATGTGTAAAATTCTTTAAACTTTTTATTGAAATAAAAAGAGAATATATTAAATTTTAATTGTGAATAATTTTATTGCCTTTTGCAAGTTCAGTTTTAGCAAATTCAATTAGTTCACTTCAATATATACATGCGAGTTGAAGTCGCCAATTTTAAGCGATATGAGTTTTCCAGAACAGCTATTTGGCGATTTCAAATAGCAAAACTATATTTCTTGCATTATACGCTTCTCAGAACACCTATTTGGCGTTGTCAAATCGAAAACGGTAAATTTAAGCGATTTGCGTTACTGAGAACATGCATGATTATTTATACTATTATTTAATCAATTGTTAAAAAATGTAAAACCTTCGATTTATTTATCTGTTCTTTTTTTTTTTTAGTTCAAATTTGTTATACAACATTGTTGCCATTTAACCTCTATGAAGCCTACTCGGCGCTGAGGCAGAACTATAAATATTGTAAATATTGGTTTTGAAAACACATAAATAAAAAAAAAAGTTGTTAAGATCAAAAATAAAAATGTGAACTAGAAGGCACTTTAACTGTGCAGCCTTTTAACAGAAAACCGGATGTATTTGACAGCCTTCCAAAAACTCCACTGCATTAATTTTATGTTTCTGATTTATCCCATAAGCCGCAGACCATTTGATGCCTCAGAAGATAGATACTCGTAGTCTTCACCGCGCTCTGACTTATGTATACAGTGGTGCAAAATTTTACTTTTCAAATGGGTTTCTCCGAGTCTGCACAGCTTATCACAAGTCGGAAATCACTTTTTGATATAAACGTTGAAAATTGCCGTTTACTTTCATATGTATGTATTTGCGCAAGTTAATTCGAAAACATTAATGATATGAGCAACAGCACCAGTCTACATACATATTACATTGTTTGAAATTGAACACGAAACCTTTTTTATACAATTTTTTTTTTTTTTTTTTTTTTGCAGCCAAAGCGGAGACAATTTTGGAGTGTTAAGCATAATTTAATCCTAAGCATCCCCTCACTTGAAACCCGTTCGTTATTTTCAATATGATTGCTTCTTTACCTGGTTCTCACAGTGGCTAATTGTTACCCTCTTGGCTTTGCATTTCAATTTGTTTAAAACATTACATTATAATGAAACAATTTAGTTTATTCACTTTATTAGCTTCTAATAGCGATACCAAGCAAAAGATTATAAACAGCTTGTTTTCTGTGTTTCCTAGCTCTCTATATGTTGACATTTCATAGGAGCTACCCTAATCATCAGTAGATTTGTTTTTTGTCTTTTGACAGGTATTATTAGAACATGTTTCTTTTTAAGTTCTCAATAATGCATTTAGAATATTTGGATATAAAGTTTAATGTTTGAGAATATCTTTTAAAGGTTTCCTAGTCCACTGATGATTAGGTTAGCTCGTATGAAATGTCGACATATTGTCAGCTAAAAAACATAGAAAACAAACTGTTTATAATTTTTTGATTACGTTATAATCTTACATTATTCTTATTTCTGTTTTTATTTCATTGTGAAAGAGTAAAGCTCAAGAAAGTTAAGTGTTTTAATTGGCTTTTGTACATATTTTACGCTGGGAGGTAAAATGAATTTGTTAGAAAACGCCAGAACGTTTAAAAAAGATGTCCATTCGTTAACAGTTTATATTTACCATTACAAAATTACTTTTAAGATCTGTAATGGAAAAGAGAACAAAGGAGCTCCATTTTTAAACTACGTAGAACTGGAAAATCATATAGAAAAATATCAAAGTAGCTACAATGTTAAAAAAAATGGATTTTAACGCTTAGCATCGTTTTGATAGTCAATGACACAATAATAAACGTTCCATGACAGAAATGGCTCAGGAAAACATCGCAATATGCGATCTGTAATGGAAAAGAGAACAAAGGAGCTCCATTTTTAAACTACGTAGAACTGGAAAATCATATAGAAAAATATCAAAGTAGCTACAATGTTAAAAAAAATGGATTTTAACGCTTAGCATCGTTTTGATAGTCAATGACACAATAATAAACGTTCCATGACAGAAACGGCTCAGGAAAACATCGCAATATGCAGACCGCAAGATAACGCGAAGCTCTAAAGCAGATCCAAAAAATTCGTCTGCTGATGTCCAGCTTGAAATTTGGGACATATTTGTTTCGCCGTTGTCCGTATTTTCTATATATCGCTCCTTTATTGCAACATAGTCATAACGCAAAAAAGCTTGTTTCGAGAAAAACACATTTCAAATCTTTAGTTTCCATACAACTCTTAGAATTTTTTTTTTTTTTACAAAATATCTCCTAAAGGAAACAGTTTTAGAGCAATTTGAATAATATAAAAGGTAGAACGTGTGAAACCAAATTGCACCGGAATAGGTAACAAGTGTTTCTTCATAGGTATGATCCATTTTTTCTTCATATGTTCATTATTAATTTCTTTTAAATGCATTTCATTACCTTGTAGTATGGAAGGTGTTGGAGTAAATTTTGCTAATCTGAGCAGTGTCGTAGGTATATACACTGGGCACTGATCAGTTTTAACAAATTTAATTCCAACATTTTAAATGCGGTAATAGAGTTTGTTTTAGTCTTTCGTGTCGTTATTGTTAAAGTTAAACCTCCACAAATATTACTCCCTCTTTCCACCTTTTCATAATCTATTTTCCTAGTTATAGTACAATGTACTGCATATGTAGGGGTCATCCACTGAGTACTGCTACAAGTTAAAAAACACACATTTTTTAAAAAAGCGCAATTATATTCAGTTGGTGTCTCAACTTCTTTCTTGTAATATTCATTTCCTGCACGCATTTCCATTCAGAGGATAAGTAAAATGCAACAAAACATTTCCACACAATTTATTTGCACAAATTAAATGAACAATATCCAAAAACTTCTACTATTTTTATGTTTAACGCGGATTGTCAATATAAATGGTCAATCCAAAAATAAATGTCGTTAATAAATAAGGATATTATTTTCAAATATTTGAAAATACGATTATATTATACTCTTCTCCTTCTCTCTCTCTCTCTCTCTCTTTACGAGTAAAAAGCATTTCGCTACTTTGCTTGAACATCAACCTGTCATAAATTTGCGCATTAAAACACCAAAAATTAAAGTTATTATTTAGTTCGGAATCGGGATCATGAAACATGAAACGTACGAGGATGGATTTTTAAAAAATTTTATCAATTCCTACAGCGATCCACACTCAAATTTTACAAATTATTGCTTCTGCGTGGAAATTCTTTGATTCGTTCACAATACTTTTAACGGTTCAAACGTGTTGCACACGTTCTTTCCATAGAGTAATAAGAGTAATTTTATTCCGAACTAGCCCGAGATCTTGCAGAGCACACTGTGGAGCACTGAAGTTAATTTCTCTTAGATTATCGCGAATTGGACCCAGAACAAATAAAATACACATGATCCTGGAGATCGATATAAAATACGAGAGCTCGTTGGCTGAATGATGAATGAGCAGCACTACAAATACCACAATCCAAAATTGTGAATGAGTGTTGATGATTGGTGTACCGACTTTGAAATAGTTAGTTTGTCCGGCCCCGGACTAGAAACATCTTCAAATTACTTTTCCTATCTTCTTTAATAAACACGAATATAATAATAATCAAAAAATTTTAACTAAGAAAATAAACATGCAAACAAATCTAGTTCAATTTTTCAGACGCGAGAAGTTTACGAACACAAAACACAATATTTTACTAATAATGCGTTAATGCATTTTATGAAGTTTACTAAATAACATTTCATGTTCAGCATTAAGCAGCCTGGAATGGGTGGTGTGTGCTCGGGATTAAAAGATTTCAAAACGTGTTTCTTAAAATGTTTGCAAAAAAACCATTTTTTTATTTTGTGCAGCGATACAAACTTGAATTTCAAGTGCAATTTATTATTTTATAGTAAGTGCAACAAAAATTCGCTAATTGTGAACATATGTTACGAAGTTTTAACAAAAAGGGAGCCGCCGCCGCCGCCCTTCCGATTAAAGTCAAAATCATTTCCCTTTTGTTTGTATGAGAGAATGATTGCACTGCCATGACAACTTGAAACTTATTTTCTTATAAGAAAAAGAAAAAAGATTCAAATTTATTGTATGTTCAAGCATTAACGTATCAATGCATGCATGTGTGTACTCGACTCGTATGTATATTTCGGTTGCATTAAGACATATTTGAAAATTCGAAATCTGTTCGCTATGTTTTAAAACATGTTTTATGAGTAATTGAAGAATTCAAGGCTTGTAAAATTTTGCAATAAAGAAAAAAATTTGAAAGTAAAATTGGAAAATAAAACCATGAGATTCACTTTCAATATGCACACTTTACGATTGTCTTTCTCAAAAATCTTTCCTCTTCTTGTAAAAATAAATAATATCTGTGCAAGTATATCTATCAAAATTTGGTTTGACTTAAAATAATTCGTCTACGTGGCAGTTTAAGTTTTAAATGTCATCGCATCGCTTCATCTATTTACGCAAGATCTCTTCATGTATGAATCACAAGAACTTGGAACTTCCTTCCCATAAAATTAAAACTTTTCTCTCAGACCGATAGTGCTTTTAAGAAGGATTTGAAAAAGCTTTTCTGTGACTTAAACATATGAACTCTGCATTGCCTTTATAGCAGCTGTCAAATTATTTGTTTTTCTCTTTTTTACTCGTAAGCCATCATAATATTTGTTAATTCAGACATATTTCTTTCTATATAAGTTTATAATTTATCTTTAATTTTTTTGTTTTTTTTTTTTTTTTTTTGTTCTATACATATTATATATTTTTTGTAACGGGATAGAATATGGATCATATTTGGCCTTATAGGCTTGATTCTGAATTTTATATTAATAAAAAAATATAAAAAAAAACAGTCAGTCGTAAAGCAACTCTGTGCAAGAGCTCTTGCGTCATCGTAATTATTTCTTAAGTGCGGTCAGGGGTCTAATCACCGCATACGATATCGAATTTACTATCGTATCGAATAACATTACGATACATCTAAATTATGGCAACCGATGCATATTGGATCGTAATTTAAACAAAATGCAATAGATTGAAGACCATACGTTCCCTAAAAGTAGGAATACAAAAAATAAATCCTTTAACTTTTTTATATTATTGCAATACAGTTTATTCGATATCGTATGCCGTGATACCAAAATGAAAAATTTCGATAATTTTGCTCGATATCGTATGCGGTGATTTGGCCCCAGGCTTGTCGTTGTTGTTTGGCCTTCGAGAATTTTGCGTCTCACTCTCATTGGTTAACTGTCTACCTCAACTAACGCCAAAAATACTGTTAATACCATATTGGGCATAAGGTCCACGTTGCTCCGTCCATGCTGTGCATCCTATACTTTGCAAATTTATTTGCAACTGTATAGTTACAATACAATACAAAAAAATTAAAACAAAAGGTAACTTAAAACACATTAACATCACTCTTTGCCAAAGGAAGTGTTTAACTGGCCATAACGGTTTCATCGAATTATTATATGATAGTTTCATATGTGTATGTGCCAGAGAATGTCAATGGGCACTTATGAAAAAATATATTTGAATATTTATTTATACACTACTCGTATACAAAACTCGATGGAAAATAAAAGACTTTAGGCTAAAAGAAAAAAAATCAGCACAAAACCAGGTGGCATAAAGTAATTGCAGGTTATGTCTGATGAAATTTAAAACACAAGTATGTAAGCAAAAATTATCAACTGTCTGTGAATTAGTGATGCCCAAAGAAAATACCATAGTTACGCTCTGAGTGTAAATAAATTTGCAGTGGGAGGAAAAGTGAGTGCTTCAAAGAAATCGTTTTAACTACAATTTACTTAAAATTGAAGTAAAAGTAAATAATAAGTATATGAATTTATGTTTTTAGTATTCCTAATAAATGAAAAGTGTAAAAAATACGCAAATTTTTTAGAAAAAACAAGGAATAAATTCACACACCTGTGGCGCATGTTAATTCGTCGCTGTATCATTGACGGCTAAACTAAGATGTCGTTTGCTTTTTGTTTACCACTTAAATATCATGGGTGGGCATCTCTACTGTAAATTGTAATTTTGACAAATATGCGCCTTTAAAAATGAATCGATAGCTGGAAAAGCGACTGTGAAATATATAGTGTGTAAAAGTGGTTTTATATATATACATACGAGAGTGTTAATACTCTCGCACAATACACAATCACACGCATAGAACTAACTATAAGATTACAGAAGCACATAACAATTGACACACCAAAAAAAAATAATAATAATAATTAAATATCTATGGGCAACACTGTTTCTCGCTTTTGGCATGCAAAAGGCACTGGCAACCAAAATCCCTTACCAGTGAGTCCACCTGATGGTGATGTATGAATGTGTCTGGATTTAATGTGATAGTAATAAAAAGGCAATGGATTGGGGTTTTCACTTGTACTTGCATGTGTAAACACTGAGTAAAATATCTACATGCATGAACCCATATCACTTTCAAAAATATTCAATGCCCATGTATTTGCAGATATACACAAGCAGTTGTGTGAAATAATTCTTTGAGGATATGAACTTGAGTAGCAAACATTTGGCAGGTATGTATGTACTCGTATGTACGAGTACAAAAATATTTTCTATGACAACAACAAAAACAATTTTTTTTTTTAGTTAAACATAAAAAACATTACAATGTATGATTTTTTTATTTTTATCTTGGATCGGTACTCAAGAAATGACCCCAAAATCGGCAGTGCATTGTGCTGAAACTAGGAAAATAGATTAAGAAGAAAAGAAAAGAGGGAATAGTGTTTGTGAACGTTTGGCTTGCACCTATCAATAACAATACGGAAGGACCAAAACAAATTAGTTAAAGCTGGTCAGTATCTTCGACACTGCACAGACTAACAAAAATTAGTCCAACAGCTCTCACACTGCAAGAAATTAATAATGAACATCTAAAGAAAACGGACGTATGTCCTTTTTGTATTGCCTCCTTTTTGATTCAATATTGAATAAAACTTCATTTATTTTTTATTTATATAGATACATATGTAATTCGAACCTTTACGGTTCAAAAATAAATGAAGTTTTATTCAATATTGAATCAAAAAGGAGGCAATACAAAAAGAAAATAAATTAAGTATAAACTATTGATTTAGAAAAACAACGAAGGTAAACCAATAAAAAATGTTACAGTCTCCTACGACGTTTCAATGGTAAATTTTTATTCGAATTCTGTGAAAATACGTTTTGTGTCTACAATTCGAAGAAGTCAAATCAAAGGAGAATAATATAGGAAAATGAGAACGAATTCTCAGTAAGAAATCCTTTTATCTATTTTAATTCTTATGGAAATATAAGAAAAGTGGGAACACAAAAGCTACTTTAAAAATTATTTGAAAAAAGCAAACATTTTTACAACTAAATCAGATTTGAAAGCTCCTTTGACTTGGTGTGGCGAAAATTTTTAAAATTTGCATGACTGAGATGGTAGTCACGATGCACGTACGTAAATACTCGTATGTATACACAAGTATACTAATATAAGAATATGTGTATACTGTACGTAGTGCAGATATTTAATACACATTTTACTTATTAAAGAAAGTATTTAATAACAATGAGTATGTAAATGGCCATCGGATTATTGTACCCGTATGAATATATCGTGTATGTAGTTTGATTTTATATTTACACACATTCACACATGTTTGGCCACAAATGCTTAATAAGTACTTACTAGAAAATCGTATTTTTGTCAGTCTCTGGTTTGTACTTTTTGTTTGTATTTTTCTGTTTGATAAAATTTTAAATAAAGTACATTTTTGCTTGTTTCATTCTATGATTTAAATGTGACCCATTTTTGCAACGATAAAATAATTTTTTACTTTAAATGAATTATTATTCTCATTGCTTTTTTATACATAAAAAAAAGAAAAACAATAAATGATTTCGATACGTTGTTGTCGCTTATCAGTTCTTAGTTCCGCTCATAATGATCTCGATTTTTTTCGTTTTATCCCAGGCATGTGGGTGAAGGGTGACTAGCATTAGTAGAAATATCAAAATACTTGTATTTACATTTCCATGGATATGAATGAAATAGTATACCAACTCCATACAGACACAAGTTCATGTACTCATTCATTGCTACAAATGGTGTTTTTTTTTAACAATACATTCATACAATTATATGTACTCGTACATTTACATTCATATGTATGTGCAAACATTTATTTAAATCTTTTTTATTAAGTGTTATTAAATGTTTGTTTCAATTCAAATTAATTTCTAATTGCCGCTCACAAGTTTTATTGTAGCAATCAATGAAGAACGACAAAAGTAATAGCTTACATTTTAGCCGGAAGTATTTTTTTTTCTTTCTAGGACTAGTATTTCAAGATAAAATATAAATATTTTTTATATAAATACGTTAGGCTTTTAAAAGTAATACATGAGCAAACAGGCCTTCTGGGAGGCCTGATTTAGTAATTTTTTTTTTTTTTTTACCGGGAATAATTGTCCCCAGTATTTAATTTGATAATGTTTAACAGACTAGGCTTTAAATAAATAGATAATTGATGCTTCTAAAACAGCTGATTTAGCAGGCACAACAATTTCTCAATTGTGGTTAACAATGAAATACCTCAAACAAATTTAAAAAAAGTACAGTTAATTGAGGCAAATCAGTTAAGCAGTGCGAGCGAGTCGCAAGCCTCTAAAGGCCAAACAACAAGAAGCCTGACCACACTTAGGAAATAATTACGAAAAATATTAGAAATATTCAATAAGTTCAAGTATTTACTAAAAATATGCGCGGATACACTCAAACTCAAACAAACTTTTGAAATTTTATCTGATTGTAATTATTTATGGGGTTTTCAATGTTTCTGGTATGGACGTTAATTGTTATTATTTTTTTTATTACATAAAATGAATGCATGTTAATGCCAGTGATTATTACGCTAACATAATTGTTTTACTTCATATGAGAAAATAAAGAACCGACGTATACTTCTTGTCACGACTAAAAAAAAAGAGCGTACAAAATGCCACGTCCATTGGCAAACTACGTGTGCGTGTGTATGTGTACATGTCTACGCGTGCGTGCCAACAAAGCATCAGACAACCTGTACGATGAATTTTTACAAAGGGTTGTTTGTCTTATTTGAATATTCTTATTTGAATAAAAACTAATGCGCAGTAACTTGTTTAAACAGTTTTCGAGATACTTTCTGTTACACTATAGCAGATGTTTACTATTTACTACTAACACAGATTGTTTTTTTATATTTTGAGAGGCATTTTGGTAGGAAAATATTTTTCTTCGCGCAACCTTGATTGCAATATTTCCAAAAAGAATATGTACACAAAGAAAAACTTCACATTAAAAAAAAAAAATTTTAGCCACTCAGATGCGATGTTATCCCAATCATTACTCTAATTAGCATACTTATACAGTTAGCTTTTGGTTTTATCTGTATTGAGTCAATATGTTTAAAAATGAAATAAAGAAAATTTTGTAATAAAGTCCAGTGACGCATAACTCCAAACATTTATGAGGAGCATACTATGAAGTACTTCCGTAAACTAGGAACAAACCGATAAATTTTAATTACATCGTATTGTACAAACGTCAGCCCCCGACATCAAAACCGCAAAAAAGTAAATAATAACTATCACCATTTACACTTTCACAAAATTAATATCTTTGGTAAAAGTAATCTTGTCATTGAATAGGATTTTGTTGTAAAAAAAGTTCGAATAATAACAACGAAGCATTTTTTTTACTAAATCTCTGAATAAAGAAAAGTAACTGTATGAAAACTTTAAGCGACTTACATTTTTTCAAAATTTAATGTTTTAAATTTGGAACAACTTTTTTTTAATTTAGTATGTAATAACGTTTTTCAGGAATTAGAATCCGGGATCCCACTCAGTCTTTTGAGGCTCTGTATGTGTTGAATAACAAATTATTGTATCACCAGGTTGCGGTATAATTTTTGTATCCTTGAAACGTAAGCCGCACTCAACGTCTTTTTTTATGGAATCGACTTCAGTTTTTAAATGTCTCATTGACTCAAGTGTGCCTTATAGAAAGAGGTTAGACAAAAATCAACGTTTTTATGCTAATAATTACTTTTCAATATAGTCAAAAGAAATTAAGCACCAAATCTTACCATCATAAATTATTTCATCATTTCGTTTTAAACGAAACTTGTGCGCTTTTTTTAATACACCTTTGGTGCAACGGCAACCAGCAACAGGAACTTCTTTCCGTCCTTCCGAAATCGAAAATTGTTGCAAAACATTTGCTTCGCCCAATATGTCCTCAACTTCAAGAGGAGGCAGTTTGTTGCTTATTTCGTTTTTTAAATCGTCTATCAAGCGATAAATAATATTGCAGATTCGTATAGAAACATTACTGGAATCTTTAACTGGGGTTTCGACGGAAAACGCATAAATGATGGCATCAAAGGATTTCGCCAATTCAATATCACCTTCAGAAACATTTCCAACGCCATAGTGAACCACATCCAAACGACATTTATCGTTTTCATTATATGTTTCCAATACATCAAGAATAGCTTCAACCGACCCGTGAACATCACCTTTGATTATGACACTGACACGAGGTGTGCCGTCTTCGCAAACTGTTTCTTTCGGTCTCGGTCCGTGCCGCCAACGAAATCTACCCGCCAAACGACGAGCATCCCTTTCTGCTCGATATTTTGCCAAATGTTCCTCTTCTTTTTTTCGGATCTCTTCAAGGCTCTGTTGTGCCTTTTCCTTTTGAGCTTCGTGTGTCCTATATCTGAGAACAGAATGAGCTTTTTTCTAAAAAAAAAAAAAAAAAAAATTATACTTAATATTTTTAAAGATTCCATTGTGATTTTAGTCACGCATACTTCTGAGTCAACTTCTATAATATAATCTCCGGCAAGCGGTAGTTCACGCCAACCTAAAATTTCCACGGGCTCTCCTGGTTCAGCCTTTTCCAAAGGTTTTCCATTATGATCAAAAAGGCCTCTAACTTTTGCGTGTGCAAGCCCGCTGACTAAAACTGATCCTTTTCGTAGTGTACCTCGTTTAACTATTGCTGTAGAAAGTTTTCTAAAATAAGAGTATTACTTTAATAGGTATAAATATAAAAAGATAATCTCATGGTGTTTTTGAATATTTAATCTAAACATACTGAAGAAAACTTAGCCACAAAATTTGTTTCATTTTGTTATTTCAGGATAAACTGTTGATATTTTAATATAATGAAGTATTGTAGACTTTAAGACGTTTTTCTCAGAAAGCATTTTTAAAATATGAAAACTTTTTGTAAAGAGAAAAGTGTTCGTGTTATTAGATTTGAGTACTCAGCACGGTTTGGTGAACCTCTGTTCTAGTTAAAACCAAGTAAATTCAAGACTATCGGTCAAATAAACACTCTTTTCGTGTAAATAAAATAATGACTACACAATTATGACTTGTAGGTGGCAATTAGTCAGAATTTCATAATAGTTCAATTAAAAAAATGGACTTACCTAGTCCAATAATATTTATTCCAATTATATACCCAGCATTATGCATTTTCGCTAGCTCTAAAATATCAACATAAATAAACCTAATGATAGCGCTGAATAGCGCAAGAGTTCTACACCCAAGTCTTTACTGTTTGAAGCCAAAAATATTTGCCTACAAATAATCCGATACGTAATTGTGAATAGAAAAACATCACCAAATTGCGTAGCGAATATATTGAATTCCTTGGGTTTTATGATCAAAAAACTTTAAAAAGTGGGATAAAGATAACTTTTAAAAATTAATTAATACAAACACATTTCCGTCATGCATTTTTTTTATCCCATTTCACTACTATTGCAAACTTACATTTTTCACAAAAAGAATTAAGAGGCTTTCACAATGACTTAAAGCCATGTACCTTACTTGCTGTTTACTGAACACAGACGAGCGACTCATCTAGAAAAATCTGTGTGGAAATCGCGCAAAAAAACTGAATAGTTGTCAAATATTCTAGACAATTCGTTCGTATGCGTTCTATGAAGAGCAAATTATTATAATTTGGGAATTTTAGGAAAAATTTTATGTTATTTTACCCTCGTCTTGAATCTGTTTTTGATTCTACAACTACGCCTTCCATAAATCCAGTAAAGTCGGCTTTAAGTCCCATTAAAGTAGCTTGAGTACTAACTGCTTCTGCCAACAATGAAAGATTTGTACCTTTTATTGCTGATATGGGTACAACTTGAATGTCACCACCATGTTCTTCTAAAATTAAACCCATTTGAGACAGTTCTTGTTTAGTTTTTTCCTAAAAACAAAAATAATTTGTTGCACATAGTTAGATACGTTTCTTAAAATTCGTTTTCTTCACATTTAAGTTATCACTACATTACTGTATTTTACATAATTTTGCGCTTAAATGCATATATGGGAATATATGTTCCTATATATCAATTTAAGTGCATACACAAATCAGCAATAATCTAAATAAATTATTGAGAATTTAAAAAGTAAAATGATTTGTATCAATTTTAGATGCTAGTCATAGATGCCAGATAAATCTGGTTTAAAATCGTCAAATTCAAGGAAAAAATCGTCAATATGATTATCGTAAATCGTCAAAAAAAAAATCGTCAGCAGGTAAAATTAACAATTTTTAAATAAAATATATATTTAAATGGTGTAAAATATGGCAAAATAATTTATGGGTGCCTGTAGTGAAAAAACTACAACATTTAAAGCTATAGCAAGAGCTACATTCTCGTACAAACATAAAGTTAATTTCATAAGTATTTTGGTACATATTCGTAACACACAAATTGCAGGTTTAAGTAGTCCTTAGCATATAACGTTTTTTCTAAAAAGTGGTTTCTCACCTTGGTATTGTTAAGGTTTATGTACCTCGATGAAAATTCTTTTCAGATTGGCAGAAAAATGCGGTAATATAAATTTTATTGCTACAACTTAGTCAGAGAAGGAAATATCCATCAGTAATAATTATTGGTACTTTATTACAAAACTCTAGTATCAACATATCTGTATTATGAAACAAAATTTCAAAATTTTCAAGTTTCGGCTTAAGGCATTGTGTCAATTTAGAGTAAATTTCTCGTGTTTCGAACGCTGAAAAACGGAAACTCTTTGATTATATCAGAAGAAAAACATACCTTTCTTTTATAACACTGTAAGGATTTAATGTTTTGAATTTAGCTTCCAACTGATATTTTTAACTTTAATTTGTTTAAATGCTCTTCTCATATGGCATATGACATTATTTTACTACCATAAATATTACTTCCATTCTCTATATAAATTAACCTAAAAGGAAGAATGTTGTAAAATCAAAGTTGCTCGAAGAATATGAAAGTTTAAATATGACCTACAAAAATCGTCAAAAGCAGGCCTTAAATCGTCAACATGCCATTTCCAGCACTAAAAATCGTCAAAATGTCGATAAATCGTCAAATATGGCAACTGTGATGCTAGTATAATGAATAATAAACTCAGTTGCTTGAATTTTTGTTCTCTGCCTTTTGATACTTTCTAAAAAAAGAAAAGAAACAAATCGTAGCAACCGTTTGTTTGAAAGGTGTAGAGAAAAGTAGAGGGGTGAGAAGGGTGAAATATAAAAAGCTTGTTTTTCGTATTTTGACGGGTATGGTTAATGCTAGAAACACAACTGCGGCGAACTTCGCCCATCGCGACAAATTCGCCAGCAAATATTATTCGTTGTATCAATTCGTCATGTAAAGCACAATATCAATATTGTTTACATTTCGTGCAAAAAAAAAAAAAAAATGAATATAAATACTAAGGTGGCCATATTAAAAGTAAACCTATATAAATCCCATCCGAAAGAGGGATTTTTGAACAAATTATCTCAGGTACTTTATATTTTGAGAACATCTTCATACATATTTTACTTCATGAATTAATATAAATTATAAAAAGTATTATGTCATGAAAAATACTTTTTTACTTTAGCTGAGTATGACGAATTTCGACCAACGGCACGATTGTGTGCATTTTCATATACACCAGTGTGTTTTATTTTTGGCGACGAATATTCGCGACCATTCCTAGCATAAAGCTTTTTTCTTTTTAAATTCTCAATAATTTATTTAGATTATTGAGATATAAAGTTGAATGTTTAACAATATCTTTCAAAAGTTTCCAAGTCCATTGATGATTCAAGTATGATAGAATACGAGATTACATCAACCCGAACACAAAAATTAAAAGTTCTGTGCAGGTCAAATGACGTTACGAAATATCAGACATTTTAAAGTTGTAGAAACATACCAGTGGGGCAATTTCTTATTTTTCGCTTTAAATATTTTAATTTCGTTTTTATTTTATTTATGCAAAAATAAAATATTCGAGAAGTATATAAAACTAAATATTATTTAAAATACATAATTATATAATTTAGATTATACATTTGGTTGTTATATTACAAAATTATTTTTCTGTTATTTACATCTAAAATAAATTCTTTTCACTTAATCATATCCTTTTACATTATGTTTTGCTACAACTAAATGTTTTTCTAAGTCATTTGTAGCTAATAGAGTTGCAAACTGTCTTCATTTGCATCAGTGTTGGTATTGTTTCGTTTGGTCTTCACATGGTAATGCATCCATTT
Source organism: Thecocarcelia acutangulata (assembly GCA_914767995.1). Taxonomy (NCBI): domain Eukaryota; kingdom Metazoa; phylum Arthropoda; class Insecta; order Diptera; family Tachinidae; genus Thecocarcelia; species Thecocarcelia acutangulata. The sequence goes on along the minus strand of OU612094.1, from coordinate 190,016,822 downwards.
CAGTGCTGTGCACTGACATCTATACTCGCGACTGTTTTCGATTTAAATTTTAGAGTTGGTCTATTATTAAATCCTATGCGCAATTATTACACAAAGTAAACCAAATTACTTATTACTAAATACTAATACATACTAACATACCCATTACATATTGTAAATTTCTTTTAAATGGTCCTGTTTAAAATATAATCAGCGAATTATCCAAAGCGCTTTCTTTGCTATTCACTGTTTTTTGAAAACTGTAAAAGGACACAGCTGAAGTCAGAGTTGGTGAAAACACGCACAAAATTAGTCTTTAGCACAATTTCTCTCTTGCTTGCATTTGCCCACAGCGCACGTCGTGTCTACAATTTACTTCGTGTTTTTAAACACATTTTTTGTTGCACTTTAAGCTTTTATATCACTTCACGCATAGTTTTTATAATAATAATTTTTTTTTTATATTATATTTTATAAATTTCAGCACAAAATTATTGTTCTATAAGTGCCAGGTCACACACAGCAACTTTAGTTAGGCAATTCTTGACTTTATACAAGCTTTCGTGAGGGGAATAAGAAGGGAAAAAGAATTCCCGGTACTCGGCAATTTTCAGCAATTCCTTAGTTTTCTCTCATGTGTGTATGTGTATTTGCATATGCAATGTAAATTGCATGAAACAAAAGGTAGAGAATTGCTCAAGAATTGCCGAAAAAAGTTTTTGTGTGTGGACAAGAAAGCAATTCCAAAAGAAAATTGCTAAAAAGTGCGGCAATTAAAATCGCTCTATCTGACCATAGACTAACGAAATATAATAATTAATTTGTGAAGAATTGTCAAAATGGATTTTACTGCAGGGTTGCCAAATATAAGCTATACCGGGTAAAAAATTAGGAACAGTTCGAAAAAAACATTTTTTTTTTTATTGTTTACTGTATTTATGTTCCTTTTGAACAGTATATTTGACCAAATTTTCAAATTGTTTTTGCAAAGACTTTATTAAATTGTATATTTATGTTGATAATTCCTTAAATGAACACCTGATAAAACGTAATATTTTGTTCTCATTGAATAATTGCCTATAATTATTTTTTTACTTTTCCTTCATTTCTGTCTACACATTTGTATTAATAGTCTGTAAGAGTTAATTATTCATAGACTTTAATAAATAGGTAAATATATTACGTGTATGGCTTCAGAGATATCAAGCTTTTAAAAAACCGAGTTATAAGAAAACTGTGTCCAAATAAATTCTCATAACTTTTTCAATATTAGTCCAAACAGTATAATTTTTTTGCATTGTTTTTCTTTTTCTATCTACTATCTAATGAAAAATAGAAGCGGTTTTCACTTTTTGTATTAAATTTAAAATGCTTTTAAATATAATACTATTGTAAACTTCTAAGCGTGAGTGACTTTTTCTTTGGTATTGTAAAGTTCCGAAAAAGCTGACATTTGTTCAGATATTTTTGCGACACAAATACACAAAAGAGTTTTTCATTTTGGGAGTTTTGCGAAAAGAGATAAAACTTAAAAAAAATACCGTCTTTTATTTGAACTTTTTTCAATTTTCTCTTTTATATGTATTTCAAACAATGTTTATGTACATTTATTTTATTTACAGAGAAAAATAAATAAATATGGCGTCAAGCCTGCCGGCTGTTTTATAATTGTAAATAAATGAACTTACTACGTTTACTAAATCTACTACAGTTTTAGGTATTGTAGAGATTGTTAATATAATAAATTAAAAATCTATGAATTTTGCTGTTGTCAAGTTTTAAATTTACTAAGACTTACTAAATCTACAGTATGTACAAGCTCTACAATACTACTTTACTACGAAGCGTGAGAACCGCTAGAGAAAAATTGGATGCGATTTTCGGGATTTAATATATTAAATAAATTTTTCTCACTGTTTGTACTCTTTTTTGATTTTCTTGTAATTTTTTTGTATTAAACTTTGAATTTTTCCACAACTCTTAAGATGGATTTGACAGTGGGATTCGAATAATTACTATTTTTCGCTATTTTTTCTTTTTTAATTTGGTATAAATAATTTTTTGTGATTTTCTTTTAAATTTGGTAAAAATAATTTTTCGTGTTAAACCACTTTGTCCATTTACTTGTTGAATTCGAATCAAAAATTTTCTGATTTTTTAAAGTTTGGTAAAAAAAAAGTGTTTTTGACTTAAGTTTATTAAAATCCAAAAATTGTAAATTTGTTTTTAATATTTTTAAAAATTATACACTATTATTGCTGCAATTGTGCAGAAGCTGGTCTCAAATTTGTGTTTTAAATAGATTTTAGAGCTCCGATGCCTCTAAACTAATTAAGTCCAGCAAATATTTCTGGGTTTCATAAATAAATGATCAATTTTATAACTGGTTAAAATATAAATCTCAGAGTTCAATTGTCGGTTGGTCGAAAATCTTTTTACCCATTATATCTACATATTTATATAGTTTCTTCAAATTTAACAAAATACAGATTGTGACATTCATATTCATCTCCCAAATGTAAAATATACTAATTTTGGACCATCAATATTAACACACAAACAAATAAAATTTTTTTATACAATCACAGCCCTAGATGATTTGGAAATATATAGAATAGGCAACCCTGACATGGGTTAAACTACGTCATCTAACGGGAAATCATGCGCGTGGCGTAATCTGTATTTCTAGCATTCTTGCTGATGAATAGGGTAGCTCCTATTAGTTTATACTTACAATATTTGCCTCAGGTTTATCAATTTTATTTATTGCAACAATGATTGGAACTATAAAGAAAAATAAATGCGCTATAATAAAAGCAAACGTAATGGGCTGCTCAAGCTTACATTTTGTATTCACTGGTATTTTGTGTTTCAAACTACTTAGGTTTGTTAAAGAGTTCAAATTGGCATGAAAATTTTTCATTTCTTTTTTTTTTTTAATCACAAAACAACATAATACAAAACGATTGCTTAAAGTAATAACTGCTTGTATTACAACTAATACCTTGTGCTTCTTTTGCCAAGTTTATTACTTCTTTCGTTTGTGCCATAACACCATCCTCCGCCGCGACTACCAGCACGATGATATCTGTTGCAACAGCTCCTCTAGCCCTCATTGAACTAAATGCTGCGTGACCAGGTGTATCGAGAAAAGTAACCTTTTCTCCATTGTCCAGAGTAATTGTGAAAGCACCAATATGTTGCGTTATGCCACCGGCTTCACTTGATGCAACGTCAGCACCTCTTAACGAATCCAACAATGTTGTTTTACCATGATCAACGTGACCCATTACAGTCACTACTGGTGGGCGAGGTTTTAACAATTCTGGAGCAGCTGGCGGCCTCGGGTACACATCCTTGTCTTTACTCTCAATCTCGACTGTTTTTGATGTAGGAGCTGCTACTATTCGGACTTTAGCTCCTAGTTTCTTTACAATTTCCTGAATTATTTTTAAGTCGTGCAGTTGTGCACTTGGTTCAATATTATCAGCTTCCTTTACAAATAACATTGCTTCTTGAATCTCTTCTATAGAGTTAAATATTTTTTAATTTTTTTTACTTATTAAATTGTTAAAATACATTTACCCAAAGATCGATTTGCAGATTTCGACAACTGCTCTACAGACATATGGCGCCATATTTCCACAGTTCCTTTTAAATCAATTATGTTTTTCTTTTTTGGTGAATATTCGATAATTCGTTGCGATTTCTGGAATTTGAAAATTTTAAAAAGTTTAAGTCTTGTTCGACTCTACAGTTGTTACTTCGGTGCTTATTAAAGGGTCCCAGCAGAGTATAAAAAAATTATTCTGTAATTCTTCAAGACTCACAATGCTGTGGTTCACAAGGCAAACGCTGTTTTCGAGATATTGGCCCCGAAATTTTCACAGTTACTATTTGGATGTACGAACAATTCAGGTATCATTTGAAAGCTTTTGAAATTAATAAATAATAGATCTTTCTAATGCAGTTTTAACAAAATTTTTTTTATCAATTTAATACGAACAGTAATTTTTATACTTCCGAGTTAATTTGCGCTTTCTTTTATTTAAATAATTTTTGGATTACTTATGTATTAATTGCTACGCAAAGAAGTTTTTGTTAGCGGAGCTGGTTTTTATTACATCATAGAGGAGAAAATCGCTCCGCCCGGCTATGCAGGGAAACTTTAGTTAGCGAAGCCGGTATTCGTTACACTATAGAAGAGGAAATTTCCACCCGACCGAAAGCAGTCTATATAGGGAAAATTTAATCAGCGAATCAGGTGTTTGTTATATTTAAATCTTTTTGTACTTTTAACTGAAAAGACTTGTATGTACCTACATATCTAATGCAGTTTAATAACATTTTGATGTGAATTGCGCTTAAATGGTCAGACATTTGGGAACAAATTTTGTATATCTGCAAAGATCTATTCAATAGCGGTAAAGTGACACCGACTATGTTTAGTTATGTATGTTTACAAATGTAGTGGAAAATCGTATACATGTCTGAAAACTTCTAATGCCTATATCTCGAAAACCATGCGTTTCCCTTAATTTCAGCATTATATATTTTTTAATTCAGACATGGTCAGACATTTGGGAACAAATTTTGTATATCTGCAAAGATCTATTCAATAGCGGTAAAGTGACACCGACTATGTTTAGTTATGTATGTTTACAAATGTAGTGGAAAATCGTATACATGTCTGAAAACTTCTAATGCCTATATCTCGAAAACCATGCGTTTCCCTTAATTTCAGCATTATATATTTTTTAATTCAGACATGGTCAGACATTTGGGAACAAATTTTGTATATCTGCAAAGATCTATTCAATAGCGGTAAAGTGACACCGACTATGTTTAGTTATGTATGTTTACAAATGTAGTGGAAAATCGTATACATGTCTGAAAACTTCTAATGCCTATATCTCGAAAACCATGCGTTTCCCTTAATTTCAGCATTATATATTTTTTAATTCTCTGTCACCCCATGTAGTTTTTATTTAATTTGGAGCTGCGAGCTGATTATCGTCCTCAAGTATTTGCTAGTGCTGTCACCTTGCTAAGTACTTCTTGGTTCAAAAAAAACAACTTTACTCATGAAACCTGAGTTTTCCCCAACATTTTTTACCTTTTCTTCTGCAGTTTTCCGCCTTTTCCACAGCACATCAGAGGTAAATATATACCTTGCATGACGATTAGTACGCAACACAGCAACGTTGGACAGTCCAGGTACAAAGCGGCGAAAGGTCCTAAATTTTGTAAAAGATTTAGTAATTTCAACGTTTCACTAATTTGTCAAATATTTGTATTTCTAGTTTTTGTTACACAGAGGAATTTACAGTCTAAACAAATTATTTCTTTTACCCAACTCTAGCACAAAACATTTTTACGTAAAAATAAGTTCTTTTTCACAAGCCTTGTTCATACAAGGCATTTTCTTCTTCTGCAGAAACAGTCAAGCAGACTGATTGGATAACACATCAAATTTAAATATATTATTTATATTGCAGCCACCCTGTTCACTGGTTAAAGTTAATGGCATTGCCAAGTCTTGCGACCTGTATTAACTAAACAGTTTTTATTCTAGTCACAACTAGTTTTCGAAAAGCATGTGGTTGATTTCTCTGCTACTCTTCAAATACACTGTCCCGCGGTTCGTGGATAAACTTTTTAATACTTTTTTTTTGTTATCTTTTTTCATACAATTTTTAAACGTTCATTCCCATTACACGAAACGAGTTTTTCACTCGTTTTGTTTTATGGTACACCACGAATTTTTTTCCACGTGGGACCTTTTTTCTTTTTATTTAATTCTCCTTTTTTCTTTTATGTATGCTAAAACACTAAAAAAGCTAATAAAAACAAGCTAAAAATAAAAAAAGTGTAATAAAAAAATAATAAGACTGCATTTTGAGTTTAAAATGTTATATTCAGCCATGCTCTTAGAACGCGCGATCTGAAATTGCAATGCGTTCTGAAAAACGCTAATTCATTTTTAGGTGTTCTAAAGCTGCATTCACCCATTGTTTCCGAACAAAACTTTTGTCCGGACAAAAATTTTTTTACTGAGTCTTCTGCAGCACGATTCACCCATTGCAAAAAAATGTTCCGGAAAATCAGAGCTGTCATATGTAAACAAAATCTATTAGTTTTATAAGGTGGCAGTACTGCTTGTTATTATTTTGGTTTATTTTTTGGCGTATTTTACATATTCTCAATTATTAGTAAATATTGTGTGATAATAATGGAAAAAAGAAAACTGCTTTTGCTTATGGCAATTGAAATACATAAAGCATTATTATTAGCCAAGTACACATATATAAAAAAAATTAGAAAGAGTTGCAGTGAAAAGACTTTTAAAGTAAAGAAGAGCAATTGGTTATTTTTACACATTATATAGTACATACACTCTCTTCCTGGCTTTTTCATTTCTTCAATAAGTTTTTGGGCAATCAATTCATTTATTTCCATATTAAAATTATTACTTATTTTTTAATAACTATTAAAACTATGCACATAAATCAAATGGCAGCCACAATTGAAATTTCATCAGAATAAAATTACTATAAAGATCTTTAGCTGAAAAATTTAGAAAAAAGAAATATATAAACAAGATCAAATAATACGAATATTTATTTACTATGTAAATTTTTTATTCGATGGGGCAACTCAATACAATTTTGTATGAAAAAATGTATCCTATTGGCATCTCATTTGAATTTTGTCCGGACAAAATATAAAATTAAGCCATTTCAAGTTGGGAGTTGTTCGTAAAAAATATTTTCTCTCTCTCTCTCAAGAAGAGAGACGTCAAACTACATATAAAAACAATTTTGTCCGGACAAAAATTTTGTTCGGAAACAATGGGTGAATCCAGCTTAAGGAACGCTGGTTTACTGTATGTATGTGTACGTATGTATGAATATGGTTGTTATACAAAACGGAAACAAATTGACAGTAAATAGAGCAATTTTTAATTGAAAATGTGTAAAATTCCTTTAACTTTTTATTCAAATAAAACTAGTTTTCGAAAAGCATGTGGTTGATTTCTCTGCTACTCTTCAAATACACTGTCCCGCGGTTCGTGGATAAACTTTTTAATACTTTTTTTTTGTTATCTTTTTTCATACAATTTTTAAACGTTCATTCCCATTACACGAAACGAGTTTTTCACTCGTTTTGTTTTATGGTACACCACGAATTTTTTTCCACGTGGGACCTTTTTTCTTTTTATTTAATTCTCCTTTTTTCTTTTATGTATGCTAAAACACTAAAAAAGCTAATAAAAACAAGCTAAAAATAAAAAAAGTGTAATAAAAAAATAATAAGACTGCATTTTGAGTTTAAAATGTTATATTCAGCCATGCTCTTAGAACGCGCGATCTGAAATTGCAATGCGTTCTGAAAAACGCTAATTCATTTTTAGGTGTTCTAAAGCTGCATTCACCCATTGTTTCCGAACAAAACTTTTGTCCGGACAAAAATTTTTTTACTGAGTCTTCTGCAGCACGATTCACCCATTGCAAAAAAATGTTCCGGAAAATCAGAGCTGTCATATGTAAACAAAATCTATTAGTTTTATAAGGTGGCAGTACTGCTTGTTATTATTTTGGTTTATTTTTTGGCGTATTTTACATATTCTCAATTATTAGTAAATATTGTGTGATAATAATGGAAAAAAGAAAACTGCTTTTGCTTATGGCAATTGAAATACATAAAGCATTATTATTAGCCAAGTACACATATATAAAAAAAATTAGAAAGAGTTGCAGTGAAAAGACTTTTAAAGTAAAGAAGAGCAATTGGTTATTTTTACACATTATATAGTACATACACTCTCTTCCTGGCTTTTTCATTTCTTCAATAAGTTTTTGGGCAATCAATTCATTTATTTCCATATTAAAATTATTACTTATTTTTTAATAACTATTAAAACTATGCACATAAATCAAATGGCAGCCACAATTGAAATTTCATCAGAATAAAATTACTATAAAGATCTTTAGCTGAAAAATTTAGAAAAAAGAAATATATAAACAAGATCAAATAATACGAATATTTATTTACTATGTAAATTTTTTATTCGATGGGGCAACTCAATACAATTTTGTATGAAAAAATGTATCCTATTGGCATCTCATTTGAATTTTGTCCGGACAAAATATAAAATTAAGCCATTTCAAGTTGGGAGTTGTTCGTAAAAAATATTTTCTCTCTCTCTCTCAAGAAGAGAGACGTCAAACTACATATAAAAACAATTTTGTCCGGACAAAAATTTTGTTCGGAAACAATGGGTGAATCCAGCTTAAGGAACGCTGGTTTACTGTATGTATGTGTACGTATGTATGAATATGGTTGTTATACAAAACGGAAACAAATTGACAGTAAATAGAGCAATTTTTAATTGAAAATGTGTAAAATTCCTTTAACTTTTTATTCAAATAAAAAGAAAATTTAGTTTAAGCAAATTCAATCAGTTCATTTCATCGATATGTATTTTTTTTTTTATCTGGGACCAGTATTCAGGGGATAATAGGGTATGATGATGAGGAAAGAGGGAGTAGTGTTCGCGAAATATCAACGATAACAACACGAAACGCCTATTTCGCGATTTTAAATCACAAAAAAAAACTTGGCGTTTTCAAATCGAAATACTAATTATAAGGGATTTGCGTTTGTCAGAACATGCCTGATTGTATGTGTGTACTTTAAAACCTTCTTGATCCTTTTTCAAAAGTAAACTTTTCATCTCAGTTCTACACAGTGGTACTTAAGTCACCTTTACATATTAGCGCTATTCACAATCTCGTGCAAATGGCCTTGCATCATTGTATAATTTTTTACTTAACGCTAACAAAATTCACCCAAAAATGTCACTTTTGCACAAGATTGTGAATCAAGCTAGTATCCAGTTCGCACTGCATGGCATGTGATTCAACAAAAACAAAAAAGAAATTGACCCTGTGAATGGCAATCTGCTTTTCCTGAGCTAAAATTTTGTATTTATATATTAGTGAACTAGAAAAACATCCGACATAACGCGTTTTGCAAGTAAATATTTTATTATTGAAATTATTCTATAAATTAGATTTATAGAGGGTGTTTTTTTAAGCCCGATAGAACTTGAAATTGTAAAAAATAACACAAAAAATTAAATTGTAATCAAAATTTTTTTTTATTCGAAAGATCAATACGTGACATTAACATTTGAAAATGATTTCGGGCATATGGGCACCGCGGCTGTTCTTGACGAAGCGCATTCTGGACGTCCAATTTTGGGCCACTTTTTCGAGCACTGCTGGCCGTATGTCACGAACAACACGAACAATGCTGGCCTCCAAGGCGTCAATTGTTGCTGGTTTATCAGCATAAACCAGTGACTTCACGTAGCCCCACAGGAAATAATCGAGAGGTGTCAAATCGCACGACCTTGGAGGCCAATTGACAGGTCCATTTCTCGAAATCAACTTATCGCCAAATTTTGATTTCAGTAAGTCGATGGTTGCGTTCGCCGTATGGCACGTAGCGCCATCCTGTTGAAACCACATCTCCTCCGGATCAATGTCATCCATATTTTCAAACAAAAAATCATTGATCATGGTGCGGTAACGATCTCTATTGACCGTAACGCGAGCTCCGGCCTCATTTTTGAAGAAATAAGGTCCGATGATGCCACCAGCATGAAAACCGCACCAAACAGTGCATTTTTCTGGATGTAATGGAGTCTGTAGGGTCTCTTGTGGATTGGTCTCACTCCATATGCGGCAATTTTGCTTATTAACAAACCCGTTAAGCCATCGCTGAACACAATTTTGCGATAAAACAACGGGTCTGATTTTCAAAGTAAATTTGGATAATTTCGTAGCGTTGTTCAAGCGTGAGTCTATTCATGATGATTTGTCAGAGTATACTGAAACAAATAAAAAAAATATTTCATCAAAATTTAATTTTTTGTGTTACTTTTTACAATTTAAAGTTCTATCTAGCTTAAAAAAACACCCTTTATTAATTTTGAGCCCATGCAGACAAGCGGCAAAGATAAAACAACAAAAAAGAAACAAAAAATGGTTTTTACTTGAATCTCTCGTTTCCTCATTTTAATATAGAAAAATTGCTTCTTGTCATACGCAAAACTACGAGTAGCGTATAATCTTTAGCTATTAAAGTTTAATCGATATGAGCTCGTTACTTCATGGAACTATTAGCAAATGATTGAAGCTAAGAGCTTAACTATGAGCACAATAGACACCTAACTAAAATCAAAGCTTTCTTGCATAAAATGAAGCTAAATAAAGCACCAAATGCAAATTTATAGCTGCTGTTTAAAACTAACTCGATGCCTCTTCCCTTCTTCCTTATGTATGTAGGTATGTATATTTATGTGTGTGTGTGCACATGTATAAGACTTAGTGTTTGTACACATACAAATATTTGTAAATGCTTTTTGGGTATCCTTTGCTAATTAAAAATTCATGCTTTCTTATTACATATCAATTAACTGCTGTACAAAACACTCGTGAGTAATGTAATGAAGCAAAGGACCTGCTTAAGATGCAAAAGTTTTTCAAGCTCGTTGGAAAAAGTACGATACTTCACATGTTTCAAAAGGACTTGAGAAATGTTTAACAGAAAATAATTGATGACAGACCGTTGAACGGTGTCTCTTTGATGTGTTTTTTGTTTTCTTTTTGAAAATTTATTTTTTATTTATACTTGAAAAACAAAAAATCACTTAGGAACTGATGGAAAATGAACCCTGTTCGAGTTAGTGAGTGAGTGTGTGCATTAGTTTGTGTTGACTTAAGATAGTCAGTCCAGTCGACGCATCAGCAACGTTAAGTGATCGGCCATACAGGTAATCATCATCTGGGGATCGACATTAGCAAAATATGTACATACGTATATACATATGAATTTACAAATGCGGCGAACATCACATGCATTGACACATTCGAAAAAGTTGGACTTTGTAAAAAGGTATATATTTACACACACATACATGCATACATGAAAATAACAACAACTTATGGGCATAAGCAGAAGCGCAACAGTGCTGATTTTTGGATAGTGGCTGGATTTGAAAATATGTTTAAATTGTTTCTCAAGGCTTTTCGATAGCACATTTACAGAGTTTAAAATTAATTTTTGATTGTACACAAACTTGAGTAGGTACCTCGTTTTCAATACAAAATAACTATCTGAGGACAGTTATGTAGGTCAGTTTTCAGAGAAAGTGTAATGTGGAGATGTTACAAGAGACATATGTGTGTATGAGCATTATTTCAAAGCATGTAGTTTAAGAAAGTTAGCTTTTCAAGTATCTCAGCCAGTCGTAAAGCAGCTCTGTTGTGCAATTCACTAACTTTTAACGATCTTTAAAGAGCTTCACTTATTGCGCTGCATTTACACACGCAATTAGTGGCATGCAAATTTTGTATACGTATTATCAACGAAAAACAATTTGAAATACTCGAATCTCTTGCCACTCGCTTTTCAATTTACACATGCCATTGCAATTTAGTTTTTGGAGTTACTCGACCGTGTGCAGGAGAGGGCGAAGAAGCTCATCGGGGACAGTAGGGTATCCAACTCTATTGACTCACTGGAGCATCGACGCAGTGTAGAGGTTGGGGATCTTGTTCCCGAAACTCGCACATTTTTACGTAGCACGCGTTCATCGTCCAGAGCTCATCCATTTGTGGTTGATTGCCCGAGGAATCGTACTACGCATTACAGAGAGAATTCGTTTTTTAGCCGTACGCTTCGTCTGTGGAACAAGTTGCCTGCAGACGTGTTTCCTGTCTGTTATAACGTTGAAAGGTTCAAGTCAAATGTTCACAAAAACTACTCCCTCTTTCCCCCTCCTCATAACCTATTTTCCTAGTTCTGGTACAATGCACTGCTTATGTAGGGGTCATCCCCTGAGTACTGGTCCAAGTAAAAACAAAAAAATCAATGTTACGCAGTCTTGTTGAAACCACAGCTTCCGTACATAAAAAAAAGCTTTATGACGGACTGTAACGTTCTGACCAGCATCGTTTTTAAAGAAGTACGAAAGAGTAATGCCACTAGACCATAAATGACACCAAACAATCAGGGGCCAAATCACCGCATACGATATCGAGCAATATTATCGAAATTTTTCATTTTGGTATCATGGCATACGATATCGAATGTATTGTTTTGCAATAATATCAAAAAGTTAAACAATTTCTTTTTTGTATATGTACTTTTAGCAAACATATGGTCTAAAATCTCTTACATTTTGTGTAAATAACGATCCGATATGCATCGTTTATCTTAATCTAGATGTATCGTAATGTTATTCGATACGATAGTTAATTCGATATCGTATGCGGTGATTAGACCCCAGTTTTTTGGTTGTAACGATGTCTCAACATACACTTGAGGATTATCATCACTCCAAATATAGCAGTTTCTTTTATTGACGTATCCATTCAAACAAAAGTGAGCCTCATCGGTAAACAAAATTCACTTATGAAAATCGGGATCAACGGTGATCCAATTTTTGACCCATTCACCGATTTTACGCCTTACTAGGTGATCGTGTGGCTTCAATTGTTGAAATGCCAAAACAAACTAGACACAAAAGCGCGGCAAGTTAAAAGAGCGCTGCCAACTTAAAGTTGAATACCTCTATAACAAACACCTTTTACTTACTACATTTGTATATACAACCGGCTAAGTTGAAAAACATAATCAGAGTTTGAAAACGTTTAGTCATTCTGCCCTTACAAACTCATACAAATGTAAGTATGTATGTATGTATGTATGTATGTGTGTATGTATGTACACATGTATGCTTGTTTGATCATATACTTTGATGACTAAAAAAACAATACACAAATCCATACTCATATGTACATACACGCATCATCGTCATGAAAATGACTCTGAATAGTTGTGTTTATCAAGGCGAAAGAAAACAAATATATTTTCTATTCAAAATGTTGTTTTAGCAGCCCAAGTGATAAATTTCACCTGTAAACGTTTGTTGTACTTAAAGGAGACATTTTCAAAATAAAAAAATCTATTTAATATAATTTAAGCAAGTGGTGTTGAAAAACAAAACAATGACGATCGGTGAACTGGCGGCGTAAGACACTAAACGAAGAGCGGACCACACAGAAGAAATTATTTGTACATACATACTCGTACACAGAAAGGAAAAGGTCGTACTAAATTTAAGAATTTCTTACTTGTACTCTAGAACGTGGATTTCAAAAATTGAAGCCCAAACAACACACAAGTGTACTAAAAATAAGCCGAAAACGGGATTGTTCAAGAAAACCAATCCTACAATATCTTAAAATAAGCATAAAATTTTTGAATTCTTGAAGCGAGTAACGAAAACAAAGACACAAACACATTTGTATGTGTAAATGAATTGCTGAGCGATAGGAATGAAAGGTTCTCTAAGAAAAAAACTGTTTTTGGTAATTTGAGAATTTTTCCTTTTGAATTCTCATTAATTTCTTTTAAATAATGGAATATATAGCTAAATGTTTGAACATATTTTTTAAGGTTTTCCAAGTCTACTGCTGATTAGGATATCTTCTAAGAAATGTCGATATATATTGAAATAATCAAGTACGGATTCGGGATTGAATAAACCCTGTAATTCTTAAATCAATCGTACTTTAAAATTAATTCGTTCTCAGGTTTTCTCAAATCAATCTTGTTTTCGGCTCATTTCACGGACTCGTGATTAAATATGTATAAAAGTAAGTATTTAGTGCTTGAATAATCCGTATTTGAATCAAGTAATCCATACTTGATTTAAGAAAACCCGTATTTATCGGTCTTCAACCGAGTAAAAAAATAAATGAATTGGTGAAAGATAAGAATAAAAGGTTCTCTAAGAAAAAAAAGCTGTTTTTGGTTTACTTGTGAAATATTATTTCAGTATTTTTCTTGTTGAACTCTCATTAATTTATTCAAAATAATGGAATATGTCAGTGGGGTTAACTGTATGGTAATTACCGTATTGTACGCTAATTTTGACCTTCAAACGGCAGCACGGTAAATTTATTACTTGTACGGTAATTTTCAAAAAAGTTTTATTCATTTGGTTTCACTTTTAATACTTCTAAAATCTTAGTTGCTTTATTATACTTATCTTAGTACACCTTTGCAGGAATCGTCAAAGCTAATTGGTGTGGTCACTCCAGCCATGAATTGTTAAAAATTACATCGTCGAAAACCAGAACACATCTATAGTCGTGTGATAAGTAAAATCAGGGGTTTAATGGGGACTATTCTGCGTTTCGATTCGGATCAAAATTTTCTCCGTCTGGGTATTCTGCGTTTCGATTCCACTCAGTTTCTTTCGATTGTATGTACTCTGCATTACGATCGGAACTCCGTTTTTTTTTCAGTGTTTTTTTTTTTTTTTGATGGAGAAGTTTTCGTTATCTGTTTTTTAGTTAAAAAATTAAAAAAAATGAAAGTTGCAAATGATATAAAATGTACAGTAACGATTAAAAAACATTTAAAATTATTTTATTTAATTAAATTTATTATTTTATTATTATTATTAGTTTTTTGTTTTAAATTATTAATTTTTGTACCCGAATCTGATGTGTTTTTTATGTATTTTGGATCAAAAACAACAACACCAGAGCAGTATGAAAAATTGGCAAATTTAACGTCATCAAATACAGACAATGCATGTGGATATCATAAGCGATCAAAGGAAGAAGTAGCAGTGTTCTGGGAGGAAATTGCTGGAATCATCAATGCACTAGGCCCTCCAACAAAAAATGCCAGCCTCGTTATATCTCATGTTGTTCTGCTCTCTGAAATTAAAAAATAAAAAATAAAAATAATTGCAACGCAGTGAATTAATCCACTACAATTTTTATTAAATATGGTCTTTCAATATTTAATCACAACACTTAATTTTTTTTATTATGTACCTTTATGAACAATTAATTGTAGTTTGTTTTTGTACATATGTATATTTCTTTTTTCTTATTAAACTTTATCAAGAACTTATTTTTAATTATGGATACAAACAACTTTTTGTATTAAATTTGACATTTATTTATGAAAATGATAACAAACTTGCTTATTTTGCAATTTCATTTCCACATTCCACAGTGTTGTCTTCTTCTTTTTCTTTCGATTCCGTTTTTTTTACAGAATACCAATTTTCGATCGCAACGGAACTGAATGCGGAGACATAATCGAAACGCAGAATAGAGGTGAATATAATAAAATTACTGATGGTTGTACAACATATACAAAAACAATATGCAATATTCTTGACCTGTAATTGGTTGGGTTTGTAAATGCTATACCATCTTCAGTGGATACTCAAATTGCTAACAGTATAAATTTAAATTGTTGCGCTGAGGCTGAAGAGTTTTCTGAAAAGGTTTAGAAAACTTAGATTTACACACCACTTGTCAGATTTTGCATTTAGATTTCTCTCACTCTGAATACAAAAATCTTTAACAAATCTATTAAATTATTTTTTATTAAATAAACTAGAATTAGATTAAAATTATTATTTATTATTTTTGTGACATTTGTTCGTTTAGTTCTTTTAATAAATTTTTACAGTTTTGGTTTATTAGCGTCGGTGTTATTACGATCAGTTCAGCTAAATACTTTTTGTACGGTAATTTTGCTCAAACTACGGTGATTTTTTTAAAGTCGTGCAGTACTTTAAAAATAAAAGTTAACATCACTGGAATATGTAGTAAAATGTTTGAAAATATTTTTTTAAAGTTTTCCAAATCCACTGTTGACTAGGATAATCGGCGATGCCAACATTTTTAAAGCGAAGCAGAAAAAGCGCTAAGAAGCGCCAGATTATCAGAATTCGAAAAACCCTAAAAACAGCTAAATAGTAATAAAACAAAACTTCAATAGTTTAAACAAATAAAAAGGTATTTATTTAAATTTATACATACGTACTACATGTATTAAATTCATATATTTTACGTGAGTCTGATTTAAAAAACACTACTAGTCAAATATGTATATAATACATATACTATACAATATCACATACATATCTATTTTAATACCGAGATAACACTTATCGGCCATATTCATGAGAAATATACTATTTTTATTACAGGCTTATTTGACAAATTTCCTTACAAACTTTGTTAAATAAACCTTTAATAAATATAATATATTTTTTATGAATACGGCCGTATGTATTTATTTCAACAATATGATACATATGTACATAATTAAATAATTTGACTTTTAAATAAAAATTCATCAGTTTCTTGTTCATCTTCGGGCTACAGCACTGTTTTTTTTTTCTTTATAAAATTTTGACTTTTACGCATTTGTAAAGAACTACGCGCATATTCATGAAAGATATTTAATATTTATTACAGGCTAATTCGACAAATTATAATAAAAAAATAAAAAATAAGACGACCGTTAATATTTGTGACAACATTCTATGGAATATTGTAACTACGGCAAAATTAATTTGCTGAATTTATTCCATATGTTACTTAAAAAAAATTCATTCCACTAAAAACCTCTAGACTTCAGCATTTGAGTATGGGAAGTTCAATATATCAATTACGAAGCTTGAAAGTTTTAAAAATCAGTTTTGGCTTACTGAATTTTTATGACTACGAGTATGTACTTCAATCCAAAATAAATCAGTTTTTGTGTTGATTTTTCCATTTACGAAGATTTCAATTATCAAGTATTTTTTCACACTCTTCTTTATAAACTCTTATAAAGGCAATAACATCCAATAAAAGTCTCTGAGTCTTCTTAGAATTATGTGGATTGTACATAAAGTTTTGATAATCTTCCTGCATGAAAATAAACGAGAACTTGTACCGCTACCTGGTAAAGCTGCCTTGGTATTAAATTTATCTTGGTAAACCTGTTGCTTAAAACAGCAGTTCAAAGAAATGTATGATCAATTACCATATGTATACACTAAGAGAAAAAACTTCATTCCATGTATGAATTTCGTTATTAAATTAATGATTTTTTTCATTAATAACGAGCTAATGAAGCAATTCATGTCATTAACGAAAAAAGTTTCACTGTATTATGAATTATGAAATATTAAGCAGAATGAACATATTTCATTAAATTTATGAAGTTTATTCTTAATGCAATGAAAATATATCATTAATAGCCTGACACATATTCATTGCAATAATGAAACCTTTTCATTAGAGATATGAAAATAAATGTTTAATGTGTTTAATGTGTTTTGTTCACTAATTCTATGGCAAAACTTCATTATTATTATGAACACTTTTCATATATCTATGAAACAAAATCACTGATTTTGTTTCATAGATATTTCAAGAGAGTGAGAAGTAGCACGCGCACAAATTATGTAAGTACATGTGTACTTGTATGGACATAACAATGCGTTTACTGCTTAAACTTAAGCTCACTGCTTTAAAATCAAAAAAAGAATGAATTTGCCATGGCAACGAGTAAGAAATGAATGAAGAATGTTCATGTTATTCATTATGCCATGTCATAGGATTTTTCATTATATACAAAAATTGTATAAATAATTGTTATGATATAAATATGATTCAACAAATATTACTTAACGTGGTTATATATTTAAATGCAATATATAATGACATCTGATATTGTTAAATCTCGTGTATCAAAATATATGCGAAAAATGAAATTTCATAAAATAAATGAAAAGTTCTTCATCCATAAAATGAACACATCAAAATGAAATAAATGTTGAAGAGAGCGAATTCATTCAGGGAATGAAATTTTTCATGCCATTAATGAAAAAAATCATTTATACAATGAAAAACGATCAATGAAAGAGTTTCATAGCCAGAACGAATAACTTTTCTCTTAGTGTATACGAGTAAAAAGCGCTAATCAGAGATGCCAATCCAGCGCTTGTTAAAAAAAGGCGCTAATATATAAAAATGCGCTAAATCTACCACGAATCGCTGAGTATAACTTCTATAAAATGTCGACAAGCAGGTATATACAATTAGTAAAAACAATAACAAAAGCTGTATGTATCTTTTGATTGGTATAAATTCAACTCAATTGTTTATAATTCAAGTACGGATTCGGGATTGAATCAACTCTAAAACTCTTGAATCAATCGTATTTTAAGATTAATTCGTTCTCAGGTTTTCTCAAATCAATCGCTTTTTCGGCTTATTTCAAGATTCGGATGTCTAAAAGTAAGTGTATAGTGATTGAATAATCCGTACTTGCTTTAAGAAAATCCATACTTACCGTACTTTTGACACGGCTTGGGATTGATTTAAATACGGACGGTTTGAATTTTTTTTTTTTTTTTCTTGGACCAGTAGTACTCAAGGGATGGCCCCTACATATGTAGTGCATTGCACCAGAGCTAGGAAAATAGATTGTGAGGAGGGGGAAAGCGGGAGTAGTGAACATTTGACTTGAACTTTCCGACGTCATAACCGACAGGAAACATGTCTGTGGGCAACTTATTCCACGGACGAAGCGTACGGCTCAAAAACGAATTCTCTCTGTAATACGTAGTACGATTCTCCGACCACAAATGGATGAGCTCTGGACGATGATCGCATGCTACGTAAAAACGTGCGCGTTTTGGGAAAATGATTCCTAACCTCGTCAGAGCAAAATTTATTGTAATAACGATAGAAGAGAGTAACGCTGGATACCCTACTGTCACCGATAAGCTTCATCGCCCTCTCACATCGCAAACGGTCGAGTAACCCCAAAATAGACTTACCGGCCCAAGCATGAGAGTTGTATTCCATTTTTGGTCGGATGTAGGTGGCATAAATAGAAAGGAGATCGGATGAAGTGAACTACATCCTACACCGTTTGTGTTTCAATTCCAAGAACATCAAGAGCATCCGATTCCTCAATGATTATACCATCCATGAGTACAGATGAAGCAGCAGTTGCGGTCGTTTGTTCGTGTGTTAATAAGCAACATTGGGTCTTACGAGCGCCAACGGCGACCCTGTTTTTGCGACCCCTTTCGGAATCACTTTTCAGTGAATCATTCATATTTAGCCCATTGGCAGCGATCTCTGATAGCCTAGGCCTATAACTAAAAGAGTACGAGTGGAAAATGCTGCTGTCATCCGCGAAAGAGTGGATAGGGTTGGAAGTTTGATAGAGAAGGTCGTTAAGGAAAATAAGAAATAGAGTAGAAGAGAGAACGGAGCCTTGTGGTACTCCTGAATTAATCATGAACCCGTTTGATCAGACCCCATCTATAACAATTCGCATAGTGAGGTTTCTGAAAAAGATCGATATAAAACGCGAGAAGTCATCACAGACACCAAAAGCAGTAAGTTTTGCCAGTAGTGCACCATGCCACACTCTGTCAAACGTTTTTGAAATATCCGGAGCCACCGCCCTACTTTCACTGAAATGATGTATTGAGTGGCACAATTTCTCTGAGAGATATGCCATAAGATCGCCAGTAGAACGACCCTTATGAAATCCATATTGACGATCACAAAGTAGTTTATGCGACTCTAGATACCTCATAAGGTGATGGTTAAGAAAGATTGAATTTTCTTTTCAGAGTGTGTAATTAACTAACATAATTCACGTCAAAAAAAAAAAATGCGTTTTAGTGACATAAGTGACGCCATTTTCTTTCCTTACTGAGTATTCCAAAAGACCCGCCTTCGTGGGCGGGTCTGAAAGGTGTCGCTTCCAACTACTTTCTCAATAGCCGACCTTTAGCTGGATGGAAAGCGTTTTACTTTGTGGTATGTCCAAAGCCATGCTGATATGTAGTGTTGTTGAGACCAATTTTAGCTCTGGAACTATTTAAATTTGTTTTTAAAGAAATTTGGCTTCAAAACTAAAAATTACAAAATGGCCTCAAATCGAAAAAGTAGAAATAGTCTCAAAGACAAAGAAAATCTTTATCTTTGCTCCATTTTTTATTGAAGTCGAAGGGCTTATGTAGAACAATTTCTATCGGAATCTATTTATAAAAGAAAGACTTGAATTGAAATTTAGGAAAGTTTGGAAATATTATCGGGTCAATTGTTAAATAGCCTGAAAGAAATAAACAAACTTATGAATGTAAGCCTATATGTATTTATGTATATGTATGATCTAATCTAATGTCCATAATAATATAGGTATATGTTTGTAAGTTTGTACGAATATGTAAATGTATGTAAGCACTCACACACATGCGTTCATATACATACCCTGTCGGATAATCAGTGGCTGACTACAAAAATAAGCAACTTTTAATTAATTTTTATGAACCAATTTTAAGCGAATTTATACAGGTGAATGCAAGCGGAAAGGCTAATTCAGTACTATGTATTTTGTTATTGTAAAACATATCGTAAATGTCAAAATCTAAATTCGCCTACGATTGTTCAGCTGGGAAAAAATTTTATATAAACGTTAAATATAAACTTTTATAATTGTTTGTAATTAAAATCACAGTTTTTCACTTTTAAATTTACACAAATTTCTTGAAATTGCACTAAATCATACAAAAAAATCTTCAGATTAAAATGGCGCGAAAAAGTTTATAAACAAAAGAAAAAAAATTTGACAATCTCATTGGAAAAAACGCGAGAAGCAAATAATAATCACCTGTGCTGTTGAGTTCACCTAGTAATGAATTCGTCTTGCTATCATGTATACAATACAAAAATGTATTTCCAATGTCGCCACCTAGTACGCGCCGTAGATTTTAGTTTCTTTTTTATTAATACTACTGCGTGATATTGAAGTCTTTTTTATATATGTAGGTACATACATATAAATTTTGCAATTCTGTGGAAGTTTTCTAAAATAAAATTTTTTATGTTAGTACATATGTGAAATAAGAAAGATATTCATATTGTTTTAATTTTAATTAAAAGTGCAAGAATGAGAGCCGTTAGCAAAAGAAATTTAAGAAGCCTTTTTAAAAAAGAACGTAATGTATATGCCAACAAACAAACATTTGATGCAATATCATTTATTTAAATTATTTCTGAAATTTATTAAGTTTTTTGCAATATTTTCTGTTTGTGTATAATGTGTAATATAAAAATTAAGGTTTTAATAAATTATTTTTGAAAAATTCCAAATAAATTACGTTAAAAATATTGACTAATTTATTTTATTACGAAAAAATATTACAATTGAATTATTGTTAGGTGTCAGCTAGTTACAAAAAGTTGTTTTTCACCTATAGTGTGAACAATTAACTTTTCGTTGATTTAACTCTATTTTACTTATGATTGACTTAAAAAGAACTTACTTGTAGCCAACGGTAGAGTAGTGAAAATATGGCTAGCTTCAAAAAGTTAACTGAAAGTTAACATTTAGCAAACTGGAAGTTAGTTGAAAAGTAGTGTAAAGTCGGACAATTGACTACTTCCTAGGACATCACAATGTTAAAATAGTTAGTTGCTTCCATTGAAAAGTAAAAGTTGAGGAATAGTTAGTTAACTTAAAGTTAGTTTAAAATTAACTCAGTTCCCGACAGGGTAGCTACATATGCCAATGCTCGTACATACATATATACATACATGTGTATATGTAATACTTCTCAAACTTATCATTCAAATGTTTAGTTTTCAAACTATTTAAGTACTCTTTATCATGCTTGACAAAAACAGATTTACAACATTATGTATAAGACTAACAAAATGTCTGCAGTTTCATACGTGTTTTGTGGCTTCGTCTCCCCTAACATTCCCTGTCCTTCCAATTTGTTTATTACCCCTCGAAATGTCTATATTCAATATAAAAATGCAACAAGAAAGCTACACTTGCTTACCCTGTTTTATATGGGGTGCGCACTCTATTCGCATCAAGTATCAAATGTTTTTTGTTTATGTATGTAAGTTTGTATGTGCTCTTTTCCATTCACGCCACCACCACGCCACTTCAAATCATAAAAAGTTTATTGTTAAAATATTGTTTCGGTTTTGCTCACTCAAGTACCATTGAGATAAATTGTTCGGCGTCGTCAGTTTTTGCTGAATGACGTTGACACTCAGTCACACAAATATGCGTACACACGCATAAGCAAAGCATCACTGAGTTCTGACACTACGCTATAGACAAATCGTTTTTATAGCATCATCATAAAGTAGCGCCTGCCTACTTGTGATAAAAATTTATAAACAAAATTGTCCTGGTATTTTCATAAGTGTGAGCTTCTACCGTTACCTTGATGAACTTTAATATATGGGTTGTAAATCAACACTGTTGCTATTAGGGCAGCTCCGGGTAAATAAAGATTTCTACCACCTTTTATTACATTTTTAACTAAAGTCGAGTTAATTGCAATAATAAAAATGTTCCAGAAGGCGATTTTATGACAGGTGCAAAATTGATTAATATGTTTTCCGAATTTTTTTTTGGGAGCTTTCTCCGGTCTTTAAAAAGAATCTAAAATTTCTATGTTTAATCATTATATGATATGAAATTTATTCAAATTTTGCTCATGGGTCCGTTGCAAAAATTTTCAAGTTATTTTTGCATACTTATGTGAATATGTATATGTAAGGAGAATAATTTTTATTTTGAAATGTTGTATTCTAATGCCCGTTGTTTTCATTTTAAAACTTTTTTAGTTTTCTTATTCGATACTGCCATTATGGCTCCGATTTTTTTATTTGTTTGATATTGCTTCACAAACATCGAGTGCCAAACGCTGTTTGATACTCACTTTACATGTATGCTTGCAAGTAAAATGCGTTTGTACGTGTATGCACGTACATACTGCCTATACAATTTTTTGACACACGAAGCGCTTAAGCAACAAGAAAACATAATGTTGTTTTTGTATTGTTGTACTTATTTTAATTCCAATTTCACCGAGTGGAAATGAATTCGCCTTGGGACTTAGCACACTTTGTTGCATACAAATGTGAAACAGAGTTGTCTAGGAGCAGGATATGAAAATATTTAAAAACCATTTTTCTTTACAATCCTCTTCGATTCCGATAAAGTCAAACGCTTCAAGCTTTTTCATCGGTTTCAAGCCAACTGATGAGTAGGGTAGTGCCTACTTAATGTCAATGCATACAGCTCGAGAATACAAGTTTTTAAATTAGATTTTTGGTTTGTGCATATGTACATCGGAGTTTAGTTCAAGTTTTTCTTTTCTTAAGTTTTTTCTTAAGAAGGATTTTGTTTCAATACAAATTTGTTGTGTTCAATAGGTTTTGATTGAAGAAAACAAAAAAACAAAATAATAATCAAATCTTTAGCAACTAGATGCTTCGTAGTCTGTACGTAAAAAAAAAATTAAAAAGGTACTTATAAATATCTATTTGTTCTAATGCTTTTTGATAGTTGTTCTGAAATTTGCACTAACCGTAATAGTTTCAAATGTTGGTTGACTGGGAATGTCCCACACGAAGCGGAATTTGTTTATATGTATATATTCCTCGGTGCTTTGTGAGATATGCAAAATATGTTCACGTAGGATTAAAGACTACATCAGCACCTGCCTTGCGGCCTTATCTGATGATGAACCAGTTCCACGGAGTGAATTATTCACGATTCACGACGAATTATTCAGCTTGCCTGTGTGGCTGACTAGGCTTACACAGGTAGCAATTTTTGCCATATGTTTGTAGCCATATGAGCAACTTCTTGTTGCGAAGTTCGGGCCTTCTAATCGCTCCTGTATGCAATTTTCCAGCAATCAATGGAAGACAAGGTTTAATGAGCTGGTAGGCCGAAGCCCACTAGCAGCATCAGCCTTTACACGAACTCACCCGTCAACCATCACCACTGTTTCCTTACAGTTAGTCCCCGAAAAAAGCCACACATCAAACAAATATCAAGGATACTAACACCGCCTTCCTGCGTTTTAGGTTTCAACCATAGCCAGAACGTTTCAGCCAAGGTAGGTACCTCAACCATGATCAACCTGGGTTGAACTGCAAGCAGAACCACCCGAGGACCATACTGATTCCCGTTCTGCTAATTTAAACCCTTGGTAAGTCATGCGGCTTCCTAGAGTTTTATTTGCTATAACAAACGAGGGACCTCTTCCCCTCTTTGCCCGAAAAACAGATTGCCTTGGTTAGGAATACGCCAAGGCAACACCTGTTTCCCAGGCGGGATTAAAGACTATAATGAAATCTATTAAGTAATAGAAAAAAAAATTAGAAATCTGTCAAGTAACGGGTGTGCGCTCAGAAGGTATACTATTTTGTTTTTCCGTCATTTTGGTAAACATTAGTTTAATCTGGACAGCCCATATTTGGCAGTCGTGAAGTAGACGTGTGACATATTTATTATGGAAAAGTATTCGATAAACCAACGTGTGTGTTTTAATCGTTAAAACATTTTATCAAACTCAATAATCAATTTTCATGAAAAAAATCATAATGAGTGACGAAAAGAGTAGTCGGCTCTGCGCAATAGAAACCCCTCAAATTATTCATCAGTAACCTTTGCATCCATTAAAAGTGATAGTCTTTTGTGCAATTTGGCCAGGAGGAATCATTGGACCAGGAGGAATCATTGAACTTTTTAACGCCACAACTGCTTGTTTTTGACTTGATTAGCATTTGGTATCAACAAGACGATGCCACATCTCCAAGATTACAATGGAATTTCTGCGAGCAGTATGCCTTCCCCGCGAACACCCTGTACTCTAATAAGAGTGGAATTTGCCTATGTATACTTAACGGTGAGAAGCTTAGTATTATATTATTGTTGACCCAATAGACATTTTTGGATATATTGTTTATGAATCCACGACTGTTTAGAGTTCAGTTCGGACAAAATATACTCGTATAGGTCTGTTATTTAGAAGCAATTAATTTTTTCTGAATTGGCTTTGTTTCATTTTAACAGATAGAATTTTGAAATAACATTTGTACTCAAACTGTTAATTAATTTGTGCTACGCCTTGTTCTATGGGAATTACTTTGCATACATACTTATGTATACATTCATATCTCAATACTCAATACTTGTGTATATGACGATACATGCTGTTATGTGTGTGTGTGTGTGTGTTAATGCGTCATTTCGTAGTAAAACATTCAGTAAACAAAATTCTTGTTTTCCTTATTTTTTATATAATATATTTTTATACATATCATAAGACTTCGAAAATGTCAAAGATATGGAGTAAATATCGATTTCCTTAAGAGTTTTATATGACAACTAATTCAATGTTGCCTTTCAACTGAATAACTACTACATAATTTGAGTTTCCAATGACTATGACTTCCTTTGTTGTATGACTTCCTTTGTTGTATGAATTCCTCCTCACTGCTTACCGTAGCGATGCAACGCCTGCGTTTAATTGGACAGCTGCTTTTGATGCTTCCAAGCGAAGACGTTTATATAATACCGCCCATGGCATGTCTTTTGAACCCAGATAGATGGCACATTGCTTAGCTGATGCGCTCCACAACAACGTGGACCTAACAATCGTACTCCATCAAATACACGTTTAATATCTTCAAAATACCAGGTGTTTATGTCAAAACAACAGTGCGATTTATCTTTAACATAACACTGCATTATCGGCTTTGATTCGTATACAAAACCTGCATGCTATGGTTTTAGCAGAAAAGTAGTAAATTGTTGGTCGGACATCCACAACTGAGATGAAATCTCCGAGAGCGATTAATTCTTCTTTCAATATTGTATCCGGTTCGAAGGACCAAAAATGATTATGCGATGGTTCTATGGCTTTCGAAAGGAAGTAAATTAAAACTGTCTGAGCCAAAACAAAATTTAGCAAATTTTGTTTTTCAGAATAATTTAACGAAAATAAAAAAAAATAAAAAATAAAACCAATGAATTAGAAAAATTTTAAATTCGATTTATTAAATTATTGGAGGACGGATTCTTAGCAATTCGAAGAAGTGTTACAGGACAAGTGTTTCAGTAACTTTTTTATATTATGGAAATAAGCATTTTCGACATCTTCGATTTACTTAACGAAACCAATACTACGAAAACCGTAGAATACAGTGCCTCGTTTCTGTATTACTCGCATCGAGAAATTTCTCACAAGAAACAAAGGAATTGACAGAGAAACTATGCGAATTGAAACAAGAAATGGAGTTTCTCACACAAATGTTTCTGTATCTTTGAGAAGCGAGAAATATCTGTCAAAATAGCTTTTTTGACGTAATTCATTGGAAGCTTGTGAGTAAACCTGTTTCTGTATTAAAATTTTGCGAGAAATTTCGCGCTAGAGCTGTCAAAACTTTTCACAAATAAAAGAGTTGCGGAAGTTATAAATTCAAAAGTATATAATTGACATAATGAATGCAAAGAGTGTAGAAAAGGCAAAGTTTTTAAATATTTATACACATATTGTCGTATTCATAAAAAATAATTTGCGATTAGTAAAAGTTTACTTGACATACATATTTTTACACAAAATTTGTCAATTAAACCTTTGTTATGTGTAAATTATTTATTATGAATACGCAGATATTGAATGTAGTTCATTATTCATTTCTTCTTTTTATTTTAGAAAATTGAAAGATATAATATAATAAATATATAAAAATTATGAATTAAATTTTTTTGGTTTTTTTTCTTTATTTCTTAATATTTATGTATATACATACAGTATGATAAATTAAAAATTTAATGGCAAAATCTTAATTTTAGCCTGTCTCGAATGCGGGAAGCTTCCCTCATCGGTTCAGGAACTAAAAAAGGGTCGGTCGGTCGGTTGCAGCCCTTAATCTCTAGCTGTAAATGCGCAACATGTTTCGCCGGTCATATTGGTCAGCACCCATCCCCACAAAACTATACCTTATTGAAAGTGTTTATGAAATTTATTTATGATTTGAATGTGTTTTTATTTATGTACACGTGTTATTGATTGACACAATTTTATTTTATTTATAACACTAAATTCAATTGTTTTATTCACTGCTAAACATTTGTTTCTTAAATTTTCTTTTTGTTTGATAAATTTTTCCTATATTTTTCTTCTTATTTGTTTACTTTTTGTATTTAAGTATATTTAATGGAAATATTCCAATAAAGACGTAACTAGTATTGCCCCTTTTCGATTTAACATACAGAAACGCTGTTTTTCTCGATAGTCGAGAAACGATGGAATTTTATGTTTCATAGTTTTCGATGCGAGAAATTTTTCACTAATCTTACAGAAACGAGGCACTGTGCCTCGTATACAAATCAAAGCCGATAATGCAGTGTTGTTATGTTAAAGATAAATCGCACTGTTGTTTTGACATAAACACGTTCGTTTTTTCTAGAACCCTGCCACCATTCCAAAATATCATTCAATATCCTACACAATCGTGTGATCTGACAAATATGAAATGTGTGGTGAAAAAAAATTGGTAAACTGTTCTAAAAATGTAATGCGTGACAGATTTGAAGAACTTTATGGAAATGTTCATAAAACGATAGTTGCTATGCGATCAGAGTGAAAAGATTGATACACCCAAAAATTATTAAGGTAATAAAAATTCAATTTTATCCTAATATTATTTGATCTTTTTTTATGTTAAATTATTAAAATTTTTGCAGCTTAAGATCTTTTGTTGTTTTTTTTATAAAAAAGTAACGTATTTTTTTATTTGTTTCGATATTTCGCTAACAGTTTGTTAGCATCGTCAGGAAAATTAAAATGTTAACATATCGAAACAAATAAAAAAATACGTTACTTTTTTATAAAAAAACAACAAAAGATCTTAAGCTGCAAAAATTTTAATAATTTAAGGTAATAAAAATTGTTTTTCATTATTTAACTTTGTGCATTTTCCTGGGAATGAATCGTACGATAGTGTAGGACAGCCAATCATCTTCTTAGCTAAATAATTCATGGAAATCCCCATTTACAAACACATGCACTTGCACGTATAAACATATTCAGCATTCAAGTACTTATGTACTTCAAGTGTATGAATAGATGATATTCGTCCAACCCAGCTAAGAGGGGTTGTTTGCAGTGAATCTGCACAAATATAATCGCCAGAAACACACATACGATTACACGTTGACTGACTCGAAAAAGTTCCCGCTATTGAAACTGTAGACAGAAACTACTAATAGATATTTATGTACGAGTATGTGCATATGTGTGTGCGATGAAAGCATTTTATGACTACATCTTAAACATAAACAATAACAATAACCACTACTTTGCATTAGTTATTAAAATATTGTATTATGTTGAAGTTGGCCGATGTTTCTATTTATTGTTGTGTTATTTGTTCACTTTTTATAGTTTTTCTTAATTTTAGCTAATATTACGTTTTAATATACAAGAAAAGAAAATTCATTTGTATAAAGAGCAAAAAATTACATATTTTAATGCCTTTTGATGAATATTTTAATAACATATCGCTCCTTTATTGCAACATAGTCGAATCTCAAAAAATGAGCTTTTCGAGTTAACAATGCAGAATTGTTAACAGTCCTACCTTTTATATTGTGCCAAAATTTTATTCAAATTACTTTTAAACTGATATCTTCTAAAATGTTTTTCTAAGACTTGTATGGAAACTAAAAATTTGAAATGTGTTTTTCTCGAAACAAGCTTTTTTGCGTTATGACTATGTTGCAATAAAGGAGCGATATGTACTCGTATGTACCTACATTGAGGGCTAAGTAATTCCGTGACTATTTGAATAAAAACGGTCGAGTATGACCAATACTCTTGTAAAATGTTGACCGAGACGGTAAAAGTTTTGCATATAAAGTTTCTGCGTGGGATACTAAAGAAGACACGGAGTTATCAAGCAGAACTCGAACGTAAGAAAAAGAAAAGTACATTGTAAAAGCCAGACCGTTTCACTTGGGCAACCGACTTTAAGTTAAATTTCAGCTTCGAACTAGAGGTCTGCATCGAACAAATGTTTGTGCTACACATTTTCTTAGAGTACACTTTAAATCTCCGTTCGCAGTAAGATAATGAAGGAAGAATATGAATATGATTCTTATGGTACAAACAGTATTTGCAAGTTGTTTTAAATCATGTGTAAATATATCGGATTGCATTTACTTTGTACGCTTACATAAATTTTTCAAGCAATTTTGTTTGTATTCGAGATATTTGTTGTACACCTGAAGTTGTTTGCTTGTTTTATATATTTAAATAAAATGTTGTATAGTATCTTGGTACATTGTTTACTTCACAATCTGAATACATCGATCGTTGGCAGTTTATACAAATGGATGAACATTTTCTAAATAGCAGCCAGCCAGAAGAGTACAAGTAGTTTTGCTCTAAAAATTGTTTGTACTCAAAATGAGTACGTTTTTGTTATAATAATTTGTGTTTATGCTCTGTAGTAGTAGATGTGACCGCCAATATGGATTTCGCAAGGGTCGTTCTACTGGTGATCTTATGGCATATCTCTCAGAGCAATGGTGCCACTCAATCCATCACTTCGGTGAAAGTAATGTGGTTCTGGATATTTTCAAACCGTTTGAAAGAGTGTGGCATGCTACACTACTGGCAAAACTTACAGCTTTTGGTGTCGGTGATGATGTACTTCACTCCATCCGATCTCCTTACTATTTATACCACCTACATCCGACCAAAAATGGAATACAACTCTCATGTTTGGACCGGTGGCCCAAAGTCTATTTTGGGATTAGTCGACCGTGTGCAGGAGAGGGCGAAGAAGCTCATCGGTGACAGTTGGGTATCCAACTCTATTGACTCACTGGAGCATCGACGCAGTATAGAGTGCGTTACTCTGTTCTATCGTTACTACAATGGATTTTGCTCTGACGAGATTAGGGGTCTTGTTCCCGAAACTCGCACTTTTTTACGTAACACGCATTCATCGTCCAGAGCTCATCCATTTCTGGTTGATTGCCCGGGGAATCGTACTACGCATTACAGAGAGAATTCGTTTTTCCGCCGTACGCTTCGTCTGTGGAATAAGTTACCTGCAGACTTGTTTCCTGTCTGTTATAACGTTGAAAAGTTCAAATCAAATATTCACAAACACTACTCCTTCTCAAACACTACCCTCCTCACGACCTTTTTTCCTAGTTCTGGTACAATGTACTGCATATGTAGGGCTCATCCCCTAAGTCCAAGATAAAAAAGACAATCTTAAAAAAATTAAATATTGTAGTTAGGTAATCAAAATTTGTAACGTTATTTTTCCGATTTTCCGAAACTAACATATCTATAAAATATCAACAGCAACAGAAACTATAAGACTAGAAGCATGAATCAAAAGTAAAAGCTTTAACAATTTATTTTCTGTTTTAAGGAATATTTGTTCCTGTCGAGCTTAAACGCTCCCAGAAATGTTCACTGACGCATACGGGCGGACAGCATGACAATATAATAGGACGTTTTTGCTCTTTGAATACGACACTTTTAAGCCAATCGCTAAGTCGCGGATTTCGATCGCTTAAAACAAATAACATTCTATAAAAAATAATATAACATTAGCGTTGTCGTTAATTTGTGTTCGCTCATCCGCTCAATGAGCAGGAAGCTTGGCTTGAGTATATACAGACATCCTTGTTTGTTTACTTTAATAGCTATCTTCACAATACTCGTACATGATCGTCGAAATGCGCACAAAACTAAACACATATTTACTCTCACTTAATAAATGACCACCCAACAAACACAAAGTATCATGTTTGAAAAAACGGCTTTAAATATTACCAAAAACATTTTTAGAACTCTACTCAATTATTGTAGAATATATGATTTTACTCGTAGTAAATATAAACCAAACTTTTAGAGAGAATAACTTTGCTTATTTATGATTAAGAGTTTTTCAGTTCAATTTGAAATGTGGTCAAATTCTTATTTCAAGCGTATTACATCAGCCTTAATTGCTATAGGCAAAAGCTATAACTAAGTTGTTAATACACATTTGCTTTGAAATTATCTGAAAAAAGTTAATGAAAATATATCGCAAAACGTTGAAAGTGGGTACTTGCGGTCTCACAGACCAATTCTTGCAGTCTGTGCACACACACCTTACTATCACAAATTTTAAAACCGCTCTAAATTGAAGCTTACTGATAATAAAGAAGCTAATAGGAATTACATTACATGAATTTATAATAGTTCCTAAACGGAAAACTAGTATAAATATTGCATTTTTACTTAAACCTAGTTTCCTTCGGCACGCAATGAAATCAGGAGCCTAGAACGAGTTGCTTTGTCCGTCTGTAAGTTACTTCTATTCAAATGGCAGAGCAGAATATTGCACTTGCTTGAAATAAGGGCACGATATATTTCATTAACATAAAAAATTCTTAAAAGTTTAATGAAATATAGTTAAGTGCACAACTCATTTTTAGCTGTCTGCATAACCAACATTTCTTAAGGTAATCAACAGTTTTAAAAATGTTCAAATATTTTTGCCCTTGAAATCGTAAATCACATGTTTTGCAATAAGTGCAGTCTAGTCCAATATAATTCCTAAAATTACAGAAAATATTTGGTCCTAATTTTATATGTGCATATGTTTGGCTTGCCTTCGATTTTTATTTGTACTCGTATCGTATAAATTTGTAAATATAAGACCTTTTATTGTTATCTCTATTCTGTATCCTGTGAGATTCTGACTAACAAAAGAGTTTGTTTTTGATGGCTAATTCTTTACAAAATATGCATGCACTCTACTATCAGTATACACAGACAGTGGCGTCTAATAAAGCTTGCTAAAGCGATCTGAATAGGCGATAAAATAAGTATATCTGATGCCACAGTTATCATATTGAAGACTATTTATGTACCTGCTTTTCTGATCGTCTCTATTTTTGCAATCCGGTACTTGTGAATATTCTGTAACTGGTAAACAGCGATATTTAATTGAAACTACAGGGGAAGATGACAAGTCTCCTTCGGGGAATAAATACTTGGGCTAAAGTTTGGATAATTTTTTATTCAAAACTGAAAATTTTGATATATCCAATTATATCATTTTTTCCATAGTCGAATACATTAAGTTTAACATCAAACCTTTTTACCAGAAAGAGTGGTTTGAGCCAAATTGCTTCTAGCAGATCCCTCCCAGCTGAAGCTTTTCTGAAATTTCTTAAAATATTTATTTTTTGCATTCCATATTTTCTTTGGTAATGTATCCTCCCAATGATATTGTGTTTTTTTCAAGACCTTAACTTGTAGCTGATAGTAACAACTGTTCCTTCTTTAAGAAAAGGTGCGTTCACTTTGACAAATGCTGCTACTATAAGAAATTCAAATAATTTTGTTAATCAATGTATTTCATACACATTTATTGTGTGTTATAAATTCAATTTAATATTATATAAGTAATATATAATAGGCCGCAAACGACTTCCGTCCACGCATATGCAACACCAGGCACAGTGTTCACTTTTCAGTTAAAATGCGATTCCGTAAGAAACAGTGAATTTTATTGCACTGAATGTGTTTCTTCAGTCTGAATGATATGCTGATTTCTTAAATTAACTGTGTTACACAAGCTGTGTAGTAGATAATTTTAGTGTACATACATAATCCTTTTGTTTATTTTTTTAAACTTCAAAATATTTTACATAAGACCTGAATTAACCGAAGATTTTTCAGTGAAAAAATTATTATTAGGTGTACACTTTAAGTGTCAAAATTACTCATTCTCACCATTGCGGGCTCAAAAATCAAAACTGAACACTAAAATTGGTGAACATTTCAAAATTCGTCGTTGCGGAATTTGACCCCTGACCAGAAAATTATTGATTGTTGATTCAATTCAGTCAATTTTCTTGGATCTGGATTTTATAGATCTTGCTTGGAAAGTGTAATTCCGTAGGCTCTCTGCCATAACCGTTTAGGAGGCTATGTGTACAGTTGCTCCATCTTACTGAAACTAAATACTCTTAAAACGGATATGTAGTTTTGGGTAAAAAAACTCCTCCATTATCTTTAAGTAACGGCATAAAGTTAATACATATTATTTTGTAGCATGATTCGTCAGCTACCCCGTCTTTGTTCTATCGTTACTACAATGGATTTTGCTCTGATGCTATTAGGGATCTTGTTCCCGAAACTCGCACATTTTTACGTCGCACGCGTGCATCGTCCAGAGCTCATCCTTTTGTGGTCGATTGTCCAGGGAATCGTACTACGCATTACAGAGAGAATTCGTTTTTCAGCCGTACGCTTCGACTGTGGAATAAGTTGTCTGCAAATGTATTTCCTGTCTGTTATAACGTTGGAAGGTTCAAGTCAAATATTCACAAACACTACTCCCTCTTTCCTCCTCGTCATAACCTATTTTCCTAGCCCCGGTACAATGCACTGCATATGTAGGGGTCATCCCCTAAGTACTGGTCCAAGATAAAAAAAAATAAGCCAAACCCCTAATATTGTTTTTTTTTCCTGCTTATTTGGTAATGTTGTATACCTGTTTGTTTGAAAGTCGGGAGCGCTATTTTTGTCTTTAATTTATATTAGACATTGTTTTGAGGGCGTTTAAAAGACACAAAGTAGTGGTTACACTAATTTGGTCAAATATTTGCTGAATGGAAATGAAACTTAACACTATGAAATAGTTTCCTTTGCATATTTTTAAACAGAAGTACACTCTGTTAAGCTCTACCGAAGATGCGATGCTGGTGTCTAATTTAGCTTTTTCTATTATTTCACGAATATATGTTTAACGCTTCCAACGAATCTTGCGTCAGGCAGTAAAATCCTGCATTTTCCGTTCTCTTGATGAGCCAATCGAGATGTACGAGTCTTTCAAATCGCTTTGAACATAATTAAATCAAATAACAAAGGGAACATTTTCCCCATCAGATTGTCGTTTGCGCGATTAAACATTTTTCCCTCATTAACATTTATAACGTATAAAGTTCAACACAACGGGACCTGACTGGTCCCAAGTGGGCTGGCTTTACAATGGCTGGCAGCCTGTCAAACCTAACGTATAAAGTTTGATACTTTCCTTTCTCTGAAATTCCTAATTTTTGAAAATAGTTGTTTTGTGTACTTTCGTCTGAAGCAAACACAATTTAAATAAATAAAAACTTAGTAAAGTAAAACTAATTAGTAAATTTACATCTAAATTTAATTTGAATCTGAAATCATCTTTGAATGATTTTCTGTTTTCGGAATTATTTTCACCATTCGGCGCTCGCGATGTTTGATTTTGATTTGAAGCCACACTCACAAGTTTGTTGGGCATGAAATATGTACGAGCGTGTATGTATGTATGCATGTATTGTTGTTCTGTTTGTTTGGATGTATGTATGTATGTATGAAGAAATACAAACTCATATTTAAAAATGTATATTACGGTTTGATTATGTTAAAACAGACATTGTTTACGCATTAATATGCATGTGTATGTGTGTATATGTGTGCGCATAGATGGCTGTGTGAATTTGCGTTTGTATGAGAGTATGATACACAAACACTTATGCAAGCAAAGACAAATTCTATTTGCAAACATTTCACTTGATTTGCAAAGGGAATCTTCTCTTCCTCCATCTAAACGAATACAAAAAAAAAACCTGTTATAAAAAATAAAAAATAACAAAATGAAGTTGGCGAAATGAAGCGTTGATACCCTACAAGCGAAATTTTATCACTTTGTGCAATCTAAGAATTCTCAAGCAGTGAGTTCAGTCCAAGACAGAATTTTTTGATATCTTTGGAGTGAAATTTTATGTGAAAGCTACCCACTAATTAAATCGGGTTGATGTAGTGATCGGGAATCCCTACATATAAACTATCATATAATGAAAAGCTTTTCAGTGTAATTAGTTTAATAATACGGGAAGTTATAAGCCTAGTGAAAATCAGTCAAGATCATGATAATATTAGACATGATATCTTGTTACTCCTTTTAAACAAATTGTACAGTTTTATGTTATTAGTTTTGCTTTAACTATTACTCGGTTTTCCCGATAGCTGGACCCCCAGCTTTGTTGATTGCTGGGATTCTGGCAAGAGGTTTCGTGCCAGCGGGTTTGCTTGGCGTAAACCAAAGCTTTCTGGGGCATAGGGGAAAGGAGTCCTTCGTTTGTTGTAGCAAATAAAACACTAGGAAGCCGCATGACGTATGTTGTGTTGGGCTGCCAAACCCCGGAACAAAGGTTAATGGAAAGAACCGGAGGTTCTGCTTGTTGACCATCCCGGCGTTGATCATGGTTGAGGTTCCTACCTCTACTGAAACGTTCTGGCTGTTTACATCTAAAATCGCAGGAAGGGAAACTAGATTTTCTGATAACTATGACGCAAAGTTGAATTTCGAGAGCTAACAATACCCCAAGGTGCTGTTGTATTGCAACAGATACTCTTAATGTAAGGAACCAGAAGTGATGGTTAGACGGATGAGTTGTCTAGGGACAAGTTCTCTTAATCGGCTTCGGCATACCAGCTCATGACTGCTGGAAAATTGCATACAGGAGCGATTAGAAGGCTGGAACTATTCAGCAAGGTGTTTGTCTATGTATGTGAGCCTTGAATAATTCACATCGTAGAGTTGGTACATCATCAGATTATGCCGACAAGGCGGGTGCTGATGTAAATCAATTTCCCAAGCTGGACACAAAATTTTTGCTTTCAATTTTTTTTTTTTATTTATTTAGTTTAGGAATTTTTTCTGAATGCCAGCTTATGATGATTTTTATAATCAAAAAAGTGACTACGAGTAAACTTAATAATTTTCTAATAAGTAATATTATAACAAAAGAAGAAACTATTACAAATAAACATTTATTTTAATTACATTTTATTTGAAACACGCCCCCAATTTCATTTCCAATTATTCTTTTTTCAATGTTTGAAAGAATTCAAAGGCGAAAAAACAAAATTCTTCCAACTGCAGCTTCTTACTTCTTCTTATTCTTCATGGTACGTAAAAAGATAACGCCTTCACAGGGATCTGTGTGTTCGGCTAGTAAAAGACGAGTTCTCTAAGTACGCAACAAGTTATATCACCCAAATCCTCTTATATCTTAGAAAGCACATTTTTTTAGTTAATTTTTTGTGTTTAGTATTAAGATTTGAGTAATTATTGTTAGTTTACATATAAAAGATTCAATAAATAACTAAATGCTTAATAAAAAAAAGTTTTTTAAAATTAAAAATAATAATTTTAACACATTTTGCTATTTTTCTGGTTCGAGTTGATTCCTCCTTCAGCTAAAAAGAATTGTTTATTATAACTATAATAGCGGTGGTCAATAATTCTTGATCAAAGAAGACAAGAATAAAAAAAATTAATTGGCACCAAGATGTTTCCTAGACGCTGGTAAAATGGTGAACAGTGGCTTGAAACTCATCCACCGAGCTTTCAATATTACTTCCTGTCTGCATATATTCTTTATATTAATCGCAATAAGTTAAAATAGAACTTAAATATATGTAAGTTAAAGTAATTAATAATTTTTAGTTTTTCAAGTGTAATCGCATTCGCAGCTCATTACATGTGTAAGTGATATAAGTTGTTTAGTTAATTGATATTGTAGGGTGTTTTATTAAACATACGTGCGTATGTGTGTGTGTGTGTGTGTGTGTGTGTGTGTGTGTGTGTCGCTACTATTTGTAAACGTGTAGGTGCACAAGCTGAATGAGCGCTTTGTCAAGGACGAAATCGATGACGACTACTAACTTACTCAAAAAGGAAAGAGCAGAGAAAAATTAAAACAAATAAAAATGCAAAACAGGAATGTTTGCTGCTAGCTTCGGGTTTCCATAGCATGTCTACAACAAAACTCTCGACAAGTCGAAATTGTGTGCTCTGGCAAAATATTGGCACAAGAAATCATTCCTTCCTGTTGACATCGTTTTTGCCAGCAACTACAGTTAGTCGCAACATATCGCAGACGTGTGTGTGTGTGTTTATTGAAATAGACGACGAATGGAAAGAAGGGCGATTTAAACTACTGACTACTGGCTGGATATAAGGAGCAGGGGGGAGGTTTTATTGCACCAGAGTGTAAAGCACCAATACTCGTACATACATAAATACAAACATATGCATGCAATTATGTAAAATTGTGTAATCATGCTAACAAATATATTGTTCACACAAGTATGTCTGCATGTGAATATAATTGTATGCATAAATATGTACTCGTATATTCATATTCATGTCGAAAAATTTCATAAAAAATACAGTTCATAGCTTTTGAATATTAAAAAAAACGAAACGGCTGCTGTTTTTAGAGAAAGAATTTAATTTATTTAATATTGTATTATTGCTAGAAGTGCCGAAAGGCTTCTTCAAACCATATTTATTTATAACTCAAAGTTGAATGTGTTCTTGTGTTAGACAAGTCGGAGATTGATTTATAAGAGTCCATCTCTCGTCTTCTGTTCAACAACTACTGCGAAATTGTTTGTTTGTAATCGCGATTATGTCGGTTCGAGACCTCATGGCCAGTGTCTACATTTATATTTAATAGCGCGTCAGCACATGCTTAACTAAAAATGGAACTCGTACATTTCTTGTCATATTATTACCCAGCCAAAGGTTGGTTATAAAATATATCAGTATTTCATGAAACCATTGCAGTAATAAAAATGGTCAAAAATCTTTTGGTCGGTCACGGACTTTCTTCGGTTTCCCGTGATGAAAATATTTACTGAAAATTGTATGAAACTTTTAACGTACGATTATGGAAGCTCTGCAAAATAAGTGTTTGTTGGAAAGATACTTGTGGCAAGGACAAATATTTGCTAATAGTTGTAAAATTATTCATTTTCTCACAAGCAGAGGAAGCACGAAGTGAAATCCTTGGCATACATATGTATTTACTATGAGAAGTACTCGTATATTGACATGCATTTTAGAAGCAGGCCTTTAGTTGTATTGTGTGCGTGTGCGTGTGTGGGTGTGTGTGCTCTGTTTCTGTACACATTTTTCGTATTGTTTCCATTCACGTGCAATTATTGTATTAATTTAAAATCAGTGAAGCTCAATGGCGTCACGTGAGTTGTATAAACAGGAGCAAACGTTTAATACTTGAACCACGTTTTGCTTGATTTTTTAAGTGCTTTTTCGCAAAAAGCGAAAATGAAAACAAATGAGCACAAAAACTGGAATGTTTTACTACATGTTTGGTTTATATCCGGTATTATCCTGGGATTATTCCATCCTTTATATCAACAGGAGTTGTACTCGTAGATGTTATTTTAGTTTGTTGTTTTTGTTGCTGTTGTTATAATTGCAATTTTGATTATTAATGTTTTCCTAAAGCAAATAAAAGTTCCGTTTAACTGTACAATTAAAAATGTGTAAAGAGAAAGAAAAAAATGTTTTTCCATTTTTTTTTGTGTGTTTCCTCGTCTGTTTCTCTGCCTGTCTGTCTACTATAGTGATTTCTTGCCATATATACATATGTATGTATGTATGTATGTATGTATATCGAGAGCAAATATTTGCCTTGTAGAGCTTATTTCGCTTTACAATCATCATCCGCTTAGAGTTGGGTGACTTTTTCCAACCAGAAATATAAAATGAGAAGTTGTTCGTTGTCTGCACTTGTGCTTAAATAGTGAGAGGTTTGTCGTTGAGTGTACTCGTATTCTACATTTTATAGTGCATTCGTACATATTTACATACACTTGCATATGAACACATACATACACACCTAAATACGGGTACATCCGTACATATATATGTATCAGTATGTGTATCAATGGAGGAACAGAAACACTTGCTGCTCATGAACTAAAGTGTCATGCTCCTTATTGTTTATTCTTTCATTTGTTCGTCTGTTTGAACTTTCTCCAGTTTCGTTTGCATTTGCAAATATTTCAACTTGGCTTTGCTTTGCTTTAGTGAATAAGGCGTCAGCCAAATCAGATACTCTGCATGCATACACAAGTATTTTTCATATTCGTCGTTTAGGTTGACTTTTAATATTGGAGCACCAGCTTCAGTTTTAACACACGAAACCGTTTTATGCATTTCATACCTACTTACTGTTCATGGTATTCAGCAAGGTTTCCATCACGCAAGGAGTATGCAGCTAGCTAGCTTCCTTCTTCTCGATACTCTCCCCCAACTCTTAAAACACTCATTTTCTGGCTTCTTCGGTCATGTTTTCCCATTAAAAAAAGTTAAACAAACGTCAACAAAAATTCATACCGGCATTTGTTTTCCATTTAAGCCAACAACCTTCATCGTTTGGAAAAGATAAAAAAAAAAAAATAAACATTCTAAGAAGGAAAATATGTTTGCATTTAGCACATGTGCAATTATTTGATTAAACACTTACACAAAAAACATTATTTCCATTTAATCGGTTACAGCCAGTCAATCAGTCATCGCCAACAAATATATTCGCATGAAAATTCAGCATCTTACTTCTACTTTTTTTAAAACGGATAGTATGTTCGCATACATATGTAAACGTGTTTTCCGCAGTGGATCAGTTAGATCATAGAAAACTACCTAAACAAAATTTCGCCAACAGTTTTCATCAGTAGGAAATGTTGATTCACTTTGCGTATCAGAAATTCCTTGCAACGGGTATGAGTGAAGGGACTTTTGTTGTTCTCAGGCGCAAATTATGCTTCAACGAAAAATCTTGAATAGAGGTCTATTAAACAATCTTCATCCAAAATCAAAGAAAAAAAATTATCTGTGTCTTCATCAAAATGCTGCAGAAAAACTAAACTTGACCTGGCATCATTTAACTCTAAGCTTTACTATATAAAGAATATGGAAAAGACAACATAAATAATAACACAATTACAATAGTTTTAAGGCTGATTAACAAATTCGCAGCATTGAAAAAAAAATCGTCGGAGTTTAAATACAAATTTGTTTGATAAGCTTTGCAATGTACTCGAATTATGAAATTTCAGTAATATTTTTGTCTAAAAGTTTAGCTTTAACTCCTAGAAATAAACACATACCTAGAAGTGGAGAGAAAATCAGTACAAATATTTTCTATAATGATTATGGATTAATTTGTTTCATGCTTTAGTCAAAGATGAAATTTAAAATTATAGTTACTTAGATATGTGCTTATACATTTAATAAACAAGAGTAAAAACAGGAGTTAAAAACGTATAAATAGGTTTTTATTTTAGATTATTTAAACAATTTTTCATTTCTTTCCTTTTATAAAAAATAATAAAAATATAAAAAAATATATACTATGAATAATGTTAATGTTACTACTGTTTAAAAATTTTTTCTCTATGTATAATTTGTTTTTGTTACATCAATTTGTGTTCAATTTTATAAAAATTTGTAAACAAAAAATTTAGAAATTTTCCTGAAGAAGACACACAAGGGGGTGTCGAAATATCGAAACATTAATAAAACGAATAATTTTGTAACAAGTGACCTCAAGCTGAAGTAAACAACAATTATATTTAAAAAAAAAGGTCGAACAACTAAGATCTAGATACGAAAAAAATAACCCCTATTTTCAATTCAAAAAGTATTTATATCTTGTCCCCTTTAAAGTCCCCAGATATAATACATTTACGTCAGCGTAATTTGTTTCCAGTCCTCGAAACACTTCTAAAATGCGCTGTCTGGTATCGCTAACAGCTCCTGTATCGATTTTTGTTTTATCTCGGCAATCGTGGCAGAACGCTTTCCATTCATCGGTGTCTTCAGTTTTGAGAAGAGGAAGAAGTCAGCGGGGGCCAAGTTCGGTGTGTGAGCTGGTGCGTTGTCATGGTGCAAAATCCATGATTGTCCTTTCCACGACTTTGTGCGTTTCTGAGAAATTGCTTCGAGCAAACGGCGCAACTTCAAGATAGTACTCCATACTGACCCTACGACCTTGTGACAAGAATTCATAATGCTTCACGCCAATGCAGTCGAAGAAAAGCGTGAGCAAAATCTTCACATTTGATGATGATTCGTCACCAGTTATGACCTTATGATCTACTGCTTTAACCACTAAGCCACCGAGCATTTAATTATTTTCTATCTATATTCATCTCATATTGAATCACATATGCATTTTGTTAATTGGCCACATTGTTTGTACAGCGTTTGCTGTCTCTAAACTAGCTTAGTGATTAAAGCAGTAGATCATGATACGTCATGTCCCGAGTTCAAATCCCAGTGGGTGCTGATGAGTAGTGTAGCGACTACGAAACAGCTAGTTGTCCCCCAGCTAAAGATTTGATTATTATTTTTCTTGTCTTCTTCAATCAAAATTATTGATCACAGCAGATTTGTATTGTAAAAAATTTTTCTTAAGAACTATAACCCGTTGTACAAATGTACAAACCAAAAATTTAATTTAAAAAAATTATAAAAGTTCATCAAAAATTCAATAAATTGATAAATTTTCTTTGATCCATTTTTTCGAATAGTAAAAAGTCGAAGAGCACACCAAAACACAACTAACCTTTTTATCTGTCAAAAACAAACTGACAATCTAAAATGGCTGATATTGCCAACATATATAACAGACATGTGTACCAACATAACAGAGCAATATGCGAAAATCGAAAATACGTAACGCACGAAATTTGAAAATAACGGCTATTTTTTTTATCAGACCTCTTATAGTGTAAATTTTCTGTTTTGTAAGTAAGGCTTATTAATACTCATTACAAATGCCACATTTCTGGCAATTGTAGCCGTAGAAAGTGGAATGATAAGCCAGTTGGAATCATTACAATTCTAGGAATATTTGCAAGCTGACTGGCGGTAGGCCCGGTCCAATTAAAATTCCGTTAGAATTATCAGCATTATTCCATTGCATATGTTTGGTGGCGGTAAATTTTTTAATAGTACGATATGCACATCGACTTTAAGCAGAAGCTCGTGTGATGAAGGATCAAACGAACTGAAAACTTCTTGTGGGTAATGAACTGAATCCTCGATATTACAAAACAATATCAGTTGACGTACGGTACCTTTCCACTCCACGCCCTTAGTCATTGTTTTACAACAAAGTAAAATTGAGTTGTTTCTTTGTGCATAGACTTTTTTTCAATATTTCTCTTTGTGTCTTAGCAGATCTATCCATGTTTTAAAATTCTTAAAAATTGGCTAGACAGTTTCGAAGAAGCAAAAAGTGCAAGCTCACCTCACCCTTTGTGCTCTTTCAGATGTAGATCTTTTTTTTTTTCAAATTTCATCAAAAACGCTTCAGCTGTTTAGCCGACAAACACACAAAATTGCTTTTACTCAGGGGACAGATGTCGGACTGAAGGCCAACATTGTGCTCAGTTTCATTGGTGATTTTGAATACAGAATCCTTAAAATTATTACTAAGACGAAAATAAATATTTTCTAAGTATTGCGAGCTCAACGCTCTCAATCCCATCCTAAGTACTTTCATGAACACTTCTGTGCTTTGTGGCCATTCTATGCTTGGTAGAAACAATTTTAGAAATCGGATCGGAGATCTCCTCTTACCTTTTTATAATATCAGAATAGATAATACACAAACATGAATTATATGCATCCATATGCTCTTTGTGCGAAATATTATTTTGCTCAAAACAAAATGGTTTACCAAGTTATTTAGTTTCTTGCTTAGTATATCGCGTTCTACGAATAAAAGAGGAGCAAGGAAAAGATTAAATCGAAAAGTGGGGCTTAAAGCCGATTTTGAGAAACATTTGTTTTACGATAATCAGTTTTTACAATTTTGAGGTGCCTACCTTGGCTGTAACGTTCTGACTGTGGTTGAAACCTAAAACGCAGGAAGGGAGTGTATGTATCCTTGATAATTGTTTGGTGTATGGCTTTTTTCAGGGTCTAACAATCTCCCAAGGATCTGTTGCCTATAAAACAGATACCTGTACTGTAAGTAACCAGAGGTGATGGTTGACGGGTGAGTTGGTTTAAGGGCTGATGCTCTTAGTGGGCTTCGGCCTACCAACTCATTAAACCTTGTCCTCCATTGATTGCTGGAAATTGCATACAGGTGGGATTAGAAGGCCCGAACTCCTCAACAAGAAGTTGCTCATATGACCGCAATCATATGGAAAGAATTGCTACCTGTGTGAGCCTAATCAGCCACACGGGGACGCTGGTGAATCGTGAATAATTCACTCGTGTAATTGGTCCACCATCAGATTAGAACCGTAAAGGCAGGTGCTGATGTAGAAATTTTTTACAATTGTCTCAACACATTATGGGGCTAGCAGTTCCTCGAACCGTTTGGGGTTTAAAACTGTAGCATTCCTTTTTATGGGACGTCCGGGTGTACGCTTTTTCGCCTTGTGGGGGAGTCACCGTGGGGTTAGGCCGTCAAGGCAGGAACCCACGTAAAACAGCTCATGTTTCTGTCTCAACACATGTATTGAAAGCTGCACAGCAAAAGTTTTGGGGCAATCCTGCTACAAGTGTCTATTGGCTAGCCTGGGCTCTCTAATTAAACAACAAAAACTTACATTGGCCTGAGCATCCGATCCACTTATCTCTTACATGAGTACATTTAAATTAATTGTACTCGTATGTGTACTTTGAAAATTAAAAACAGTAGCAATCAGTTAATCATTTAAAAATGAATTTGTGGGATAATGTCTACGCACATACATACATACATACGTATGTATCCACGGGTATGTGTGTGTATAGATATGATGTGGCTGTTCGAATGAATGGTACGTGTTTTCAATATAATTTTAAGTTCTGCTTCTTAAATTTTGTATTTAAACAGTTGCTTAGTTTAGTATCAATGGAAACAAAAACAAATTAGAAAAGTTATTATGTCTTTCCAGGGCGTCTGTTGTTTACTTTCATCAATATCAGTTGACATAATAGAAATAATATTTCAAAAATAAAAACAAACACGATGATCTAGCAAATGATCACTATAATGCCGCAGATAGATTCCCGCCATTATACATTTGTACATACTCGTATACATACATTAAAAATGAATGTTTCTATTTCTTGCATAAGTCTAAATGTGTATCACTAACACATGGACATGCGTTAAGTTATTAATGCTTCTTTCTTTTTAACTTCAACAATAGCTATTGTTTGAATGGTTAATATTTCCCAACAATAAATTCTTAAGATCTATGCTTGTAAGACAAGTCATAACACACGTCAACT
Source organism: Thecocarcelia acutangulata (assembly GCA_914767995.1). Lineage (NCBI taxonomy): Eukaryota > Metazoa > Arthropoda > Insecta > Diptera > Tachinidae > Thecocarcelia > Thecocarcelia acutangulata. The sequence goes on along the minus strand of OU612094.1, from coordinate 189,972,930 downwards.
GATCAAATAAACCTTCAAAAAATAAATGAAAAAAAAAGTTGTGTGTGTGTATGTATATACTCCCATGCATGTACACTGAGAAGAAAATTCAATCCTTCCGTACTTAAATCAATCCCAAGCGGTATCAAAAGTACAGATTTCCTTATATCAAGTGCGGATTATTCAAGCACTAAATACTTGCTTTTAGAAATGTTTAATCCCGAATCCGTACTTGAAATAAGCTGAAAAAGAGATTGATTTGAGAAACCCTGACATCGAATCAATCTTAAAATGCGATTGATTCAAGAATTTTAGAGTTGATTCAATCCCGAATCCGTACTTGAATTAAGACCAATTGAGTCTATTAGCTACTAATATTTATAGGTACAAGTAGCTGTACATGTGACGACATATCACAGCAGTTATTCTAATCAACAGTAGACTTGGAAAACTTTTCTAACAATTAACAATATATTCCGTTACTTTAAATAAATTAATGAGAATTCAAAACGAAGAGTCTCAAATAATATTTCACAAGTAAAACGAAAACAGTATTTTCTTTGGAGAGCCTGAAGGTTCACATCATGCGTTATACGAACGACCATGCGTTAACGCGTTCTAAGAATCAGTGCAATTTTATGAGGCAAGTTACACATCACAAAGCATTGGACGGGTAGACGCGTATGACGCAAAAAATATGTTTACTTCCCTTTTTTATCTTGGACCAGTACTCAGGGGATGACTCCTACTTATGCAGTGCATTGTACCAGAACTAGGAAAATAGGTTGTGAGGAGGGGGAAGAGGGAGTAGTGTTTGTGAACATTTGACTTGAACTTTCCATCGTTATAACAGATATTCCACAGGCGAAGTGTAGGGCTGAAAAACGAATCCTCTCTGTAATGCGTGGTACAATTCCCCTGGCAATTGATGAGCGATATATGCGTGCTACGTAAAAATATGCGAGTTTCGGGATCAAGATCCCTAATATCGTCAGAGCAAAATCCATTGTAGTAACGATATAACAGAGTAACGCACCCCACACTGCACCGATGCTCCAGTGAGTCAATTGAAATGGATACCCTATTGTTACCGATGAGCTTTTTTGCGCTCTCTTGCACACGGTCAAGTAACCCCAAAATAGACTTTGAGGCACCGGCTCAAACATGAGAGTTGTGCAATTTCCGGTCGAATATAAATGGTACAAATAGTAAGGAATTTTCTACTTTTGTGAGCGTCATAAGCATAGTAAAAACTGTCAGTAGTTTCTGATCACTATTCATTTTATTTAAAAAGTACTTCAAAAACAACAAAAACTTTATCGCATCAGAAATTTTGCATGTAACTTGAATTTAGAAAGTTTAAAACGCGTAAAAAGCGACAACGTATATAACGCGAGGTATGAACCTTCTGCTTTATTCCTCTCTCAACAATTCATTCACATGTATGTATTTGGGTCTTTGTTTTCGTTTCTTCACTCGGTTTAAGTATTATGCACTTGATTCAAGAATTTTATACTTATTTAGAGATATTGTAGGATTGGTTTTTTTGAAACACTCCGTTTTTTGCATATTTTAAATACACTTGTGAATTGTTTGTACTTAAATTTTTGAGTATGACTTGTACTAGAAGCAAGTAAAAAATACTTAAATTTAATACGAGCTTTTTCTTTCTGTGTAGTACCAACATATATATGTTCTCTATACTTATTACTATACAGACATACCAAAAAGACAGTATGTGTATACTTAAAATTCAACGCAAAAAAGAAACATTATGTGGACAAAATTTTACAAACAAAAAAAAAAAAAAAAAAAATTGGGAAAAAACCCAAATTTCAAGCCATACGGAAATATAATAAAAACAAAATCAATTGCTCTTTTGTAAAAATAATAGATAATAGAAAACAAAACAGTTAAAATGTTTTCAATGAATGTTAAGATTCGAAATTGAAAGACTAAACAAATTCCATTTCCTACATCCGGCGTATTTTCACTATTTTTTTATCACTGTTTTTGGATTTCTTAAACCTCCTCGCCTTTTGTCAAGCATCTTTCGCTGCTGAATAATAAGTTGCTTAAGTAATTGTTAAATAAATCATCATACTAAAAAGCATTCATAGATTTACAAAAATGTATCTATTAGAGATGTCAATTATTCGCCTTTCGACTTTGTTCGAATATTCCAAATAATTGTGTTTGCTCATTCGACTAAACATCTAAAAGATTATTCGAGTTGAGAATATCGAATAAAAAACATTATTAAAATAAAAACCAAGAAAGTACGAGTACGTACAAAAACTTATAAACTGAGATCACTTTTAACTAAAGTATACGTCTTAGATCTGAACGTCGAGCCGAAACAGGGTGACAAGATTTATTGTAAGCATCATGAGAAAATCAGAAAAAAGTCTAAAAAAATAAAACAAAATTGATATCTTGTTATTTTATTTCGGTTTGACGTTGAGTTCTGGGATACCCCGTGTATCGAATTCAATACTGGTTAATCGAATGACATACAGACATATGCTTTATTCAGCCAAAATGTATCAGTCTTTAATAAATAAACGTTCACTTAATATTTTTGCCTTCCAACGTTCTTTTTTTTTATTAAAAAACGTTTATGACATACTACGAGTATTTCGCACGGTTTTCGCTTACTAACGCCGTGTCTTCACATGCCATCGACTTGAACACGGCATGAACATAACGTCGGCAGAGTGAATGTAAAAAAAAAGTTCTTGTTCATGGCGAACATTGATGCTCAGCCATATGCTCGAGCATCGATGTCAGAGCATGAACGAAACATGGCCATGAGCGGTCCACATTAGCCATTTGCGATGTTCACCATGATGCTCATACCATGTTCATGGCTAATGGAGACCCCCAGTAAGCATTGAGACTAATCACTGTCAGGGCTATGGTAACAATATTTTTAACTTTCCTGCATTTTGTATAAAATCAGTAAAAACGCAATAGAATAAATCACATTCTACGCTATTATTTCATTTATTTATTCATTTATTTTTTTTGATTAAAACAAAATTATTCTATTAATTGACATTAGGTGAACTTGATCTCTAAAGCAGTTTCTTGCCATTCCAAATACAAGCGAACTCGTACCATTTGATTACGTGAGTTAGCCGAAAATATAACCAGCGTTGTCAACTTTGAAATTTCAAAACTCACCAAAATAAGGAAAAAAGTGCGTTATTTCAACAAAAACGCACCGAATTGTGAATTTTTCTTTTCATTTCTAAAAATATATTTTGAATGATAAAAAATATTATATTTTTATATGAAAAACACGATAATGAAACAGCTTTTCAAGCGATTGTTATACAAATTCGTCCAATACCTAGATCTCGTGTTTGTCAAACTTGACCTCTAGTGCAATTCTGTTACTTTTGCAAGATAATAGCATCTTGACAATAATTATAACGATATTTTATCAAATTTATTATTCAGTGAAATCAGCTGTTACTTTTACGGCCTATTATCAAGTACACAAAACTACAGCTGTTTACCGTCATTAAAGTTATATTGCAAGATTATGCAAAGTTACAGAATCACACTAATCGATCAATCGCAATTCTATCAAGCACAGAATAAATTTCATTCGTGTTTTCATAAACGAACAGTGGAAATCAGTTGACTAGAGTGGGTGTCTTTTAAAGAGTTTATTGCATAATACGAACATTTTCCAGAATTATAACAAACAAAAGACGAAATTTACCATAATCAGTATTTAACGCAAAAGTTTTGGATAATTTGTACAATTTAATTCATAATTTAGTAGTTTATCAAACAGTAACAGTCACGCACCATTATAAATACAACTTCACCATATTGAATTTATTGTAATATTTGACAAACTTGACTTGTTTAGAAGATTGTCTTACGTTGTGCATATAATATGATGCATTTTCCACATTATACCTGTAACTCACTGCCCTGATTGTGCTGTGCAAAATGAAACGCAAAAATTTAAAACAAAAAGTTGAGTTGAATTTGATTTGGTGCCACCGAAATTTAAAAAAAGGCGCACCACGCACCCACTAAAGAATTTTTCGCACAAATAATTTCAAAAAGCACCAAAAACAGTTCGAAACGCACCGAGTTGACAACACTGCTCTTTTCTACAGTTCAGTCTATCAAGTTGCTTTAAGTTCTTATTGTATTCAAATATTGGACTCTTGTTACATAATGCAGTAAAATTCGCTTATAGTCCACTGCTTCAAATGCACGCTTTTTGTGGACTATAAGGCGAATTGGACTACAGTTAGATTTTTATATAAGCCACTTTTTGGCTTATAAATGAATTAGGATATAATAATTTATTTTGACTATATAAAATCTGACAGCAGATATTTCAATGCTCTCATTGACAAAAAAAAACACACACACACACACACAATTTGACAGTGCGATCATGTGTCAAAAATGAAAAATATAAAAAAGTGTTGCATTTTTGTGCTCCGGTTTTGTCTAGGAAAGTTTTTATTAAATTCGCATTTTGGATTAAATCTTTAATAATTTGCATGAAATTAAGTTTTTTTCACACCGCATCTAGGTGGAATATAAGCGAAAATGGACTATAGCGCTAATGGACTATGTAACAAATATTTTGCAGGTATTTTATTTATTGATGCCAAAAAGTTTCCCATTGTGGACTAAATCGCTAATTCTACTATAACCGATGTGGCTTATAAACGAATTCTACTGTAGCATGTTTTGTTGAAGTTTGAGTAACTTTTTCTAAATATCTTTAAATGTTTAAGCAAAAGCGACTTTAAACGAAAACATTTCCTATCAACCCATCTCTGCCTGGGTTCGAAAATAGCTTGATTATGCCTTACATCAGCCGCTTGTCTTATTTTCGCTGCTAGAATTGTAATAATTTCATTCGCGGTCAAAACAGAACGGAACAACTGACCGAACGAATGCGTGCTGAGGTTTCTAAAATATTCATCATATCGTTTAGAAACTTAAAGACAAGTTCTACATGTGGTCGAAAAAGCGGAAAGCCCTTAACAACTACATACTCATATATCAGATATGGAAGACTTCGCTAGTTTCTATAAAGACTTGGTTTAAATACGGACCGATTTCTCAACAAACTAAATGGCCAAGTTAAGGTGAATTTTTGCAGAAAATTGGCACACAGTTTGCTGAGCTTGTTAGATTTTCAACAAGCACAGTGTAAATTAGAAAGATTGTTTTGAATATGAAAACAAACTTTAGTACAAACTCAGTGCGCGTACAATGAATGAATTTGTTTTATATTCATCGCCTACAGGCAAAAGAAAGAAAAAAAAACACCGTAAGCACATGTATGCATGTGTGTGTAGATGCAAATGTGTGTATGTAAGTAAGTATGTCAAAATGTATGAATAAGTTTGTGTGTATGCGCACATGTAAATGATGAATGAATAAGAATAAGTTTGGATTACTTGTTGGATTTTGAAATACTCGTAACTTTATCACGTATGACGGTAGCAGTTTTTGTTTAGAGATCAAAGATGCGTTTCCGACCGAAAGTTTGGAACGTAAATAATATTACAGATACATTTTTACTGTCGGCATTTAAAGTTTATTTTAATTTAGTGTCTATTTATATGGAACAATTCAAGACACACATTCTGAAGTATATTGATGACTTCTGTTCAACACCATTTGTGTTCGCGTATTTCGTGGAGTATACAGATTTAAGATTCTTATGTGTAACACAAATTCATATGTACATACTCATTCATGCAATACTTATATAAGTAGATGTATGAGACTAGTAAGCTGTTTTTAAATTTCGAGGAGTTGGAATATTTGGAGGTTGTAATGACAATTTCCTTGCCCTGACCTTTAGTAGTGTAAAGCAATGTACATACGGTTGTCAGATGTTACAATATTGTAAGATCTGGCAACATGCTGACAATGAAAAATTGTCCCGCAGAAGTAAATTGTGTGTTCAGACGATCGTAAGAAAATTTTACAATTTCATTGTCAGACTATGGTCTGAAAAATAATTCATCTGACAACAAAAATTGTCACTTCACACGGTTGTCCGATTGTTAGATGAAAAAAATTGCCAGACATGTTGTAAGGCATTGCCAGCTATGTATATCAACAACCATCTGTGTGGCAGTGTTGCCCATCAAAATTTTTTCTGACAATGATGCCATTGTCAGGTGCATTAATTTTATACATCTGACAATTAAAACTGAGCTTACAATACCAGCCAATTATCTGGCAATGCCGACGAAAAGTGTTTTCACGATTGTAAGGCGCCTGACAACATTTTCCTCTTACAATTGGTTGACAATGGCTTTTCTGACAACGTTGTAAGTTAAAAATTGGTAGTTCACACATTTTCAGATCACATTTTCAGATGTGGATCTTCGTCCACATGGCGATCCTGCCAATCGTTAAAAAAAAGCAGACTCTTCTTTATTCTCTATATTCTTAGCTTATCTTATAATTATAATTTATATAGTTGTATAAAAGGGTAGTAGTTATACATTGTTGTAAATCTAGATAAAAGAGTTGTATATTACAGTACTAAAGGTCAGGGCAAGCAAATTGTCATTACAAGGTAACGGATTTACAAACTGGAATTTACGGCAGACGCACTTCAACCAGATTAGTGAAATGGCCTAACCGGGTACCCACGTTGATGCTCTTAATAGTTAATTATGCTTCTACTCGTGGACTTAAACAACTACGTGCCAGTACAAAGGTACAACAACAGCAAGGAAGTCGAAATAGGATCAAGCTTCAACAGAACTGCAAACGGCAAAAGCTCCCAACCTCTTTCCGAAGGCTCCCTTTAGAACACCTCAGTATGGTTATAATGTATTTGCAATCTCTGACACAGCTTAACACAGCGTTAAAAAATACATTACTTCTGTTTTGACTCGACAAGCTGAAGATGCCTTTCTTCATCCTGCATGTATAATTTGAGGCTACTCGCATGTTGATACTGGACGATTTTAATTCTCTAGATATTATTATTATTTGTAGTGATATTCTAGTATCGTTTAGTGCCTTCAAAAGTCAGTAAAGACTTTGAAATGAATTTCGTTGTTTATTGCTGATTTGGAAGAGGTCGAGTGAATTTATTCCCAAATCGGGTTTTATTACTGGAACGTTCCAAATGTGTGAATGTGTTTCTCTTTTTGCAATTTCAATACAAAACTCTTATTGATAGCAAATGTCACAATTTTCAATTCCGAAATTGAAAGGTGCTGCAATTTCTAATGGAAAAAAAACTCGCTCCAAGAAACAAACAACAAAGGAACAAAAATGAGTTTACATGTGTAAATAGATAATATCGTATTTGAAAATATTTAATTGGAAACGATCTTTGTATTAGGTGGCAATGAAAAGGACATTATGACTTGGCGTGAAATCATTAAACACATACCAATTACAGATGTCCTGCTGCTTTACAACAGCCGTGTTACAAACCATGAAACCCTTAATCATTTAACTGCCTCAAGAAACAAAGGAATGGCAAATTTTTATACAAAAAGGTCAATGTACACAATTTTTGTTGCACTCCTGTCAACTATTGTCGTAATTGTATTCATTATCTAATTTAAAAGGCGTGTAATTCAATTTGTTTGCGTGTAATTGTTTGGAACTGAAATTCTCTGCGGGATGTTTTCGAATGCACGTACGCAGAATCAGTTTATAGATTTCGTTTAATAAATTCATTCAGAACACAAGACCAGGAAAACATAGTTGTGTTTGTGCTCGTACGTCTTTGCATCCAATTGTTTGATTAATAAAGTAGTAGTAGTGGTAGCAGTAGATTTACGCTTGTGTTTGTAACACATACATTGTTTATAAAGAGTTCTTTAGTTATTTTCTGAAGTCAAGGGTGCTGTGCGATCATTTACTGGGATTATCAGCCTTCGGCTTTTGAAAGTAGGTAGTTTCTATTCCGGCTCCTGTTGTTCTTTGTTGGGAGATCAAGAAAACAAAATTCGCTTTGGTTAAATTTTAAAAACATTTTGTATGTATGAATTTTTATTTGTAATGAAAAGAAGAATCACACAAAGAAATTGGGTAAATATTTGTATATTGTTGAGTCTTCAATTGTGGATTCAAAAGGCAAAAGACAAGAAAAGAAATATTGTGCAAAATAAGATCGGAAATGAAAATTTTGCTCATCAGGGTGAAAGAAATTTAATTGAAGAAGAAAACGTTGTTAGAATTTCCTCAACGAGATGTTCTTTTTTTGCTCAAATGCATTTTTGTGCAAAAAAAAAGATATCTGAGGAATAAAGTAAATTGCCAGAAATAATCGCCAATAAAAGCAATTAAATATTTGAATGAACTATAAGGAAACAAGTGATTAATAAACAATGTTGTTCTGTTGCATTTATTAAAATTTTAAAATACCAGCCTTAGCAAGCAAATGAAAAAAATTGGATAAAGCACAAATCCTTTCGCTACTAATTTTAATCCTTTTGATGTTGTCTTTATTTATCGTTACGTGTTCATGAGCGCAAAGGTGGTTGTTTGATTGCCCCATATGAATGCCGCTAATTTGTACGATAAATCAAGAGAATTCATACATATGTACATCATCACACACACATTAGCACATAGACTATATATGTATGTGTTGTACATAGGTGTACGATTTTGCTTTCGCCGTTATTTTTACAAAATTCGAGGCTTTATTCTAAAAATCTGGTTATACATATTTGATTGAAAATATTGTCAATCCCTGGCCACCACTTTCTCCCATATTGCGGGCAGCATCCAAATCCCGCGTAAAAAAAACTGGTCATCTTTTGAAGCGATCCACGAATCGATCCAATTTTTTACTTCAATGCAATTTAACTCAATTCAAATATTTATTTATAATCGGTAGGCCAGTGGTATGGCCAAATTGATTACATAGTAATTAAACATGGCACAGTAATAACTATCAATTTAAATAATGTTAAGACGTGCTTCTTCATAAGACCAGAAGTGCTGCTCAGCCGGGTCGTATGTCTCTTGTGCATTGCGGCCGTTTGTCTTTCAATGCTCTGCTCAATCGTCTGCGATTGTTTCAGTCCGATTTTTTTTTTCTCAAACCGAATAATTAAAATCACAAATGGCGCAATTATTAAAAAAAAAATACATTCGTATGTGTACAACTTTGCTTCCGACTCAAAATATTGCTCACTACTTTCCCCCATTTTTTTGAGTAGCGTACGAATCTCGCGTTGAAAAAACGGGCCATCTTTCGAAGCGCTCCACGAATCAATCCATTTGTTTACTCCTTCATAAAACCGGAAGTGCTGGTCAGACAGGCCGTGTGCCATTGGTCGAAATAACTGATAGTCTGAGAGAGCAAAGTCTGGGGAACACGGCGGGTGGGGTAGGACTTCCTATTTTCATTTTTCGTCCCCAGTCACAAAGCAATGCAGAAACCCCTTCCGTCTTTACCTTGCAAGCATATGTTTACAGGTAAACAAACGCCGCTCAATAGCTCTCGGCTTCAACTTGTGCAGCATCCAAATTTATTGGTTCTGAATTATTCCAATGACTCTGAAAAGGCTTGTTGTATCACTCCCAATACTCCTGCCAATTATTGTTGCGTTCAATACGAGTCTTGATTACGGTGAACAAACCGGCTTTAGAAAAAAAGCCGTTTGTCGAAATCCTGAAGTAGTGGCAATTTATAAAATCCCGGTTTTCGGTAAAAAAAAAGAAAAATTAAAGAAAAAACCGGCTAACCGGTTTTTAATAATATTAGAAAATTTGTTAATAAAGTAAGAGGCATGCAAAACATGTATTAAAAATACTTATGAGGAGAACATATTTTGTTTTTATGCTTTGACAACATACAATTAGTGATTTCTTTTGTACAAAATCTGCAGCTACATATCTTCAACGAAATCCACAAACGCTTCTACTGGTCGCACAGAAGCGTTTTATCCTCGACTGTCAATGATTTATGAATTTTTGTAAGAAATATAAATACGTGTTAAAGTTAGTTATATTACAATTATAAGGCAAATTCTTTTCCAGTTTGTCACTCAAAAAAATACTTCAATTACGTATAAAATTTAAATATTAAAAACCGGTTAACCGTGTTAAAAAATCCGGTTTCTTCCATATTCGAAAAACAGACATTTTAAAAAACCGATTACAGTAAAACCAAAAAACCGATAAATTCTTCGGTGTCAAAATCACCGTTCTTGGAGCGTTGCAACCCGCCACGTTCTTTCACTAACAGCGGTCTCCCCATAGTTAATCGAGAGTATTCGAAGAGACCCAGCCGCAGAATTTGGCTCGTAAGCTGACATGTTTCATCGAGAATAACTTTGTCATACAGACACAAACCGATTAATATTTCAAAGTCATTATGTTTACAAGTTTATTGTACTACATCCTTTTATTGCAAAACGGCGGCAGCAAAGTTTTACGCCTAATATATGTACGCATTTGTACAGACTTTGAAAGAAGAATACACACGCCACAAACAAATGATTTTATTATACGAATATAAAAGGTGCACCCTCTGGCGTCTTTGAAGCTTTAAATTTAATCTTATCAAAAATTTTTAACTTTTCCACAAATAAGACTCGTCACAAAACGAAAATAGGAATAGAAATCAACACAGCTGGTGCATTTGTAGTCAGAGATTTGTTCTTATCACCACTTGTACGAGTATAAAGGGCATCACAAATATTGCCTATAGATATTTAACCTCCACTTGTGAGTCCGTCCCTGCATCAAGCGCAGAATAAGTGAATGACAGACGACAATTTAAATTTTAAAACACTTAAATTGCCTTCAGCTTTCGAGGTATGTTAACTTTACCATTATAAACACACACACACACATACATGCTTACATATGAACGCTAATGCATATATGTATGTGTGCATGTTAAATGTGTTTGCAGATATGTTTGAACGAGTGTATGCACACTGTTTCTAATTACTTACTACTTCGCCTACGCTGACATCATGTGAAATTTTTTTCTTTCTTTTTACTTTATTACAATTCCTTTCCTTCAACTTCTTGTCAGTTTACTTTAAGGACTTCCGAGTGGATGACTTACAGGAGCCTTCAAGGCAACAATTTTGAGCTGCTTTTGCCTTTGACCATTTTAAAAACAAAGAAACTTTCGTTTTTATGTTTCTTTGAACTTATTTTTATTATCTTACCATATAAACATGAATGTGCTTTTTTTAATAAGAGTACTCGTATATGGTCTTTAAACTTTTAACTGCGGAAGCTGCGTAGCAGCTGTCATGCCGAGATTTGGTCGTAACAATTTACAAATGCATTTTCATAATTCAACTGCATGAAAAACATGAAAATGTTATTCTCAATTAGCTAGATTTCCCAGCAAACCGGCGATGCAATCACTGCAATAGTAATGTTAGGACTAGTGATTGGCAAGGAACATAAATTCAAATAACAAAAGCGGTTCATAACCCTGAGGGATCCGCTCCCACTTCTTTACTAAATCAAAAATTGCCTTTTATAAAAAAATACTCTAGCAAAACAACTTAAATAACTAACTCGTCGTTCTTTAACTAAATAACATAACAATATTGCAGTTAGACTTATAGTGAGTTAACTTGAATAAGGACTCAATTTAAAACTCAGGCTTAAAAAAATTAGCAAATTATGCTATTATTTTATGCTTCAAATATGCTTCATTTTTATTTCAAAAGTATGCGAACATTAACGTTCGAGATAGGGCAACAGACCAGTAGCCAAGACATTTTACCAACAATCATATGAAATTTTTCTTAAAATAACTAACAATGAAAAGGTTTTCGGTTGGGGCTTGTGATACCTTCTACGAGTACATCCTGACATCGCCATCCACTCACTTTTTTAAGTATTTTTAAAGAGTTGAAATAAAATAGCCATGAGGATTGGGGTGGGCGAAATAGCGACGGGCGGAACAATTAAACAACCGACTTGAGACGAAGCTGTCCATCGAGTAAGCAAACATTACTTACATTTCATACTCGCTCGTAGTTAGAAATTTCATATAGCCTGATCACCTGATTGCAAATAGCTTTTCAAATGCCGATTGTAGAACTTTCTAAAATCTAACGAAAATGAGTTTCACAGTTGTTTTTGTAATCCATTCCACTCAAAAGCCAAAACTGTCACAGTCACTTGCAGGTATCCGTTGAACTTTATAGAGACTGTTTGTTCTAAAGTTCGTTTAAACGCCACCTCCTCAGGAATAGTCGTCCACGATTTCTTCTGATTTTTTTTTTAACAAACCAGTAACCTTTTCTATTTACATTTAACTAAATTAACTTGTTTATAAATAGTATTTTATATTTATTAAACGCCATTTGACAAATTTCTACACAAAATTCCTCAAATAACAGCTCAATAAACATAAAATATTTTTTAGAAACAAGACCGTAAGACTATATTTATGTTTTAAATAAACATTTCTTTAATTAAAAAAAAAAAGTGGTTTCATTTTTTATTTCGACCAGAAGGTGGATTATATTCAAAACCACCTGTAGTTCATTAAGTGCCTCAAAAAAGTTCGGTTATAGCCCAAATTCGCTTATAGCCCGCGAAAGTTGTGCAATTATAGTTGTGGACTATAAGCGAAAAGTACTATACATGTGTATGTATGTAAGTATATATATCAACGAAATGGTGGAAATCGTATAAAAGGCTGGCTAAATTTGGACTTAAGCAAGGCGGCAAGCCAAAGGTAATAAAGTATTCTCAAGTGACCGGTTGCAAAGGAATCCGTTGTGTGTTTGTTACAAAATTTCATATTTGATTACAATATTACAGTTAAAAAGCTTTTACAAAAGATTTATTTACATGAATGTTGATTGAGAAAAAACACAAATTTAATATGGAATCAACAAATAATTCAAAATTACACAAAACAATGTGAACAGGATCGGCCAACGGGTTTTCTCTTAACTTTACTTATGTGTTTTACTGCCTTATTTACGAATAAAAGTTTGTTCGCCGACGGTTGCTTCGAAGGTGATGCTGTTTCGTATATGAATATGATTTGAATACGATTTGAATGAATACACAAGTCGAATGAATAATGATAATAACTCTCGTGGCAAAACAAATATATACAACCATATTAAAAAAAAAAATAAAGAAAACGGATATAAGAAGAAAAAGTTTCAAATATATTATCATTCGAATGAATGTAAGTAGTATTCGAATATATTCATATTTATATATGTAGTATCCTATTAGTAATTTATTTGCTAATTTTTTATGTTTAAGATTTTGTAACATATACTTACTTATGTAGATCTATACTTACAATCATTCATTAAAAGGAATAAGTAACATTGAACATTAAAATTATATGCGTATTTGGTGTATCCTCACAAATCTTTTTCCAACTTCAATTTAACATTTTCTGCTTTTTATTCCGCATACACTTTAAAAGCAAATCCTTTTTAACCGAGTTTTTTACTTTGTAGTAGAGGGTGTTTTTTTAAGCCCGATAGAACTTGAAATTGTAAAAAATAACACAAAAAATTAAATTGTAATCAAAATTTTTTTTTATTCGAAAGATCAATACGTGACATTAACATTTGAAAATGATTTCGGGCATATGGGCACCGCGGCTGTTCTTGACGAAGCGCATTCTGGACGTCCAATTTTGGGCCACTTTTTCGAGCACTGCTGGCCGTATGTCACGAACAACACGAACAATGCTGGCCTCCAAGGCGTCAATTGTTGCTGGTTTATCAGCATAAACCAGTGACTTCACGTAGCCCCACAGGAAATAATCGAGAGGTGTCAAATCGCACGACCTTGGAGGCCAATTGACAGGTCCATTTCTCGAAATCAACTTATCGCCAAATTTTGATTTCAGTAAGTCGATAGTTGCGTTCGCCGTATGGCACGTAGCGCCATCCTGTTGAAACCACATCTCCTCCGGATCAATGTCATCCATATTTTCAAACAAAAAATCATTGATCATGGTGCGGTAACGATCTCCATTGACTGTAACGCGAGCTCCGGCCTCTTTTTTGAAGAAATAAGGTCCGATGATGCCACCAGCATGAAAACCGCACCAAACAGTGCATTTTTCTGGATGTAATGGAGTCTGTAGGGTCTCTTGTGGATTGGTCTCACTCCATATGCGGCAATTTTGCTTATTAACAAACCCGTTAAGCCAAAAATGCGCCTCATCGCTGAACACAATTTTGCGATAAAACAACGGGGCGAATCGACGATTGATTTTCAAAGTAAATTTGGATAATTTCGTAGCGTTGTTCAAGCGTGAGTCTATTCATGATGATTTGTCAGAGTATACTGAAACAAATAAAAAAAATGTTTCAACAAAATTTAATTTTTTGTGTTACTTTTTACAATTTAAAGTTCTATCTAGCTTAAAAAAACACCCTATATAATAAATATAATGTATATTCGAATAATTTTTATTTATTTATTTATTTTTTTTTTTTGATTTAATAAAAAATGTATTTGCGTGCTTTTGCAAACTGAATAAAATAATATTCGAATTAAAAGGAGTACAGGAAAGAATCTTTTTAATAAGTTAACTTTAAAATGCAATTCACACTCTTTTCCGTTTTCACTCGTTTGACTCTGTACTCTGTGGATTGGAAATCGTCTAGTCCCCAATCTAATTGATTACTGCATCCCAGAGCCACTCCTCTCAAGGAGCTTCGGGTACCAAATCGAGCAATCTCCCATAGAATTTGGAACCTTTTATGTTTACACGGATGTGCCCAGAAGGGGGGAAAGGGTTGGGGGAGGCGAATTGAACACTAAAATATCCTTCAGACTACCAGACATATGTAGTGTTCTTCAAACTAAAATATCGGCTATAAAGAAAGCGGCCAGATGGTTGACGTTTACAAGATATTCGGTAGAGATATAATGATAATAACGGACGGCACGGCCGCCATCAACTCCCTGATTGGAATATACACTAATTACAGTCTACTCCAGGAATGCCGGACATCTTTTAACAAGATGGCGAGACATTCTAACTAAACTAACCCTAAAATGGGTATGTGGACACGGGTCCGATAATAGCAACAACATCACTGACTACTTAGCCATAGAAAGCACAGGAGATAGGGATATTGATCTCTTCGGTGGGCAACCGTTATCAGCGTGCTGGAAAATAATAAAGCTCCACACGCTAGAATATACCCAATAAAAATGGTTCACAGAGTCCACATGCCTTGTAACAAGGGATCTTCGGCCACACATTACCTTTAAGAGAACAAAGGAGCTCATAAAACTACCGAGATCTCACTTGAGAGTTACAGTGGCAGTCTTCACTCGAAAGTACCCGTTTGGGCACCATGCCAGGAGTCTGGGATTATCCTACAACGACTTCTGCAGAAGTTGCCAAGGCGAGGACGAGGAGAAGTCGATCCTTCCGTCATTGGAGCATCACCGCCTAAGGTATCTAACCGAGTTTATCATGTCTGGCATCGTCCAACCTGACCGCGCTATCCACATTCATAAGGAGTACGGGAAAAGCTTGTGACGCCACACAGAACAGTTTCCAACGTTTTTCCGCTCTTCCTCTCCTAACTATATATCTGTACCACTATATTCCTTTTCACCTTTCTTTTATACAGGCAAACACAAAGGGACCAAATTTAGGATCCAAGTGAACTCGAGAACCAGAAGATATGCTGGGAATCCAGCGACCTGCTTACTTAAACTAACCTACTCTGTACTCAATATTTGAATAAAATAGCAAATGAATGTATTCGTGCAGCCTATTAATATAAACTACGCTCTGGTGGTACTCGTATAGGTTACGAAATATCGTATAGGTTTTATTCACTTGACGTAAGTTTTGACCTTTCGTTCACATTTTTATGTACAAATATGAATCTTTCAATACTAAAAAATAATGAGAAAATTAAAGGATTTGAAATCAGAAGGTAGAAGTTTCCGATTTTACAAGACAACATTTCTATTCTCATATTTCACTTGAATACAGTTTTATTGCAAAACACGGCGCATATTTATACATAATGACGTATATACATATGTACCTACTCGTGTATGTTTGTATACACACATGTGTGTGTGTGTGTGTGTGTGTGTGTGTGTGTATGCGTTAGCAGAAATATCCAATGTCTGCTATTCTTCATTACCTGAAGAGACATTTTTCTTAAGTGCAATTGCCGTCAAATGTATTTATCTGGGTAGATAGAACGTTGTCCGCTGCCGAGACATAAATATTGATGATGTTTGCTTAGCTGCATCTTGACTGTCTAACGGAAATGATGCTGCTGGTTGCTTTTGAAAGGCTTTTGGTTGCATGCTTGAATGCATAAAATACTTGGATGATTGTTGCGGCGAAAGCTGTGTTTGCCGACAACTCATGTTCCAGCAATGACAGGACAATCTAAATGAATTTTAAAATGCCTTCATCCCAATACATTTATAAAAATACATACACATGTATGGATGTGTGTACTGTATGCACATGAACAAACGCACATACATGTGCACACTCGCCCGTTACATCAATATGAAATATGTATACATTTAATAATATAAATATGTACATATGTGTACATGCGTTAGTGAAATGTATGCACTCAAACGCACATAGATTTTATGCCTGTATACTGATTTTAATAAAATTTACGGGTATGTACACACTTACATAGATATGAAAGTACATATGTAGTTGTATAAATTGCATACAGTTGTGTAAATTTTTAGTCTAGGCATTACACATACACATGTATGTGCATATGTATTCTGAAAGCAAAATAATTGAGATAGTTATTTTATAACTTTATGTTAAAAGATGGATCACAACTAAAATGTTTAAATCATTAAAAATACTCGCATGCTGGCATGAGCACATATGAATGAATTTAGTCGCTGTTTTGGCAACTATTCATATGGATTGAAATTTGTTTTGAATCTGAATAGATTATATACAAAAAATAACCGTGTTTTTTCAAATTTCGTGAGTTGCGTATGTTCGATTTTCGCATTTTTTTCTGTTATGTTGATACACTGTTTTCTTCGACTGCAATGGCGTGGTGCATCATGAATTCTTGCCACAAGGTTGTACGGTCATACGGTTATGCGCCGTTTGCGCGAAGTAATTTCTCAGAAACGCACAGAATTGTGGGGAAAACAAAACGGACGGAAGGCTCACACATCGATGCTTGTGCGTGAGTTTTTGGCCAAAAACAAAACCGTTATCATGCCTCAACCATCATCGTATTCACCGAACTTGGCTTTTTTCTCTTCCCAAAACTGAAGACACCGATGAAAGGAAAGCGTTTTGCTGAGAGATAAAAGAAATATCGAAACAGTAGCTGTAGGCGATACTAAAAAGCGCGTTTCAGAAGTGTTTCGATGATTGGAAAAAACGCTGGCGAAAGTGTATTATATTTCAGGGGGACAAGATAGAGTTATTGATGAATAAGTAAATACTTTTTGAAAAAATTTAAAATAACAGATATTTTGTGATCAGCCCTCGTATGTATTTATTTGCTGTATGTATTTCAGATAGAAGTCAACGAAAATAGTCGCAAAGACGCTACATTTTGCAGTAAAAGTTCCCTTGGCGGACATATAGCCAAAGCGGACAATTTCTGAAACTCTAGACCCGATATGATAAACCTGAACAAACTACGAATACATTCCCTAAAACAGACGCTTCCATAACATTTTTTATTTTTAGGTTAAGCAAAACATTCTAACAATTGTAGAAAAATAACTTTCAGTATTTTTCCTAATTTTTGTAATTTAGTAATTTTATTTCATCCTAAGAACATAAAGAATATTATTCTTTTATAGTTCCATAACATTTTCGATAAAGGGAAAGACAAATGTACATACAAAATATTATTATAGAATAGGGGTTTAAATAATAAAGCAATAATCCTGTTTTTATTAAGTTAAAAAATATTAATACATACATTAAATTGAATTAAATTTTAACATACATAAAAACATTCAACATACATTGTAACAAAAAGTTAAAGTACATAAAAAGATTATTAACATAACATATATACATAATTATAGATATCTTAATTAGCTAATTTATTACCCTATTCTTATTAATTAAATGCCTATAGTTCTGAGCTAAACTTTCTGTATCTTTTCTAAAATTAATTCTATTAGCTATTGGTATATCAATTATCAGCAACATCTCCAACATATACCGTTTTCTATACCTATTTTCTGTATTTAATATAGAAACTTTATTAAAGTCGGGATTGTGATTTAAATCACGACAATGTATCGACAAAGCCGTCTTTTGTGACGAATTAATGTTTCCATATTTCTGATCAGACTTATGTCCTGCTAATCTAGTCTTCAATTTATTCTTTGTTGTTCCTACATAAACCTTATCACATCGTTCGTTATCATTACCGCCACAAGGTATTTTGTATACTAAATTTGACTTGTCTAATTTATTCAATCTATCCTTTCTTTTACTAAATAATCCACCCACTGTTTTATAAATCCTATGTGCTATTTTATACTTTCTTTTATCAAATATACTAGCTAACGATTTATATACTTTTGCTTCCATACTAACATCTAATCTATTACTACTATCATACTATCTAATTAATTTGCAAACAATTTTGTTACAATGTATGTTGAACGTTTTTATGTATGTTAAAATTGTTTTCAATATGTTTTCAAATATTTTTGATTTTGTAAACAAAACTTAAAAATTTTTTCCTAAAGAAGTCTTCCGAACAAAAACAAAACTGACCTCAAGCTTAAAGAACATTTCAATTTAATTAAAAAAAAAAGGTCAAATAATTAGGATCAAGATTAATATAGGGTGTTTTTTTAAGCTAGATAGAACTTTAAATTGTAAAAAGTAACATAAAAAATTAAATTTTGATGAAACATTTTTTTTATTTGTTTCAGTATACTCTGACAAATCATCATGAATAGACTCACGCTTGAACAACGCTACGAAATTATCCAAATTTACTTTGAAAATCAGACCCGTTGTTTTATCGCAAAATTGTGTTCAGCGATGGCTTAACGGGTTTGTTAATAAGCAAAATTGCCGCATATGGAGTGAGACCAATCCACAAGAGACCCTACAGACTCCATTACATCCAGAAAAATGCACTGTTTGGTGCGGTTTTCATGCTGGTGGCATCATCGGACCTTATTTCTTCAAAAATGAGGCCGGAGCTCGCGTTACGGTCAATGGAGATCGTTACCGCACCATGATCAATGATTTTTTGTTTGAAAATATGGATGACATTGATCCGGAGGAGATGTGGTTTCAACAGGATGGCGCTACGTGCCATACGGCGAACGCAACCATCGACTTACTGAAATCAAAATTTGGCGATAAGTTGATTTCGAGAAATGGACCTGTCAATTGGCCTCCAAGGTCGTGCGATTTGACACCTCTCGATTATTTCCTGTGGGGCTACGTGAAGTCACTGGTTTATGCTGATAAACCAGCAACAATTGACGCCGTGGAGGCCAGCATTGTTCGTGTTGTTCGTGACATACGGCCAGCAGTGCTCGAAAAAGTGGCCCAAAATTGGACGTCCAGAATGCGCTTCGTCAAGAACAGCCGCGGTGCCCATATGCCCGAAATCATTTTCAAATGTTAATGTCACGTATTGATCTTTCGAATAAAAAAAAAATTTTGATTACAATTTAATTTTTTGTGTTATTTTTTACAATTTCAAGTTCTATCGGGCTTAAAAAAACACCCTATACATACATATAACACACTTGAGCATAACAAATAAAATGTAGAGAAATTTAAAGTTAATCAATTTTGAATTATAGTAAATTTTTTGAATAATAGTCAACGATAGCTTTAGCAAAACTGTTTTTCGCTTGCATACGTTTAAAGCTTAAGGGTAATGAGTTCCACAATTTAATGGCGTGAATGAAAAAAAATCTGGATGTATTGAGATGTAAGTGTCTTGGTTGGTACCAGAAGTGTCATGCAACGGGTTGAAGTTCCAAAATTAAGTTTTTCATACAAGTATGATGGTGTTTTTCTTATCAATAAACCATGCAAAAATAACAAATTTCTTATGCGCAAATAGTCCAATAAATCACAGCCTAGGAACATCCTACGCCAGGAAGAAATACTACTGTAACGATCTATGCCATAGACATAGCGGGTTGCATTGGTAAAAGCCACTTGAATCTCATGTAATGATTGAGAGTCAATATTACTATAAGCTTCAGCGAAATAAGTTATTAGTGGTAGTATAAGCTGAATCACTAATTTCCTTTTCACGTGAATTGGGGCGGTCATATTCATAAATTTGTTTATTATAAGTTTATAGCAGGTTTATTTGACAAACCTTTTTATTAGTTTTTAGTGTGTAAGCTGCATATGAATATGCAGATACGTATGAAGGTATATGCATATAATACAGCAAAGCCAGTCTTTCTAAATACGAGTATATAACTATAAGTCGAAGATGGATTGACTGACATAGTGATCTATCAACGCACTGTACGGGTCGCGCTGAAACATGCAGGTAGATGTTATAACGTAAGAGTCTGCTAAGAAAGAATTTTTATTAATTCTGCCCTCAAGGGGACAAAATAGGGGATGAAATCAATCAGCTGTTGATTCGATATAAAAATGTTTCTTATTTCTCTTCTAAAATTTAGAATGTGATGAAGCATCCAGTTACATAAATTCGAAATCAGGCAGCAAACGCGAAACATTTTTTTTAAACACTTCAGTGTTGGCCCTATTGTCTTCTCTTCTAGTTGTGTACATTTAAATTAGTGCACAGTTTGTGTCCACGTTCAAAAAATAAATAAAATTATAAATTAATAAATACTTAAAAGGCTCAACCCTTCTCATTGTTTATGTTTTACGAATGGCCAATTTCGAAACAAAAAGTAATAATATTTTCATACTCTACTAAAAACTCGCGATGTTTGGCAAAAAATCGCCAAACCTGACGGCCCCAACGACTGACGTGTTTTCATTCGTGCTAATGTGTTTATGAGATAAAATTGAAACTCGAATGCATTTAATTTTCAGTTAATAAGAACAGTTTCAGTACATAGGTACACACATACATATGTTTGTATAAATATGTTTTCGTACGTCTATTGGCAAAATGTTGGCTGTATTTCGTACCAATGTGTGAAACTGCATACACGTACAGAAAAATATGATATTTAAAATAATTATTAATAACAAATACAAACACGAAAAAGCGCAAATCAATGTCACATTAAGCCGTTCAATCCAGGCCAACGAAGCCCAAAATAGTATGTGCAATCAAAAGTATTCGCAAAACCATTTAATGAAAATTATAATTATGTCGATATTGTTGATTGTTGTTATTATTATAATTATTAATTTTATTATTGTCATAACGTATTGAGGCGCGATTTAATACCCATAACAAGCCGGCGGAGCGTGTTGATTGTTTATTTATTGTGTAGTACATCTCTAGTGTATTAGGCGCATCCCAGTTGCAAAGTTCCCATCGCAATAACAACAAACTAGAAGGATGCAATGGAGCATATGGCATGTTTGTAGTTTCGGTAAAAACAAAATGTCAACTATGATAAATATGGTACAACTAAAGATTTTCATAAACAAAAGATATGTTAATAACTAACATAACATCGTCAAAGGTGAACCGCATTCTCAGCTTGAAAATTTTGGTGTTATGGACTTTGGCAAATTGTATTCTTGTTGGCTGAAATCACACTTCTAAAGTAGAGTGATAAAATCCGTTATTCGACAAAGATACTGCCTTTTAAACGAGTTTGCACGTCTGCGAGTATACGAATACTCGCAAAATGATCTTCAGATCATATACATGCAATCGGTGCAACCATAGTCTAATGGAACCCTGAAAAATCATTAGATATTTCAGATATTGGAATATTAAGTTTCGATTACAATCTGCATATAATAACGTTATGCCCGTTTTAGTTTAAAATTCTTAGCTCTAAGCAAAATATGCAATAATTGCCGCGATCAATAACTCTTGATCAAAGAAGACAGGAAAAAATAATTGAATACGAGGGCGAGTTGATATTGAAGCTATTGAAGCTTAGATGACATCACAAACACAAATTTTTTTGTTTTTTGAAATTGCGATCTGTCAGCTGTTAAAAATTCACCCAATTTTATCGATTAGTTTATTTTGAAGTAAACAACTTTTATGTTTCTATTATTTGCAAGGAGAAACGTCAAAAGACAAAAAAAAGCTCGATAAACATTACGTTAAGTCTGCTTCATAAGATTACATGGTAAAATATCGGTTTGCTGAATTTAAGCGGGGCCGAACGAGCACTATAACAACACCATCAACAGGACGGCCAAAAGAGGTGGTTACTGAAGAAAATATCAAAAAAGTCCTCAATATTAAACATTTTTTGGTTTGTACATATGTACATCGGGTTTTAGTTCAAGTTTTTCCTTTTTTAAGTGGGATTTTTTACAATATAAATATGCTTTGACGAAGACAAGAAAAATAATAATCAAATATTTAGCTGGGGGACAACTAGCTGTTTCGTAGTCGCTCTACTACTAATCAGCACCCACTGGGATTTCAACTCGGGTCATGACGTATCATGATCTACTGCTTTAACCACTCAGCCACCTTGTCTCCTTCAATCAATAATTATTAATCACGGCAAATTTGTATAGTAAAACATTTTTCTTAAGAAAAAACTTAAGAAAGGCAAAACTTGAACTAAAACCCGATAAACATATGTACAAACCAAAAATTTTTTGATTTAAAGAATTATTAAGTTCAACAAAAATTTAACACATTAATAAAAAAGTTTTCGTTTACTACGATTAATTCAGATTATATGGGCCTTCAAAGTTTAAAATATAATTGGATATAACTTCTGTTCTATAATGAGAACAGTGTTAAAAAAATTAAACTTTACGACAACTTATCGAATTTTTTAAAACGGAGACCAAAACTCTCTTAAAATGTTTTGCAAAAAATACGGAATTAAAACTACTTGTACGTGATGTAAAATCACATCCTACTTATTTAATAAAATTAAGAATTCTTGGTTTGAGTCTACTGACCTTATTCATAAAATATTTTGTATGTTTATTAAACTGTTATTTGACAAATTTTTATAGAAAATTGATCAAATAAGTGTTTAATAAATATATAATATATTTTATGAATATG
Organism: Thecocarcelia acutangulata; assembly: GCA_914767995.1. Classification (NCBI taxonomy): domain Eukaryota; kingdom Metazoa; phylum Arthropoda; class Insecta; order Diptera; family Tachinidae; genus Thecocarcelia; species Thecocarcelia acutangulata. Next base: position 189,949,804 of record OU612094.1, on the reverse strand, counting down.
GCCGTAAGTATGTATGCGTATATTTAACAATAGTACAAATATTTATTAATTTATTTAAAACACCATTTTAATTTTATTGATATATTGGAAAATAAAATATTTCCGAAAGCTAAATTGTTTTTATACACATTGGTCACACTGTTTTTATTTTGTAGTCAAGAAGAATAGAAATTAGTTTAATTCGACTGCGGCAAAAAAATCAGTATGGACAACAACCTGCAGTCGTGTCGTCTTGCTATTGTCAACATAAATATTCGCAATACGTGCATTTGTATTTTTTTATTATTTGACCTATTGAAGTCGGCTGTTTGTTGGCTTCAATGTGTTTATTGCTTAAATGAACTTATATTGCTGCTGTGTTCAAAATAATTCAGCTGACTACAGAACTACAATTGTCGGTTGGGGCGTTTGCTGTAGCGAAGTCTATGTTTTTAATGCTTTACTCTTGAAAATAATTAAACAACAAACTTGAAAGACCAGATAATCTTTTTCTTTTTTTCCCTTTCTTTTATTTAGGCAGACTGATTCGTGGGCCACACTAATGTCCAGATGCGTACTCGCATTTGGTCATATAAATGTGTTGGTTCGTACATTCACTCATACATATACTTGTAAATTTGTGATGTCGAAATTGTCGCAAAAATTTTCTGGCGAATTGTAATGTTTGCCAGCCAGCTTGTTTTTGTTTGTGTTTATGAAATGTGCTTGTGATTATTTTAAAAATTAATTACATAAATATGTGAAATCTGTAAAATAAATTTATAATAATTTATTTATTGTTACGCATTTAAACGACAATTTCGTTCAAATATCGCTGTACAAACATGGTCATTTCAAAGATACACACTGACGAACATTAATGCAGAACATTTAAAGTTTGTTTTTTTTTTATTTAACTTCAAGCAAACTATGAAATATAATTTTAATTTAAACTCTTTCACCTCCCATTTTTGGATATTTCGGACTGCGAAAACTGAATCAAACCACTTGATGCTTTGCTTCCTTTTATTTCCAGTAATTTTGTATTTTCTTTCAAATATACTTAATTAACATATATGGATTGATTTTGCTTGGGCTGAATATTTAGCTAAAAACCGCGACAGCAGCAAGTGCTAATAAAAAAAGTTCCTAAGAGCTGTAAAATGCTTTCTTAACGCGAAAAAGTTACCTTCAACACTACAGTTTAAGAAAAAAAAAAAAACTAGAGGGAAACACCAGTAAACGCAATCGATGGCATTCTTATTTTGCCGCTCTAAATAGTAAACTCTCATGTAAAGTCCAAAGATGAAATCAATAAAACCGTGAAAACGCACATATGTATATATACAAATCTGCTCTTTATTCATATTTGGCCACACTGTTTTTGTTTTACTTGTAGTTAACGCTGCCATTAAACAGGAAAGTACTTTCATGAAGTTCCTGTATACGTATTACAAATAAAAATTTCAATGCAATAGACGACTTCCATGAAAACTTCTTGTTCGTCCGCACAGGAAGGTGAAAGTTGCTAAATGCCTCTGCTTCTCTCCACTCTTATTTTGTTTGCTTACTAATCAGAGTTGCCGAACTTATTACATACACACATTTATGGGGCAATAGTTGAAAAAACTTATCATTATAAATTTTTCTATGATATTATTTTTATAAAATTACTTTATCTTTATGTGTTTAATATACAATATAAAGAAAAAATATTATAATTATTTGCATATACATGCAAAAGAAGTTAATTTTATAATTATTATTTTACTACAATACTACATCTTTGTATAATTCTTTGTATATGGCAACAGTGCTTAGAATTTGTCATTTTGCTTTCAAAAAACGTAAAAAAATCTCTTTCAAGAAATTTTTGATGAAAGTTGAGTGGAAAGTAAGGAAAATGTGAGTGTGTTAGTAAAAAAGTCTGAGTGTATTGCAACTTTCATGGTCTTGCTAGGTAAGTCAAACACGAACACATATTTTGTTTGTTAGTGCTAGTAATAATTTGCTCATAAAGTACTGAACCGAACTGATTGTCCAAGAAAAGCTTTTTCATCATTCCAAAATCGAAAAAAAGTGATACATATATTAATTATATATCGTTGGTCTCATCTAGAAAGGCCCTAACAAAAATAATTGCAATTTTACAGGAGAAGGAAAAATCGTAATGGAAACTCTATAAATAGGTACATCTAAAAGTAACTTTTTTACTCAATTGCTTGTAAGAGTGATATATATGAAATTATATAATTAAATCTTTGTGACACTGTGTACTTGTGTGAAACGTAGTAAAATCCCTAAAAGAGCTCGATTCAGGGAAAATGCAAGTTAGGGCCTTTCTACGTGAGACTAACGATATGTCGGTATATACAGTTTTTTTTTTGTGTTTCAGTAAACTTGTAAACCGTTGAAAAATATTTTCAAACATTTAGCTACATATTCGATTATTTCAAATAAAATAATAAGAAGTTAAAAGGAAATATGTTTTAATAATATTTTTAAAACACAAAAAACATATTTTTTTCTACTTTTCTTAACGAATTCTAGTACTAGATCTACTACCACCATTGATTGTTCTCTACGATTTGTATTTTAAAAGTATCAAAAAGTAAAAAGCAAACTTTCAAACAATAGAACTTATTATTATTTATTCAATTGTTTGACAGCTGTTTGACAAGCTGAGTATATTTTTTTTTTTAAATGCTAGCTGCTAATAAAGTAAATACTTTTCCTTCTTCTCTGAAGTTGTCATTATGTTAGTTAGGGCCTTTTTATATAACATCAGAGATATTAAATAAACATGTCTACTGTTTTTCAACCAACTTGTTTTAAGTCGAACAAATTGAAAATCGTTTCCTAAATACCTAATTCATATACCAGAGGTCCAATTGCCGCTTTCACCATCGTTTAAGTTAGAACGAAAACTTTTGTTGTGCAATTATGACATTCGATATCATACAAAAATAAATAAAATTTTTGATGACGGCTTTCGATTGCAAAGAAATGATTTTTGCATTGTAACGTTGTAACGTCATATAAAAAAAATAAAATGTATTTAAAATGAATTTTGTATGAAATTTTTTAATTAAAACTAAAATAAAAGTAATTATTGATAAAATTCTAGGAAAATGTAAAAATACAAATTTGTGGTTTTTCCTCCAATATCCTTGACCACATTTGTTACCGCTTTGCTAATCGTGCTTTTGCAACTGCCAATGAGGTAATCAGAACCACCTGCATGTTGGAAAATGCTGCAGTAATGGCTCTTTTTTTTTTTTCTTTTTTATCTTGGACCAGGACTTAGAGGATGCGTCTATAGGTATATGCAGTTCATTGTACTGGAACTGGGAAAGTAGGCTATAAGGAGGAGGAAAGAGGGAGTAGTGTTTGTGGACGTTTGACTTTAACCTATCAAACCGACCGAAACAATATAGTGGAATTATATTAGTTAAAACTAATCAGTGCCCAATTTTTACACATTCAGCACTGCTCCCTCTCTGCAAGGTTATGAATTACATTCAAAAGAATTTGATAATGAACACATAAAGAAAGCATGAACGACAGTTAATAAAAAAGGTTTACGCAGGATGGAAGACAAAACACTACTTGTTAGACTGGTAGTTAGTTTTCCTTCGAAGTAAAAACTATTACAAAGGAAAAAAACTACCGATCTTCTCAAATTAAGAACAGCTTCTTGCTGTGATGTTTATGGATTCAATTCAACAATGCGAATAATAAAATAAAAGAAACTTTGAGCTTACATCTAAAAGCAAAGCGGCTGTTTTAAGCCACAAAAAACGTATCTTAAAATTAACAAAAAAAAAAAATTGTTGAAAAAAAGGGGAAATAAAGATCAATTTCTCTTAATTATGAATCAATGCCGAGAGCTTTAATTACAGTGAACTTGAAAATACAGTGAAGTTGGTTCAACACTACTGATTCCTACTTTTGGTATAATTTGGTTTCAAAAGAAATTAATAATGAACATATCGTTAGTCTCACTTAGAAAGGCCCTAACTCGCATTTTCCCTGAATTGAGCTCGTTTAGGGATTCTACTACGTTTCACACACGTACACAGTGTGACAAAGATTTATGTTAATTTAGTAAAGTAGGGGTGGATCAATCCTTGGAAATTGGAATACAAGAAAGATCAGAGCCAAATAGAAAACAGAAAACTTCAAATATTTATTTCCAAATATTTGTAAGATTTCTCCGAATGGCAATAAATCCAGTAAGCAGTAGAATAAAGAAAAGAATAAAACACCAAGATATAGTATTTTAATAGAACAATGGATTTATTGCAAAATAGATTACCTGTCACGCTCACAATATAGAGACCAGTGAAAGTATGGCAAACGGAAACGACATATTAAGGCCACCTTTGACTATTGACATTTGAAATTAGGCATTATGTGCAAGCTAGACAGCAATATTTTGGCAAATTTGAGCGTGAGCATATATAGGTTTTGAAGTTTGTTGGTTGCCAAAGAGTTCTTTTGGCATTAACAATTTAATTATATAATTTCAAACATATCGCTCTTACAAGCAATTGAGCAAAAGAAGTTACTTTTAGATGTACCTATTTATACCGTTTCCATTACGATTCTTCCTTCTCCTGTAAAATTACAATTATGTTTGTTAGGACCTTTCCACATAAGACCAACGATATATAGAAAATAAGGACAACAATACAAAAAAAAAACACGTGTGAAGACAAACTACTACTCCATCACACTAAACTATGTTCATCTTACCACTCCCACGAAGGCGAATACGAACGTATTAATATATGTATGTGTATGGATCCTTCATTTTTCAGTTTTTGTTTGTGATTATACGAATTGCAATCTTTATTTACCTACTTTGATTTTCGTTTTATTTATGTTTAACGTTTACGTTTAATACGAAAACCCGATTCGATCACAATGGAATGCCATCATGAACCTACTCGATAGGTGTCGAATTTTATTTGTATTCGATAGTTCATTCGATATCGAAAGCGGTAATTCATTTCGTAACCAAGCCTCGATTTCCTGTTCTAGCTGTATTAGTTTCTTTTCTTCTAACTCAAAGAAACCCCAGCAACTGTTCAACTACAAATGTAATGCGGTTTCTAACTAAACACGGTTCTTTATAAAAATGATTAATTTAAAAATTTGCCTATTGATGCGCATCAATTAATTATTTAATAAACTAGATACTTTCTGTCAGAAGGGCTTCAATATACATACTCGTACCCAGGATACAGATTTATTCAGATTTTATCAAAACAAATAGATGTTTAATGTCGTTATGCCGTATGAAAACTAAATTGTTGACTGCAAACAGGAGTGCAAATGCATGAAAGTAGCACACATTTCGATATACAACGAGTGCAACTATTTATACAAAGTTTATTTGTCTTTCTAACTGCAAAAACATACATATGTATTGCCAACTGTTGCTTTGATTTTTTTGTTTAAATTACACATGAACAGCATTGAGGATGACTTCCTTCCGTTGACTCATTATTTAGGGATGTTCTTTTTCGGACACTTTTCCAAGAGAACACAAAGCAAAATCGCTAGTAAGAACTTAGCCTGTCGCTGACCGCAGCTTGGCGAACTCTTTAGCAGCAGAAAATTAATTAACTGGCTCTCACCTAACGATCACCTATGAACTGGCCACTGAGGCTGTGTATCGTAGTTTTAAATACCTATAAATAAAGCAACAAGCTGTATAGAGAACTGATGATAATCACACAACTTCACAAAGTGCTTGAATTGTTTGCTAAAATAATTTCAGCTACAAAAGTAAAAACCACCACCCACTATTAAAAAGACTTTATTATATTTGTTTTCTCACACAAGCACACACTCGTACAAACGTATGTATTGTATGACATGCACATGAGGATAAATACAGTAGACCGACTGAATGTGTTTACCGATCGCAAACTAAGGATTAATTTGCTTTTCAATAGTTTAAAGCGACAATTGTTGTCGCTTGTGAACTGGAGGACACATTTAATAAGTCTTATTATTAAACTTTTGTGCTGTTTCCAATATTAACTTTATCTAGCAAATGCATTTTTAAAAGAATTTGATTTTTCCGGGTTTCGTAAAGCGAAAACTTCTTGTATTAAAACAAGTCTTAAAGTAATTCGATGTTAAAGAGCACAATAATCAGAAGAACACCCAAGTAAAATTAGTGTACTCGTATATGCAAGAGCTTTTTTAAAGGTAAAAGCGTAACAATATGTACAAATAATATAAATATGTTTGTAATTATAAAATTCGAAAGGTCATAATTAATATTCAATGCAATTATCTCTGGGCATAAGACATTACTGACATACATATGATCATAAACAAACATCACGTATGCCATGATCTCGAGCTCGAGACTTCAATACCAATTAATTAAATTTCACATTTCCTTCCTCGGCCTCGTTGTGTTGCCAGAGAAAAATATAAACCCTGTGAGACCTGCACATGCCCCGACGATGTCGATCCACAGCAACCCTATGAATCCGTTCATCCCGCACTGCGATGTCAACCCGTGCAATATGAGTGAACCGATCAAAATGAAAAAAACTAAGCGCACTCAATTCTGTGTAAAAAGGACTTTAAAACGATATATAATGTTTCTACATCGGTACGCAGTAGTACGGCTACAAAACGGATTGCAAAAAACGTGTTTGCCTATTAATTATATAGATAACAATAAATTTATATTTAAAAAACATAAAAATTAATTTTAGTTGCTTAAATCCTCCCATTCAGGGCTGGGCAAAATACTCACCTAATGTATTTCAATTACAAAATACAAAATACTTTCAAATACAAAATACAACTACAAAATGCAAATACTTTTTTTTGTATTTCGATAATTTATAATTTTTATTGGTATAAATGGTAGAAGCTAAATATAGCGAATAAAAAACTTAATTGTTTGAATTTTTGTTCTCTGCTTTTCGATACTTTCAAAAAGCAAATCGTAGCAACCAACGGTTGTTCATTTGTTTGAAAGGTGTAAAGAAATGTTAGAGAGTTGAATAAATGAAAAGGCTTGTTTTTTGTGTTTTGACAGGTATTATTAGAGCATTTTTCTTTTAAATTCTCAACAATTTATTTATATTGCTGGGATATAAAGTTGAATGTTTGAGAATATCTTTCAAAAATTTCCAAAGTCTACTGATGATTAGGGTAGTTCCAATGAAATTTCGACATATAGATAGCTGGGAAACATAGAAAACAAGCTATTTATAATTTTTATTGGTATAAATGGTAGAAGCTAAAAATAGCGAATAAAAAACTTAATTGTTTAAAAATGTTTTATTTTATTTAATGTATATATTTAATAATATATACATTTTACATATAGGTAAACATGTATGGCATACGTATTCATCATATATTCATATGATTGTTCTAAGCTCGCAAGCTGGGAAATTAAAGGAACAAAGCTAATATTTAGGGTTTGATAGACAGTAAATAAAAGATTTATTCGGTGAAACAAGTAATTACTTCCTTTAATAAAAACAATATATTTTAATGAGTCATCCGACAGACAACCTCTGGTTGGGGAGTGAATAAATCCTACAGGTCCTGAGCAACATAAGCTACTGCCAAATTTTAGAAATGCATAAAAACAATAAAATCCTTATCATCTATTTTACTGCAAATACTACTTCTTCTGCTGCATCCACGTTTGGTTTCATGTCTTTAGAAATTTTTCTCCAAGCTATCAAGGTTTTGAATTCGTTGCCTCTCTTTTAATGAGATGCTTTCTGGTAAACAACGCATTTTGAAACCGGGGTGGAAACATGATGCCAATATGGCTCTATTTGCTTCACGTGCCAGCGTGAGAAACTCATTAAATCTCTTTTCCAAGCTCTTCATTAATTTTGTTAAAATACAACTGAAATGCCTCAAATTATTATATTTGCAGTCGATCTAATCTGGTTCTCACAGACTTTAAGGTAGAGAAAAGTTGTCCGTAATAACAACTATTTCCCTGTACATAATCCTAAGCATTGGGAAAAAGCTGGGGAAGAATATGTGAAAATGCTTATTGATATCACCTGATTAGTGTAAAATTAATTTGCTCTGACAAAACAATTGAAAGTTAAATTGCAGTTTTGCAAAATGATAAACATTTTAAGGCAATTTTCTAGCAATTTTAGCTTTTGTATGAAATAACTTATTTTGACTTTACTATAATAAATAAATGTATTTTGTAAAAATGTATTTTTGAGCCACATGTATTTGAAATACAAAATACTTTTAAATTATGTATTTGAAATACAAAATACTAAATACTTTCAGGTTGTGTATTTGAAATACAGATACAAAATACGTATTTGTATTTCAAATACAAGTATTTCAAATATTGCCCAGCCCTGCTCGCATTAATATATTTAAGTATAAAGAAAACTAAATATTTACATATAAAAAAGAAAAATATGTGTATAGTAGTTTCTTTTCTTCTCTAATTGACATATTGGCAATTTCTCTAAGAGCAGTCCTAATTACACTCGTGGCTTTAACAATAGCACAATAATGTGTGCTAGTTTACGCACAACAACTTCTATAATGAAAAAGAGTGAGGGAACATAAACATATACAATCTGTGTAGTTCTTTCGATATCATTCTTACTCGGAACCACTAACGAGCACTATACATCTACACTGTCAAAATAAACAGGAAGTCATTTGTTTTTGTACGAGTATATACATATGTACTTAGCTGGTGAAGTCTAACTTTTCTTATGTCAATAAAAATGCAGAGCAGAACAGAACAGGAAGTGTTGTGGTGGTATTAACCAAAAAAACTTGAAAAAATTATATATTTAGATTTTTGATTTGCTTGTTTTGGAAACTAAAACAAAAAATGAAAAAGGTGTCGGGTATTTAAATAATAAAATGAAATAAATTTTGAAACTAATGGATTATAAGTGTTTCAACATATCAGTATATACCTTCCGTACGTGACACACAACGTATTGTGCCCTTATGGCTTACGGCAGGGCTAGATAAATTTTATTCAGCTCAGAACTATGAAAATATCCAACAGAATATTGGTACGGAGGCGCAGGTTTTATGTTGTCGAAATCCTTTTGAGTCAATTATTACTTACGAGTATATAACTAGGTAAACAAAGAATTTAAATAACTTGCTTTCAACTAACAACTGAATTGCTTGTAACTTATTGGCTACTAAACAGTGTTGTCAACTCGGTTCGCTTTACACTAAAACATATTCTCACAGTAAATGGCCGTCATAGATCATTTCTATTTTCTAAAGAGGAAGAACCATTTAATTTTATAAAATTTGTTATTACTTTTAAATTTTCATATAAAATCAGATATTTCACAGGGTTCAATTCCGTTTGGAAACGGAATTTAATCCGGTTTTAGTCCGTCGAAAAACGAGAAAAATTTAATGTAAATCATTAATCAGTGAACTTTTTTAGTTATATACATATGTTTGATATTAACTAACTAGTTGTGAGTTCGAATCCAACTTCAGTCAAGAAGAAGGATTATTTTTAATTATAACAATAATTGCTGTGAAACAATAAGACCAAAGAAGAACAGAAAAAATAATTGAATACCATTAGCGGGGGGACAACTAGCTGTTTCGTAGTCGATACACTACTCATCAGCGCCCACTGGGATTCGAACTCGGCATCATGTGAACATTAGGTATTTTCTAATTTAAATTTAATATTTTAATATTGCAAGTTTTTTTTTTTATTATTTATGCAACTGCAATAACCATTTATAATTCTGAACTAGTTTGGCCAAGAAGTCTTGTAAATAATTAAATAATAACTTCATTCTTGAAATTAGACATGATTTCATTCTGAAAACACTTTTAATATGGGACTCAATTCCGTTTCAGAACGGGCGAGTCGTGGGTGGCGTCGATTTGTTAGTCACGATGTCGCACTGGTCGAGTGAGCATCGCGGGTGGAGAAAATTTTTAAGATTAATGGTTCTTACCATTTTCTTATTTAAGTTCGAAAATTTTAATCTGTTAACAGACACCCTGTACTTTTTGGTTGTATAAAGTGAATATTTTATGACACTAAGCAAGTGCACTTATAGTCACTGTGCGGAATGTGGATGGATGTGTGTTTGTCGATGTGAGAATGAGAAATTACTGTTAGGTATTTATTATATATCTATTCAAGGCGGAGATTTACGAATATATGAGGGCCTTCAAAAGCTTTAACAGAATTTTTTTTTTTTTGGTAAATAAAAATATATAAACAATTGAGTTTATTTGTGAGCTAATTTGCGTAAAAGCTGTTAACAACAATGAAACGTAAGAAGAAAAAACATTGTTCTGTTTAGTTCTAATATTTACTTGAAAATATTGGAACATAGAGTTGAATATTTGAACATATCTTTCGTAGGTTTCCAAGCCTACTGTAGATTGGGTTAGCCCCTATGAAATGTCGACATATGGATAGTTCGGAAACACAAAAATTAACTGTATATATTTTTTAATGATTTTAACTTATTACCCACAATTTGGCAACACTGTTGGGCCAGACTAGACCAATTTAAAAATGATTTAGCCCGATTATTTCGTGTGTCTGATTTATACACTCAAATTTATCTTATGAATTTTTTAAAGTTTAAAGTATTTGAACTATTGAAGTTATTTCCTTTTTAGAAAAGTGGAATTATCCCGCAGTTACAACGAAAAATATATAGAAAAAAATGTCGTTGTTAATGCCAACGTCTATTAGCAAATTACACCAACCAATAAAATGTTAGTCAGGCTAAAAATCACACCTCGGTGGCATGTTAGTTTATTCAAGTGTGAGTTTATATTTAAATATTTTATAATTAAAAAGCTTACACTAAACAATAACACAAAAATCACGATGAACATGCTATACGTACACGAATACACACCTTTCGCTATACATACTTTCACACCTGAAAACATACAAATAAACATACGGACACATCCAGTAAACAATTCCAATAGAATTTGTCCCAGTTTGTGGAGCAGGTTTAAGAGACTTATTTTCATTGTAAAATTTTGTAAAGTTTTGTGGAAATCTACTTAAAGAGAGACAACTTTTGCGGAAGAATAATTTTATTTTGGTGTTTTCAAATCGCATGCAGTTTCTTAGTGGACACAATATTTGCAAAAAACAAAAGCAACCACTAGCAGCTTTTAATGCTAAGATATGAAAAATTAAATTTGTGATTTCGGAATTTGTTCGTCATGTATGATGAGGATGTATTTGTGGCCGAGAGAGAGAGAGAGATACTCCAAACCGAAACACGAGTATCAGCATGTTTCAAACATTCGATCTTGATTACAATACCTGGGTGTTTGATGTGGCTTGGCCAAACTTTCTACGCTAAGGTTGCTCCAATCGCTTTTCCTTCTTTGCGAATGTAATAGGGATACATTTTTGCTCATTAACCTTGTTTCTTCAGAGCCCATCATTTTTCTAACGCAAAAAAATATTTTCTTTAAATTTTTTGAAGCTAATGAAGGAATGTTGTGTAATCCAAAAAAAGTAGGAATAAAATCTCTCTAAGAATAAAAGCTATTTTTGTTTTGATTGTGAAATATTATTTGAGCATTATTCTTTATTGAACTCTCATGAGTTGATGTAAAATAATGGAATATGTATATATAGTTAATGGTTAAAAAATATTTTGTAAAGTTTTCCAAATTCAACGTTGCCAGTTCGACCCTTTTCTCATGTCTCTGAGACTTTTTATGACACTTTTTTTAAATACCTTTTTCCAAACATGGAACTTTTTGTTGAGAACGGTGGAACACTTCTTGTATGTAAGTATAAACACCCAGTAAGGTTTTGTATGAAACTACATTTAAACATATCGCTCCTTTATGGCAACATAGTCATATCTCAAAAAAAGAGCTTTTCGAGTTAATAATGTAGAATTGTTAACAGTACTACCTTTTATATTGTGCAAACAATTTATTCAAATTACACTTTCCTTTAGGAGATATTTTCTAAAAAGTTTTTCTAAAGCTTGATGGAAACTAAAAATTTGAAATGTGTTTTTCTCGAAACAAGCTTTTTTGCGTTATGACTATGTTGCAATAAAGGAGCGATATATATTAACAAATATATAATAATGAAATCTTTATTTCTAAAAAGCATGTATGCATGTTTATTCGTATGTATACTATCTGAAAACAAAATAGTCGAATAATTTATACCAAGATTACAAATATTTACAATTGTGATTTGTAGAAGAGATTTTAAAATGAATCGCCAATTTTGTTTTAAACAACAGCACAATCAATACTCGTACGATATTTAATTAAAAATTACATCACATGAGATACAATTAATAAGTTTTTCTGTGCCGTTGATAAATTTAATACTTTTTTTTTATGTGTTTGTCTATTCTTTCACTAACAAACAGCTGATCTATGGAATAATTTCCATAATATTTGGAGCTTAAGTGAGCTGCCACACTTTCATAGTATTTATGTCTATAAGAGGAATTGCTTAAGACTGAAAAATTTGAACTTGCATTTAACTTAACACAACTTAAATTTAAATGGAAATTAAGTAATTTTTTATTTCAATACGAAGTTAACAACTGGACCTGAGTAAAATTAATATCATTTAAACTGATGTTATTAATAATATTTGAATCGTTTTTCTAAATGTAATCATTACAATATATTTTCATTCAAATACTTCAACTTTTGAAGAATTTTTGTTTAGTTTTTATTGTTTTTTGAAAACTTAATCCTTTTTTCTTGAAAAATACCCTTTTTGTGACACCTTTTTTCCACAATACCCTTTTTGTGCCGCTTTTTTCAAATTTTTCGAGGTCAACGATGCCCAAGTCTACCTACTGTCGATTAGGATAACTTCCTAAAATTATCGAGGAAATCAAAAATAAGCTATATATAAACTCTTGATTAATATAAATCTTAGTAGCTAATAGAGCAAATAATATTAGACTCAAATGTTCTTATTTCAAGTACAGATTCGTGATGGAATCAATTCTAAAACTCTTGAATCAATCACATTTTAAAATTGATTCGATCTCAGGGTTTCTCAAATTAATCTCATTTTCGGTTTATTTCAATTTCGGGATTCGGGATTAAATATGTCTAAAATTAAGTATTTAGACCTTGAATGTAACTTGCAAGTAATTCGTATCTGATATAAGAAAATCCGTACCTACCGTACTTTTAACAACGCTTGGGATTGATTTAAGTGGGAAGAATTCTAGCGAGGATTGGTTGAGCAGGGCTTGTGCAGTCATTTTTTCTAATCATACAGTTGTATAAGAATATAAATTAGTCATATGACTTCAATATTGTAATTAATATATCTTTTTATTGATAGCAATCAACAAATTTTCTATGTTTCCAAGCTGTCGTAGCAACGAACAGTAGTAGTAAAGACGTGTGCAAAAAAAAACTTGTTTTTGTGTTTTGACAGGTATTATTAAACTATTTTTCTTAATTTCTCAATAATTTATTTAGAATATTGTGATATAATAGAATATCTCGCAAACGGTTTCCAAGTCTACTGTGATGATTAGGGTAACTCCTATGAAATGTCGACATATAGACAGCTAGAAAACCGGCTGTTTATAATTGTTTGATTAGTATTAATATTAGAAGCTAATAAGGTGAATAAACTCAGTTGTGTGAATACTTTTTTATTATAAGAAAACTATGATTTATTTATTTTTCGTGCATATTACTCTTAGGAAATAGCCAGAAACCTACAAAAATTTGTCCGTTTAAGAAAATTTTACAATATTTGAGTTCTGTTTTCCTTTTTTACGCTTTTTAAAATTAACAGGAGCACAAGTTTTTGTCGGAGCCTCAGTTAAATGAAAATACAAATTCAAAGCAATTTAAGATATTGATATGGCAAATTATACTACTTTTCTCTTATACACTATTTTCTCTTGTTAATTATCACCTTTTGCAAGACCATTAAAATTGAAAAATTTTTAATAATAATAATTAAATAAAAGCATCATTGAAACTAAATACTTTTCCATCCGCAGTTACGAGTATATCGCATAAAAAGCCGAAATTCAATCGAAATTGGATTTGTGTGACCGCTGAGTTCAGCTCAATAAGAAGAAACTGCGATACCGAGTGTCATTTCAACACTTCGATTATGTGTCCCTTGTCCAGTGAGCATAGTTTTACCTCGACACGTACATATGTTTGTTCATGTGTTTATGTATATATGTTAATGGATAATGAAATAAAAAGTTTTGTTAAACTAATAAAAATAGGTACAATACAAAAATTAAAAAAAAATGTTACATATTTTTCATAAGAATGGTGATGCTTTCTGAACTCGACTTCAAATAAAAAGCCGGGGGTTTGAAAACTAAAGGTGATAATTTTGCAAATGAAGTGTTTAAATTTTTTCCGTTGATACGTCTGATTTATTTTTACAATCACTGACTGCCAGCAAATGATTATGAAAAATAAAATCTAAACATTCCACAATTATTCATTGGGAAGTAAAATGTATAAAACTCGTTTTTTTATATTTGCATTAGACAAATATACTCACACTTGTATAAACATGTGAACGTGTGCACTCAAATGCGAGTATGTTTGTATGAATGTAATACTGAATAGTTAATTTTTTGGCTTTGACTGTATTATTTGCAAATATCTGTACTCGTAGTTTCCACTAACACACAGAGTTTTATATTTAAGCAAACTCTTTTTGTTTTAAATGAATGTATTCATTTAAATGCTGATGCTACGCGACAAATTATTGAACACTAGCGTTGTGGAACATATTATGTCCATCGGTAGTATCAACGCATTCCAGTGCCCCTATCCACTGATCTTAAATTTTTTCCTTTTCCTTTTTTTTTTTTTTTTTGTATCAGCGCGTTCAAACATAAACATAAATTTGTCAAAACAAATCCATATTTCACCAGCTATCTCTATGCTATAGAGAGCTTTCGAGGAATTGAACTGATTTCGCATACACACTAAGCGAAATTGGACAGATTTTGCGTCTTAAATATCGGCGATTTTGTATTTTGTTTCACCATTTCGCATCAAATTCACACACCTGTATTAATTCTTCCATTTGTGAGATTTGGAAACACGTAAACAAATTTGGTCTGTTCAGAAGTGCATAAACAAAAATCGACTTTTTTAAACAAGAAACCTTTTGAACTGAACATTTGTTTTTTTTTTTTTTGAGTCACAATATTTATCTTATTTAAAACAAAAATGTTTCTTAAAAACCAATTGCAAATATTTACTAACGGATCCTAACTGTCCTTCAATGAGAATATATGCAGCACATTTATCGAAAAGTTTAATACGTGGTGGGGACTTTGGATCCTGAGACATTTGATCGTTTTACCAAGAATTACGAGTAGTTATATATTGTATATGGCAAAACGTAAACTGCTATTGCTTGACACACAACGGAGTGTCGAAATATTGAAAAATAAAAACCGTACTTTTTACCAAAACAAGAAGACCACTAGCTCAACAACAAATAACAATGTAAACTGCTATTAAAATAAAATGCTTCTGCTGCTGAAATTTTTCAACAGTAGCAAAAACTCGGAAATAAAACTTTTTATACGAGTATAGTCTTAGAAGAAACAAAATATAATAATTGTATTTAAAATATATTTAATACTACTGCAGTCTTTAAAAAATTACAATTCATATAATATAAAGAGTGATCGAACTAAAACGCACTACGTCACTTGTACACAAAGCAAAATTTTTCTGAGAAAAATAATATTCTACACTAATATGAAACAAAATATCGGCCAAATGCTCGTCGCGAATTCAGTGCTATATTTCTATGACTCTGAGATATAAATGAGGTTCAATATTGTGCTGAATTATTCTTTAGCTCTTGAAATAGTCTTTTAAATATCCCTAAAGAAACAAGTCCCCCGATGTCAAATCTTATCGCTCCTTTATTGCAACAAAGTCATATCTCAAAAAATGAGCTTTTCGAGTTAACAATGCAGAATTGTTAACAGTACTACCTTTTATATTGTGCCAAAATTTTATTTCAATTACCTTTAAACTGTCTACTTTAGGAGATATTTTCTAAAAAATTTGTCTAAAACTTGATGAAAACTAAAAATTTGAAATGTGTTTCTCTCGAAACAAGCGTTATGACTATCATGCAATAATGGAGCGATGTGATCGTAGCGGACAATTAACATCGCCCCGTCGTGAGATAACACGACGATAGAATTTCTTGCGCAAAAGAGACATTGTTTCATTGGATGTGTGGCCATTGGCACCATCCTGTTGAAACCACATGTCGTCCAGCTCTATATCTTCAATTTTTGCTACAAAAACAACAATTAGTCACCAGTTGTGGATGCAGTGGCTTTATATCTTAATCAATCGCGGATTCTCATTTGTCCAAATGCGGCAAATGTGTACCGATTGTGAACACATTTGATCGATTATGCTGACAAAACAAAAATCACGAAATCCATTTTAAATTGAACAAACGTTTTGGTAAAAGGTTGCAATAATCTTAATGCGCGGCACAATTGTGTACTTCTTCAAAAATGAATTTGTTAAACACTGAAACAATGATATGCCAATTTAAGCTGGGGAAAAATCCTGACGTTACGGTGTGACCCACAAATAACATCGTGCATTCTGGTTTGGTGTCATAAGCCGGAAAATCTCTACTTTTGAGATATGAAGATTTGAGGTTTGTCAACTAAAACAAAGTGATTTCCTTGTAGTCCTTCTAGAAAGTTTAAATTGAGAAGATAATGTGTGGTTTTCTTGCAGAAGATTAGATATATAATCCATGAACATGGATTTACATACAAGTATTCATCTTAAATTAAAGTGTTATTGTATTTTGCTTCTTAAGAAATTTAAAACACTATTCAATGACTGTATTGATTTCCTTTTTTTTATTAAAAAATTTGAAAATGAAATTCTATTCATGAGGAACCTGTTGTCAAATTTTCTAAGCAGGATTTATTTGCTTGCTAAATTTAAGTCAGACTGGCTACAACGAAACGAGTAGCTCTTAAATTATCGGCTGTTTTTAGACTCAAAGAAAAAATGAGGTGAAGAATATTTTTTACAGCATCTACGTACATTAATAATTTGATCAGAGATAAAAACCCTTTCCTTTTTTCTTGTAAAGAATAGTTCAATTTTAGTCAAGTAAATTATTGTTTCCGGCTTGTTTTACGATCTCGAACTTTAACGTTCGCAAGCATTTTGGGTAACGAAATCTCCTATTTACGGTACACTTTTAAGCTGAAGCGCAGTATACTGTACGAAAACGTAGCAAAAAAATATCCCAACTCATCGAAAATAAACTTTATTTCTGAGCTACAGATACATATCTTTGCCATTTCATTTGTTTCAGCGTCGTGAATAGCTGCTTTAGTTTAAGAATTTGAAACTTTAAATTCCTAATATATCTGAAATGTCACTAAGACTTTACAAAATAATTTATCTATTTCTCAATATAAAAGTGTTTTAATGTGTGTACGAACACATACATACTTGCACGTGTATGTGTGTATATATATATGTATGTGTTATGTACAGAGAGCATCTTACGAGTATTTCTGCAATTGTTTGGCTTGGCTTAGTCGAAGCAAAGTCCTGTTCCTTCAATAGTTTTATTTGGAAAAATGTTTTTCACTCATTTTGATTGTACGAATATGTACAGAAAAAATGAGAACAACTTGTGGAAAGAGTATGCACCACGAAGCAACAACTGAACGGTGAACGTACAACAGTACAGACTTAATATAATAACAGTCTTCGATTAAATCCGGAAAAGATAATAATAAGATATAAAATAACAGACGTTATATAATTTAAGCCGGCAATCCACCACTGAAAATGGAAAATGACGGCCAAACAGTCGTTAGAGCACATCTTACTTCGTTCTGCAGCATCACAATAAATAAAAAATGTACAAAAAAAAAAAAAAAAAAAAAAAAAATTTAAAATAAGAGTAACCAACAAGATTTCACAAGAATGAAATAAAATCTGTGCCTAAGGCTAGTCGATTCAATTTGAAACATCTACGAAAGCAATTTAATAAATCTGTGTAAATTTTCATATAAAAATCAGACCGCTAGACTATCTATCTCCCCACATCTTTGTTTATATGTATATATGTGTATGTGCATGAAAGTACTTGTAACCCAGCAAACACAAGGCTGTGAAAAGCATGGCATGTACGAATGGAGCAAAATAATAAAAAGAGAAATCAACACGAGTTGTTTACATACATGACATATCCTTAAATATCCTTTGGCCAGTCATGTTTATATGTATATACATTTATTTGCATTTGAATTCAAATAAAAATCCAACATTTTATAAATTTGCTTGAACTACATCCAAATGATTCTAAATGGATCATTTGAATAATTTGATCGGAAGTAATTTTGTTTTGCGGTAAGGAGGCAAAAATGCATTACGCACGCCTCCCAGAAGAATTATCCCGCCGCATATTTTTTCTTTTCTACTTTAAAAGAGAAAATTCACCCTGGAACTGCCTGTGCATTCCTTTCGGGTGGTCCCCATCTGCGACACTCCTTGTGCCCGTAAGCTTTATGATAGGGGATATTTGACAGCAATTCAAAGTACCTAGATGGATAATTAGGAATATTGTATGAAATATTATTGAGAAGAGAAAAATAAGATGTGGCTATCAATTAGTTAACCCGACTGCTTTTCCGAGAAAGTGTTCTGCAGTCATACAATTCCTGTTTTTTTTTTTAATTTGGCTTCAACAAGATTGTTCAAAATGATTTTGTGGCAATAATTGCAGCTGAGCTGTTGCACTGGTCTTTCATTAATAAGAGCCAATTGGCGCCTACCAAAAACGGCGATTATGATAAAAAATTTAATTTGATCTTAATATTTTTTGATTAAATATATATGTTAAATATACTCGTTTATAATTTTTACAGCTTGAAATCTTGTTTTTGTTAAAAAATTTTTTAACTTTTATTTTTCAATATTTTGGCAACAATTTGCTAGCATCTTCAGGAAAAATTAAAAAAATTAAATAAATTTTTAATTTTTCCTGAAGATGCCAACAAATCGATGGCGAAATATTGAAAAATAAAAGTTACAAAATTTTTTTTAATTTTTTGTTAAAAATAAAAATCAAGATCTCAGGGTGCAAAAATTATATACATATTTAGAAAAAATTTTATTATATATTTTTTTATATTGAAAAACATTTAACTTATTCCATTTAGTTTTCCAAAAATGCAATAGCATATTTGTCATATACATATGTATACTGAGAAAATTATAGTTAAAAAAATATGAATAAAATTTTTCAATAAATATTTACACTGCTTCTATAAAGGGGTTCTTTCAACATAATCTATTATCAGTTTTTATAGAATTTTATAAAATTTTCGTGGTGTTGTTTTATATAGTATATATTCCGCTTACAGCTGCTTGCATATGCATATCACAAAAGTAATCTTGAATATCGTATTCTTTGCTGTTGAAATAAATATAGTTTAAAAAAATAAAAAAACACACTTCGATATAAAACTAAATTCCATATAACGAGAATTATGGGTATAGCGCGATCCATTTTTTTAAATTTCGGAAATCGACTTTAGGAATCGCCAAAATCCCCAACTTCCCCGGTAACAATATGGCAACTTCAGTATGAAACTAAGTTCCATATAACGAGAATTATGGGTATAGCGCGATCCATTTTTCTAAATTTCGGAAATCGACTTTAGGAATCGCCAAAATCCCCAACTTCCCCGGTAACAATATGGCAACTTCAATATGAAACTAAATTCCATATAACGAGAATTATGGGTATAGCGCGATCCATTTTTTTAAATTTCGGAGATCGACTTTAGGAATCGCCAAAATCCCCAACTTCCCCGGTGACAATATGGCAACTTCAATGTTCGCAAAATCTACTTCACTAATCCCCAAAATCTTTCCACCTCACCGGAAGAACTGCAGTAACTTCAACTTTTGCACTAAAGCGGCAACACTGTATATACCGATTTATATACCTACATATGTAATAATAATCACTCATATTTCATGGGTTTCGAGTGTTGCAAACATACAAACAAACAATCGTGCAAGTGAAACTAATATAAGCGTGTTTAAAATAGCTGCTTTCGTTCAACAAATATTTTTACTAAATTTTTGTTTGAATCGATATACTCCTTTACAGGTCCATCTAAAGAACTAGCGCGAATTCCATTCAAAATTAAAAAAAACTTTTTTCTGTGAATATGTATTTACATGTATGTATAATATTAACGTAAAATAAAAATATGTACATGCATATTTTTAATACTTACAACAAAAAAAAAAACAAAAAAGTATTTTTATTGCAGTACGATTAGATCAAGTTGTCCCAGGATACGTGGCAAAGCGAGTGGAATATGATAAGTTTAAAGCATGTGCAAAACTGAAATATCACTGGTGTTACAGTCCATGATCGTTCACATTACTATGCGATACGATTTGCTATTTTTCAATAGATAATAGAACATTGTTTGTATATTCTATTTTTTAAGCCTCGACAAAGATTTTTATCGAAAAATTTTTCTAGTTTAGTGTAATCGTTGATCATGGAACAATTAAGTACGTGGCAAAGTGAGGAAAGGAAAATCATTTAGATTATGATTAAAAGCCACGTCTACAAGGAATGTTTATTTTGTATAGAAAAACTGTGACAACGAACAAACAGATATTTTCTACGTTTTGCCTAATTTTCCTTTACGCTCATTTACATATGTCCTATAATGTTTTATTTTATTCGTCTGCCTGTAAAGGTGCCACGATTTAAAAACAAATTATCATGTGAATGTAAAATTATTGCGTATAAACGTAATAATACATCAGTTACAGCTTTTATTAGGTGTGTTTCTTTACGTTCCGGGTAAGTTTGGTATAATGAGCGCAAGCAATAGTTTCTCTCTTATAGAGATAAAGTTAACAAAACTACGGTAACGCAGAGAGGCAAAATTCCAGCCCAAGGCGAAACATTTGCTGTGTTTTGATGGGGCAATAAAAATTGTCATTTAATTTTGTGAAAAAAATTTCCAAACGCATTTTTATTTAATATTAATATAAAAGTATTGAAATGATTTACTTATAAGTTGATTCAAATGAATTTTCTTTCTTTGTTACTGTTTATTTGTTAAACAGCTGATGGCTTAACTACCATCTGCCAAACGAGGCCGAAGAACAAGACGGATTCCTTCGTGCGAGAAGAGGAAATATACCGTTCTTTCAAAAGTACTCTCAATTGTCCAATTGTGAAGTATGGAACTCTTTTCATGTAAATTGGGATCCCAAAATAGAGTAAAGAAATACACCTATTATAGCATAGTACTTAGCACTAAGCAGCACAATCAACTAAGTTCACAAAATTTCAACCCTAGGATAACATTTTTTTATCCCAGCTTTCGACATGTGGATATATTGTTATCTTTTTAAGACGGAATCTTAAGTGGAAACAAGAGAGCCGTTTACATAAATGTTCGATGGGCATTCATTCAACTTAAGACACACAAATACATGCGTATTATTTAGCTGTATATGAATACAAACACGCACATAAAATCATGTCAGAGTATGGTTGCATGTTTGTATGCAGATGTACATACATACATATATAAATTATAAGGTAAACCATTGGATGGGTGGATGAATGGATGGATCTTGATGGATAAAAAGATGGATGAATGATTGTAATGCGTCGCACGAGTACAAGTTAAAGCGAAAAACAATAAAGTGCTTATGTACACAAAGGATATACGACTATGTACTCGTTCTTGTATTTAAATATAAGCACACAAACAAAAACACACACACACATACATATGTATTTGTATTCATATGAATTTTTGTGGATATGATTCTTATGTCTATGTGTTCATGTCGATATGTATGTATGTATGTATGTATGTACGTCGAATTCTTTTAGACAACCAGTTAAAACATACGAGCACAAGTACATTTGTCTGTATGTGTATGGAAAGAACTCGGACGAAGGCACTCCCAGTCAGTCAGTCACCCATCTTTAAGCAAACCACCCGCAATAGAGAGTTAAAAAATTAAAGAGGAAAACACAAAGGCTTGTAATTGGAAACATTTAAAGTTTACTGAATGCTTTTGTAAAGTGGCGGATTTTGACTGCAGTCTACTGCTCCAGTACGAGTACGAGTACGAGTACCAGTACCAACCAGCATCGGCAAACACACTTTATTGTTTGCTCAAAGTCGTTAATTTGGCAAAACCCGCTTTCAATTATCTTATAAATATGAAAATAACGAAAATGAAATGCTGCAAGCGGTAAGAAGCATGCATGACATTTAAATGAATACTCGAATCGTTTGTTCAGCGTTTACCGGAATTGTTGTTCGAAAGGAAATACAATTTTAACCGATTGACTACAACAAACTCACGTAGGAAAACATGAACGTATTCTTATTCATTTAAACATTTTATTCATAAAGAAAACAATAACTTTCGTTGTGACCATGATTCCGTAACTGGCAACTGCATTTGTGTACACTTTAGATCAATCAAAAATACAAAAAGAAAAAAACGAAAAAAGAAAAAACACAACTTTTTCGCTTGGGGTTCGAATGAACGAACATTGATTTTTCTTTTCTCTATTTTAAAAGATTTTTTGTTTTCCGAATTCTTTGTACGTGAGTTCATATTTACAAATCTTCATAAGCACTGACATACACACACCTACATGCATATTTACATATTTATAGTATGAATGTTGGTCGTGTGTCACATGTGTGTACATAGATACTATATATGTACATATGTACATATTTCTATTTGTTTCTGGACTAAAAAAATTTTACATTCAATCGTACTAGCTAGATGCACGCGTGTGTTTCTAAAACTCGAACTAGCTTTGAAACACCTGTTCATACTAATTTCGTTTATCCAAGAAAAGGACTTTGATTTTTTGCTTTCAAGTCCAAGGCTCAGTTGGTACGATCTTTGTACAAAAAAGCACAAAACTATTGACGATCTCGAACGCTAACGTTCGCAAAGATACCCAATAGTTAGATCTTTTACTCGTATGTGATGAGTTTGTATGTCTTCTGCAACGTTCCTTTATTTACGAGTATTTCAAAAAGATTACAGGCCCTTAGGCCTACTTAAAATAGAAGTCATATAGCAAAAACTAAGTTCATAAGCTAAATTCATCGTAAACAATGTATACAGTGGTGGCCACATAATTAAAACATTTTTCATAGTAAATTAATTTATCGTTCTGATAGTATATCTGAGATTTTGTTGTTGGTTAACTAGACGTCATTCATAGTGTTTTCTTTCTGATCCCCACTGGAAAAACTTGGATTCGTACCTCCGCAAAATATTTTTCCACTTTCATTTGGTTTTCAATGTTTTTTCTGACAAAATCCAATCCGGACTTAAAACTTTTCTTTTGTAGACGAAAGTTTTTTCTGTGCGATGCATCCACGTAAGGCACTTTCATTAAGCCTCCGTCGAATAGTTCTAGATGATATATGGACACCATATGATGGCTCTAATTCAACTTTTAGCTATTTAGAGCTTTTAAATCGGCCAGCTTTAGAGGCACTTACAACTATTCTATCGTCTCTGGCAGATGTTTTACGTGATTTGCAGGCTCTGAATATATTATTTGAGTTCCCAAATTTAACAAAATGGTACATTTCATTATACATATATCCTCTAGAGCAAATAAGCAACTGAGAAAATTCATTCACCGTCTTCTCGGGGGCTCATTAATCTAATGATTACCTTCCTCTCTTCTTCGGAGCAACTTGGTCTTTTTCCCATACCTGGGGACTAATATTGGTATACAATTTTACGGAAACGAAATTAGATATTAAAATAACTTTAGTTAAATAGAAGAACTTTTTTTTTTTTTTTTGTTAAGCGTTTTTATTTATTGAATCCTCAAAATGAACTAACAATAAGTATTCCAATCTTAATACTAAATATTAAAAAAAAAATAAAATAAAATGTGCTTTTTACTTACGTCCAGCCAATGCTAGACAAAAAGTTATATTATGCGGAAGCAATATCGGTAGAATCACCTATTGAACGTTCTGATGGTGGCAACGGTATCCCTTCTTCTCAACCGACTGTGGCCGCCAAAATTAAGTATATTACGCGCAAGAGGGTTTGGATGAAGTTCCAGTTTACTGACATACCTTGTCGCGTACTTAGAAAATTCATCTTTTACCAGCGGAACACTCAGATCTTTATGAATTCGTGAATTTTTTACGTACCATGGAGCTGCAGTAATCGTTCGAAGAATTTTGTTTTGTCGCCTTTGGATTTTTTCAATATTTGACGCTGAGACGGTGCCCCATAATTGAATTCCGTAGCACTAAAATAGCAGAACTGAAAATGTTTTAATTATGTGTCCACTTAAAAAACATCCCTTTCACTAAATAATGACTTATTTTTTAAGCAAACTTAACAAAAAAAAAAAAAAAATTAATGTAAAGAAAGAACCAAGTGCAAAAGATATCAAATTTATCTTTGCAGTGGAAAAGTTCCGTTTAAATAACAACAGATCATGTAAAATAGCGGAAGAATGAAAGATCATATTTATGTTTTAATAACGTGTCCACCACTGTAATTAAAAATATTTATATACAATATACATGCGTATGAATTTTCCATACTGCAGCATCCCAACCTTGGCATAAATGTTGTAGCCAAATACATATGTAAATTTAAAAAACCTAAAAAATTTTATAAAAGCATAATTATGTATGTACACAGAAAAAACTTCTTTTCGTGTTCAATAACGAAATTCGTTGGATCAATTATTAAATTGTTTGAATGGGGACCTATAAAGAAATTCGTGGATTCAAACAAAAGTTTCGTAAAAATGATTATTGATCGAAAACAACGATTTTTTTTAAACAACAACAAAATACGAAATCCAAGGCTATATTTTTGATATTTATTTTGATTTTATTTTTTCAGACAAAAATGTTGTTGATTTTATTTTGACTATAATTTTTTCTGAGTATGTATGTGCCATAACTATCGAAATCAATATGTATTAATACATAATGAAAACATTTGCAAAATAATTAATAAAATTAATAATTAATAAAATAATTTAATTCCAACATTTTAAATGCTGCAATAGAGTTTGTTTTAGTCTTTCGTGTTGTTATTGTTTAAGTTAAACCTCCACGAACACTACTCCCTCTTTCCTCTTCATCTCAACCTATTTTCCTAGTTCCAGTACAATGCATTGCATATGTAAGGCTCATCCCCTGAGTACTGGTCCAAGATAAAAAAAAATGCCAAACTCACAGTTTAAACAGCCGAGGAAGAAACGGGTCTATTTAGTAACATCGCCACAGTGAACTTCTGAAATATTTGGGAAAATGACGAATTCTAAAATATATGCAAATAAGACGAGATATTTAACACAAAAAATTTTTTATAATTATCTATCTAAATAATATAAAAAGTTTAAAACTCATATGGAATCAATTGGTCCTAAGTACGCGCTACCCTCACTAGAAAAGACCTCGTCGTAAGCAATGTGGTGTACAATGTGGCAAACAATACCGTTGGATCTTGAAGATTTATCAAAACCAATTTTTTTTTTTCCATGATATGGATGTTTATTATATTTCATTATCATATACAGGGTGGTTAAATTTTGGTTGATTTTGAATAAAACCAATTTATTTGAAAATTATTGCTTTTTTTATTATGATAATGTTGATAGAGTTCAATTATGTATGAAACATAATATCGGCCAAATGGCACATCTTCATCCGATGGACCAATTTTTGATGACGCTGTGGCATAATTGAGTTTCTATGTAAAGTTCACCAACGACGAGCAATTGTTGGACACGACGACGTGTTGAGGTGGACGGCTCTCCAGCCGCACTATCACGAACAACAGCAATATTTTCTGCATAACAAACTGTATGATCATGCACCAGGTTGCTAAACTTTTTGCACGATTTTTGCGATTGTACGCACATTTGCACGATTAATTTGACCGGAAAAAATCACGAAATGCACAATATGCACGATATGCATATTGATTTGAACGCCCATTTTAATAATAAGCCTGAATAACTTAAACGCGTTGCTCGATTGTGTATTTATCGATAGTTCATATTGAGTTAATCCGAAATTGAGAAATGTCAAATGAGACGCAGAAAAAACTTGATGTTTAGGTGTGGTTCTGGTTCTACATCATCGCTTAAAATTTAACCACCTAATAGATCTGTAGCAATCGTAAATTTATAAAGCTTTGAAAATCCGTGCCGAATGTACTCATCACATGACTAAAAATATGATGCCAGTAACCATGATTGGACATAAATCTTACAACCCAACTAAAACATATACATAAACATAGTGTTCAAATATGCGTCAGCGGATATAATAAATTGAATTTTTCTATTTGTATTTTATAACAGTGTTGAAGTTATACGTTTGAATTTTCCTATTTGTATTTTATAACAACAAATCTTTGAGTCATATAGTCTGAAAACAAATGCATTTGATTTCAGTAACTTTGCACTCAACCATGTTGGCGGATAAACGTTAACATTGATAAATGTCAACGGCCAACCATTTTGAAAATCTTTGTAATCTCTCTCTCTCTCGATCACTAACCTTTGAAGGGCAAGCATCTCTTGCTTGACACTAATTTATATTCCATTTAAATCGTTTATACTTAAGAATTTATAAAACTCAACTCTACTTATTTTTCATTGTTACCATTAATCTCTGGCAACAAAATAAAACCTACATGTATTTACCTATTTGTGAACTCAATTCATTACGTTTTTTTCTTTTCCTCCCGCTGAAACATATAACCATATCGACTGGTGTAATTTCTCTTTTGCTAAGGAGAAATTACCAAAGCGCTCATATTTTCTTAGATCTCTGCCTGGAACCGACTTACAAGGAATCCCTAACCATCCTTCGATTCCAACAGCAATCAAACTACATTCCTCCATATTCCCTACAGTGACCATCGGTGCACTGAATTTTAATCATAAGATAGTTACTCTACACAAACCAAGTAAGTACTATTTTATTCACATAGTTTAGTTAAGTTCTACTATGACGCATCAGAAAATATTTAAGTCCGATATAAATCCAATAACAGTGGAGAGACATAGAGACAGCGCAACCTTTTTCTCACATCAAAAGGCAAGAAAATTCCTAGATTTTTAAACCTTTTTTAAAATAAAAGAAAAACGTGATATAAGACAATTGATAAGAAACATAAACTCCAATCCCGTATCCAAACATATTCCTAGATTCTTGCAATAGCTCACGAGTCCAACATCTCCATTCACAATTTATATGTTTGGTCGATTCAAAGCATTTGAAAATTATTTTTTATCACATTTTTGCCCACAATTTTGCAACTCTTTTTAATAAAAATTTTTCACATTTCATGTGAAAATTATTCGATCAAAATCGAATGCTATCATGGACCAACTCGTTTGGCAGCGAATTTTATTTTTATATGATATTTCCTTCGATATCGTAAACGGTAAGTTGAGTAAAAATTATTATTATAGTATTTAATAAAAACGGTAATATTTCTTCCCAGTTATAGTACGAACTTAATAAGAAGACGATTACTTTTTGCCTTTCATTTGTTTGAGTGTAGATGGGTCAGATTAGATCATTTGAAGATTAAACAGATTCACCCAACTTTTTTTGCATAAAAATCTCTACGGAGGAAAGCAATCTAGCGGCGAAAATTTTCTATCACATTACATCTCTTCAGTAGCATTTGAAAAAGTTTGTCTTCAAGGAATGCTCATATCAAAGTGAACGAGATTTTCGTTGGAACTTGAACATTGCAGGGTCTGGCTTACAGTGTGTACAGTTGTGGAAAAGATTTACATCAGCACCTGCCTTGCGGCCTTATCTGATGATGGACCAGTTCCACGGAGTGAATTATTCACGATTCACCAGCGCCCCCGTGTGGCTTACCAGGCTCACACAGGTAGCAATTCTTGTCATATGATTGCGGTCATATGACCAACTTCTTGTTGAGGAGTTCGGGCCTTCTAATCCCTCCTGTATTCAATTTCCCAGCAATCAATGGAGGACAAGGCTTAATGAGTTGGTAGGCCGACGCCCACTAAGAGCATCAGCCCTTAAACCAACTCACCCGTCACCCATCACCACTGGTTCCTTACAGTACACGTATCTGTTGTATAGGCAACAGATCCTCGGGAGATTGTTAGCCCTCGAAAAAAGCCATCACCAAACAATTATCAAGGATACTAACACTCCCTTCCTGCGTTTTAGGTTTCAACCACAGCCAGAACGTTTCAGCCAAGGTAGGCACCTCAACCATGATCAGCCCGGGTCGAACCGCAAGCAGAACTTCCCGGGGGCCATGCTGATCCCCGTTCTGCCAATTTATAGCCTTGGTAAGGGTTTCGGAAGCCAACACAACATAAGTCATGTGGCTACCTAGAGTTTTGTTTGCCGCACCAAACGAGCGCCTAAGTTAGGAATAAGCCAAGGCAAAACCTGTTCCCCGGGGGGTGTACAGTGTGTACAAGTGGAAGGCGTTCGCCCTTGTGTTCTAAGTTCTTTACTGAATTGCCAGTGTGCGTCGGATCATCACTTGTGTTGTCAAAATTTTCGCTGATGGGAAATATCTTCAACTCTGAATTTTTATTATACAGATACGTGATTCCATATCAATGGCGGTATTTTTCAACCGAAATAAGGTTCGTGGTAATACTGGTGACCCATGAAAAACGGTGCATTTCTTAACGATACTGTTGACAAGAACTTGGCTTACGCACGTTGTCGAAAAATACATTGGAAAGATTGGAGAATTATTAAAAAGTTAGCATTTACAATTTCTGTCTTAGGAGTAATTCAAAAATGTTATGTTTTATAGGTATTTATTTAAATCAAAAGCGAATATAGCACCGATTTAAAGAATATTCTGAATGCAGTTCCTTGAAATGGAGGTTTAAGTTATATTGACAAAAAAAGCTAGATGGGAAAAATTTCAAACGAGTGAGGAAACAAATTGTTTCGCATTAACTAAATATTATATAGGAACGATACGAACATGATTTGTTTATGTTGAAAATGTCTGAAATTTTAATTCAGTTTCAGTTTTTGGTTTCTGTTTCTTTTTTTTAATTTTACTTTTTACACTTTACTCGTCCATCTGTGTACTTCATATTGAGAAATTTATTTTTAATTTTTAACTCTACTTGGTTAAACGCCAACAACAATTTAAGACACTTAACTTTTGTCAAAGTAAATAAATAAAAATGTTTGTTTAATGCTGCAATGAAACTGAGGAATTTTTCGTTTTTTTTTTTCTGTTTGTCTAACATTAATTCTTCACATTGACCAAACACAAACACCATCATATTTATTTAAAATGCACACAGTGGGAAGCAAAACCGCTCCAACTATTGTTGTTACATGAATTCAAATTTCATAACAAGAAAATAGAACCTAAAAATGCGGTTAAAAATCTAAATAAATATATAACTCAAAGGTGACATAGTGATCTGGCAACGCATAGCCCAGACGGTTTTGTTTTGACGTAGGCACCCGTTAAGAGAGGATTTTGATTGATTCTACCCCCAAGGGGATAAAATGAAGGATGAAAGTTTGAGTATGAAACTTAGTTGGCGAGCGAAGCAGCGGACAAAAGCTTGTATTTTTATAATACTCGTACAAATAACAACACGGACGGACAATTAACAAAATATGCATACGTGATTCAATATGAGACGAATGTAGACAAATAATAATTCATTGGCTCGGTGGCTGAGTGGTTAAGGCGGCAGGCAGTTAGTCATGGACCGAGTTCAAACCCGTAAATGGGTGCTGATGAGTAGCGTAGCGGCTACGAAACAGCTAATAGTCGCCCAGCTAAAAATATGTTTGATTATTTTTCTGCTTATTGATCTGCTTACTTCTTAAGAAACTTAAGAAAGGTAAAACTTGAACTAAAACAAATATACAAAAACAAAAATTTAATTTACAAATTATAAAGTGCTACAAAAATCAATAATATAATATTTACTCGCATATGGGCAAATCCAGAAAAAGGATCACCCTCCGGGGCCAAAAAATTAAAAGTTATTAAAAATAAATTTCTTGCGATAGTGTAATACAGAAAAACTCAAATTGTATTAATTGAATCAATTTACCCATAATTTTTTCAAATAAGGTGAATAATCAGACGGCTGTGCTGCTTAAAATCTAATTTAAATACAAATATAAAAGGTTTAACAAAAAAATCCCTTTTCAACTATAAAAAGCAAGTGAACATTTGACTTACAACAAAAAAATTAAATACATACATATAAATATGAGGATCGAAATTCATTTTTGGGAACTCCGGTCATACACTTTGTAAGTTAGCAGTCATTGAATACAAACTATTGCACACATTATTGAAGATATGTAATGTGGTAGGTAGGCAATGTGCGCCGCTGGGGAAAGTAAAAAAATCGAAACTCTCAAATTGATCAGCAACTGCAACTGATTACGAGTACGTTTTAAAGTGCTCAATTTTGTATGTCGTTTGTACGAGCGAACAATAAATGTATACAAATTATGCTACTCAATTGTCTGCCTAAATTGGACATTTCTGTCTCTCACTGTATGAATTAACATTTGCTTAGACAGATCTTTCTTACTGCCTGAGTGAGTACAGAAGACGTAAAAACTTATTTAACATGTGATCATAAAACAAAATGTGGAAAATCAAAGGTGCGTTTGAACACACATCACAAAAGACAAGAAGACTGCAAAAAGCAAAATATAAAAAATATGCAAAACTCGCTAACGCATTAGGGTGATCGATAATTTGGAATGAAAAATGCAGTCTTCGGATACAAATCATTATCGTTTTCCTTGAAAACACTTCTGAAAGGTGCACGTAATGTCTGCTCCATTGAGAAAAATACTAGTATCATAGCATGGCATTGTCAAACACTGATGTCAATGCTCTGAACTGTAGTCGAAATAAAAGCCGATTTTAAGACTACCGATATTGATTTATACAACCTATTGGAAAATAAACTTAAGGTGTCATTATCAGCTGACTTTGAAAGAAATAAACCCTTATGAATGGCAATGCACGAATATATAGGAACAATTAGAAAACATTTTAGAAGGCAATATTTTTAGAAATTTCTATCAAAAACTTACTTTTGAAAAAAAACAACATTAATTGAATAAAAAACAAAACATCTTTACTATCAAAGTGGCTGTTCAATGATATCGCTCCTCCTCGCTACAACATAGTCATATCTCAAAAAACGAGCTTTTCGAGTCAAAAATGTGGAATTGTTAACTGTACTACCTTTTATATTGTGCAAAAATTTATTCAAATTACACTTAAACTGTTTCCTTTAGGAGATATTTTCTTAAAAAATTTCTTAGACTTTTATGGAAAATAAAAATTGGAAATGCGTTTTTCACGAAACAAGTTTTTTTAGTTATGACTATGTTACAAAAAAGGAGCGATATGTTAAAGTAACTGCATCTAGTTTTAAATTCAAAAGAGACTTTTGTGGCAAAAGTGTTCCTTTTGTGACTTATACCAGACAAAAAGTATAGCTTTGATTTTATATGGCGTAAAATTTGTAAAAGTTGCTTTTTTAATAACCTAAAGATTTCTGAAAATGGCAAAAGTTGTGATATAATATTGTATATAGAAATATATATAGCTTGAGTTATATCATAATTTAGCATAATCCGCCACTTATCAAAATATTTTTGTATCTCAATTAACGCTCTACGACGAATAAATATGACCTTGTCATCAAACATATCCGTGCAAAGTACCGCTGTGCCATTAGCAAAAATAGACATGGTGCAATAGTCCAATTGTGGGAAATCAGCTATACACAAATTATATCAAATAGGTGACAAGCAAAACTAACTCTTCACTTCTTCTATTTTGGCATTTTAAGTCAGTATTTTAACATGCCGATGTCACTAGATACAAGTACTTACCACTCCCGCTTACAAAGAACTATTTCTAAATGTCATTGCAAAAAAGTAATTAAAAAGATAATTGCAAATAATAATAAATACTATCAAAATGACTCAAGCTGCTGTGTATAAATGCATAAAATGTAATGGATAACTTTATATAATACAAAAAAGGCATGACTTTAAATCATGGTATAAATGTTACTTTTATAAATTTATTCTTACAAACAATATCTCTTGAAAAGGCCTCACAGAAGTATGTGTTTCTTTTCAAAAGCCTTTTTTCGATTAAAATACTAATTAGATTCAATATTTTTCTTTTTCATAAAAAGTAACTTTTAACATCATGGAACTAAGTACGGAACTGGGATTTACCATTTTACAAATTTATAGTTAAAACATTTAAACGCGCCTACCAGCACATATAAGTATAATGTTAACATCACTTTTAAACCAGGTGTCCATATCTTGTAATGACAGCAAAACAAACGAATAGTAAAATTGTCAAAACAGTCAAATTTATAAAAGCAAATATTGATTTACTACATTTTTCATTTTTACCTCCTTTTATCACCTTATTTAACTGAAGTTTTAGCAAATCCAAAGGAGTCCCGCTTAACAGCTGTAAGAACCAAGTGCAGCGTCAACTTGTAGGGAATGCACAGGACAGATGGTCTGGTGAGGTTACCTGCCGAGTAGCATGGCTAACATGGCCTGCGTATGATTCTAGGAGGACTAAGGTCTTAAAGGGTCTTCCCCCTTCTGACAGGAAATTGTCACATAGGGACGCATGCTAGAAGATTAAATCTTCCATTTAATGATTTCTGTAGAAGTTGCAGCGATGAGAACGAGGAGAAGAGTATTGAGCACTTCCTCTGTCGGCGCCCGGCTCTCCTCTGTTCTATGGGAGCGCTGTATCTAGGCGGACCAATGCTGAACGGGCTGGGAGATATATCGAAATGGCGAGTGAAGGACTGGATTCCTTTATTCGGCTTTCGGGTTGGTTTGGATCTGAACCGGCGGAGGAAGTGTAAGTCTCATAGGCTGCACTCCTCCCTCAGCCAATACAACGGGACCAAAAAGGACCCAATTGCTCTGGTTTGATGAAACTGGCGGCCTGTACAACCTGACCTAAAAAATCATTTTCGGTTCACAAATGACAGAATAATGTTGTAGCCAAAATTTCATTGGGACTTTGTGGAACCAAAACTAGTAAACGTTTTTCATAGGATAATTTACCAGGTCGCGATTTGAATGGAAGACGATCGATTCCAAATATGAAAGATGTGAAATGAAAAAAATATTTTGAATAAAAGAGGCCATAAAAATACGAGTATTACACTTCTTTTACTTTTTTAAATCCATTTAGCAAGTACGAAAGATATAATATTTTTACATTCTTCCAGATTTTTTAAAAGTTTTGTTAAGTTCCTCTACATACAGACCCGTATATGGAATTGATTGGCCTAATGTTTACTTTTCAAAAAGCCATTTTATGTAACTAAAAGTTAAGTGTTAAATTTATGTTAATAAAGGTAGTGAGTTTTATTTTTCTTTTATTTTTTTTTACTTTTTTTTCTGAGTGGTCAAAACGTATACACATACTTACATATATGTACATATGTATATACTATAGGTTCGTATGTATGTTGACGGGTTTGTTTATTTCGATGTGACAGTGATTTGTATTTCCAATAATAATGTTGAGTTCATCTCAAAGTACGAGTAGTCTTCCAAAATGAGTTTTAATAAAATATATGTTTTTTGAAAAAATTTTCAATAAATTCAATGATGTTTCATAAAATTTTTCAACACAAATATTTGCCTATGCGAGGTCTGATTAAAAAGTAACCATTATTTTAAATTTTTTCAAAAAGTATTTATTTATTCATCAATAACTATCTTGTGCCTTTCAAAGTAATCCCCCTTAGATAATACACTTATGCCACCGTTTTTTCCAATCCTCGAAACACTTCTGAAACGCGCTTTTTAGTATCGCCAACATCTCCTGTTTTGATTTTGCTTTTATCTCCTCAATTGTGGCAAAACGTTTTTCATTCATCGGTGTCATCAGTTTTGGAAAGAGGAAAAAGTCAGCGGGGGCCAAGTCCGTTGAATACGATGGTTAAGACATGAAAACGGTTTTGCTTGCGGCCAAAAACTCACGCACAAGCATTGATGTGTCAGCTGGTACGTTTAGTTTTTTTTTCACAATTCTGTGCGATTCTAACGAATTACTTCGCGCAAACGGCGCATAACTTCAAGGTAGTATTCCTTATGGACCGTATGACCTTGTGGTGAAGAATTCAGGATGCACCACGCCATTGCAGTCGAAGAAAACAGTGAGCAAAACCTTCACATTTGACTGAACTTGATGTGCTTTTTTCGGTCTTGGCTCTTCTGGACGTTTCCATTGGGATGATTTGGATTTGATTTCAATGTCATAGCCACACACCCATGATTTTGCTCAAAATTTAGCAATTTTGGAATAATCTTCGTGGCGGCACGTTTCATGTCTAAAACATCGGTAAAAATTGCTTGGCATTCACTGTTTCAATGTTTTCGTCGTTTATTGACGTGCTCGGGCGAGCCGGATTAAGATCGTCTTTTACATCTTCTCGGCCTTCGTTAAACCAGTTATACCACGATTGAAGCTGTGTTCTGCTCATGGTAGACTCGCCAAACGCCACAGTCAACATTTTAAATGTCCTTGCGCATTTAATTCAATTTTTTGCAAAACTTAATACAGTTTCTTTGATTGGAATAGTAAAAATCGAAGAGCACACTAAGACATGACTAACCTTTTTGTCTGTCAAAAACAAACTAACTATCTAAAATGGCTGTTACTGCCAAACCTAATACTCATTTGGGCGTACGTCCTGATACGTCAGAGAACGGGAGCGCTCTCTGCCAAAGATGACTCTGATAAAATTCTTTGCTTTATGTCGTTTAGCATTAGGAAAATAAAGTTCCTCTACGATATACTCGTAACACAAAAACGTTTTCGAAGCGCCCAAATTCATTTTTTTTTTTTTTTTGCTTGTACTCAGCTTTTAAATTTTTAATGGATTTTTTAAAAGCTAATAAAAAAAAAATCGGCTGATTTAATTCTTTTTTATATATTTAATTTTCAAGTGATATTTATTTTCGAATTATTATTATGTCCTAGTGGAAATTTTTTTCCTCATGCTAAAAGCTATCAAAAAGTCGATGGCACAATATCGACAAATTTTGGTCCTTCAAATCGTAAAAAAATTTATTTAACCACATGTGTGATCTACAATTCACTATAATTGTTACAGACAATAAATAAAATTATTAATTAAATATATTTTTCTATAATTTTTATTTAACAAGATTTGCAAAATCCATCGTTTTACCTTCATTTGACGATTATTCTGCGGATAGAATAGCAGATTCTTGAAATTTTACGTAAGCCGTTACAATAGACGTTTTTATATTACAATTTATTATTTCTCTACGTGATTTGTAAAAGGATCACTGTTCCGGTCATCAATTTTTGCTTCGAATTTTGGACATCATCAGTTGATTTAGTCGTATATAAATTCAGCGTTTCTAACTCCGGCAATGAAAACTTAAAATTTGCATTTCAGTTCTGGGTTTTTTTAGAATAGGCCAGCTAAAATTTACAAGATTCCCAAAAATGTATTTATGTATGCTATTCGCACAAACAAAAACCTAAACAAGTGTTAAATCAACATGAATACATGTTTGTTTTGTTAATAGAAAATTTTAATTCAACACGAGTTTAATTGACTTTGCCATTGAAAGTAATGAAAAATGTATTTATCTTGCAACAATATTGTAGGTATGCTTTAGAAGAAGCTTGGCATCAAGTGAAAGAAAATGTAGTCTATGTGTATTTAAAGGGGAAAATTATGACTTAGATGTGAAAATATAAAGGGCAGCATAAACATTCTTTTATTCGTATTAAACACACAACGTTAAACACCAGCTACGATTGATGTTTTGTGCCTTCTTTGAGGCATTCCTGCTCATACAAGATTTAAAAATAATGCATTTTTGGTATTTTAACTGATACCGCTTGTCATTCTCTGATTTGCATTCACATGCAAGTGATAATGAGATGCCCCCCGATTTTCTTTGTCTTGTTTTTGTAGTCATATTTTTATTTTTGGATATGACATGTTTGCTTAAGTTGTAATAATACTTGTATTTTTGGGTTAATTGTGTGCTAAATAGCTTTCATTAGCATAACTGCATGAATCTTATTATTAAAGTCATCTGGCGAACTGGCGAAATGAATGCTTGTGCCATATGTGTGTCTGGATGTGCTCCTATGTATACGCACACACGTACTTATGTACATATGTATTAAAACACATTTTGTTTGGTTTCGTTTTGTAAGCTGTTCCCTTCATATTATCTGTGATCAAACAAACACCTAAGATATTATGAAAAATTAACTAGCGAAAACATTTAGTATATGATATGAAAATATCGTATAGATGAAACAATTTATTGACCCATAACCACAGTCTAAAAAAGGCATCCTCAAATATCGAAAAGTCATTTTCGACTTAAAGTATGTTTCTGTGTTTCCTCTCCATGCAAAAATATCTGTCAACTAGGAAGTAGCTTTGTTAGCACAAACTTACTTCAACCAGCTTCGGCGTCATATGAGTTTTTATGCGCAATGAGCCATTTGGTAGGTCTCTTTTCTTTACTAAATATTAAATTCTTCCAAATATCTTGTCTATATCTGTGGTCATATGGAATAATAGTTTAAGTCAGCTTAAGAAATAATTGCGTTATTACATTGCGAGCTTTATAAAAGTCAATATGCTTAAATGATTCTTAACCGTTTAGAGAAATCTTCTTCTTTTTTTCGTTGTAGTGAACACTTAATTTTCGGCTCAAGTTCTCAGGACAAATAATGCATTTATCAAAGCATCTTATACGAGCATGAACATAAACTTAATTTGCAGTTTACATAGAGGGAACAAAGTAGTCTTTAAAATAGCTTATGTCCTCATTAGTTGTTTTAATCAAATTTAATTGCTCAAGGTTATCTTAAATTACGTTAAGTTTTTATAATAACATGAAGTTCAATGAAATAAGTTAAAACCAAACATTTTAAAATGGTTTAGCGCTTAAGCTAGTTATACTGCTAAAAAAAATAAAATTTCGGTGTTATAAAAACTCGTAGAAGCGCAGAAAAGATGTAAAATCGTCTGAATTGATATACAGTTTTTTAAAACATCATCTGAACTTATTACTTCCCAGCGAAACCTTCAACTGAAAAGTCATGTGAATCAAATTTTGTTTCCTAGTTGTCTGTATGTCGACATTTGAAAGGGGACAACTAGCTGTTTCGTAGTCGCTACACTACTCATCAGCACCCACTAGGATTCGAACTCAATACCATGTAAACATGATGTATTTTTAATACGGCCGCTTAACCAACTCAGCTACTGAGCCCTTATTTATTTTTTCGTCTATATTTGTCTCATATTGATCACATATGCAATTTGTTATAATCCCAGTTGTTAGTACTGCAGTTTGCTGTCACTGAACAACCAGTTATTTTATTATTATTTATCAACGTACGTATGTATGTATGTTGACAGTCTCTGTGCTGTGAGATATATATATGTTTGTATTAATGTTAAATAGTCGAACTTGTCCCCCAGCTTTAGTGTATTCAATTATTTTTTCCTGTCTTCTTTGATCAAGAGTTATTGATCGCGGCAATTATTGTTATAATTATAAATAAAAAATATTTCTTGGCTTTAGCCAGGATTGAACTCGAGCTAGACGAATGATACCAACCGATCATCATATAATACTAGAAAATTATTTTTCAGTTAACATATAAAGACAAAAGTCCACATAATGCTTTATTAATCTCTAATAAGACCAATTTTAACTTACGGTTGTCAGGTTTGGTTTAACATCTCTCCTTCATATATGGAAAAAATTAGAATTTTCGAAAGGAAATGTATTAGAAGTTGCACTGTCATACACAAGAGTGGTTATAGAAAATATGTTTCAAACAAGAAACTGTACAATGTGGCAAAAATAAGCAGAATAGATCCATTTATAGATCATTTAATAAGAGAGCACATACGTAAAAGCACTACAGTGTGTGAAAACAATTTAATTTTGGCACCTTACTATGTAGATGAACAATATATTGCTAATATTCTGCCAAATGGTTTTGTGCCACCAGAGGTATTTCTCTTTCTCCATAAACATTGATTTATCCAGAATGAGTCAGGTATTCCTATACTCTTCCACATATGTATAGGAGGGCAAATAATAAGTCAAGTACAAGTAATGTTCTAGAAAATCAAAACTATAGATTTGATACAAGTATATATCTTAATGATAAAAATATCAAATCTAACTTACGAAGTAACAAATATTGGTGGCTCAGAGAATGACATTTTATTCCTTCTTTTATAACTTGACAATTCATAATCTCAATACATAAGCGAGTTTTTTTTCTCTTTTACTCGTACAGTAAAATAATAAGTCTGATTTAACATTTTTCTTTCTGAAGCATCAAATTAGCAAAATAATATTTGTAATAATTTATAGCATTCTATATATAAAATACTTGAGTGCCCATAAGGGACAGTGTATTTTTCTTTTTCTTATATATTGTTACTATTTGTTTGGATAGCTTGTTACTCTTACTGCAAAAAAATACTAGGCAATAAAAGAAACTCATCTAAATCGATGTTCTGATGTGTTTGCATGCTGTACTTTTAACTTTTTAATTACTCATTATTAATTCGAAATATTATCATGTTTGTACTGGGATATAAAAAATGTTTCATTCTATAATGCACTTTTAAGCCACCAAGCAGCGAACAGCAAATTTCGTCTTCAAATTTTTAACTTTATACCTACTCGCATCTCGTCTTCTGTTCTTATCTTATCAGCAAAAGAGGAAAACGTTGTAGAAAGACAAATAAACTCCAATGAATAAAAATTATGAACCCTGTCAACGGGAAACATCCCTGCATTTATTATTGTTTTCACTGATAAGCCGTGTCTGTTTTACGAATTGCAAACAGCGGTTTATTTCTGAAATGCAACGTCTGCGATTACCAAAAGAAAGCTCATCGTAAA
This sequence comes from Thecocarcelia acutangulata, assembly GCA_914767995.1. Taxonomy (NCBI): domain Eukaryota; kingdom Metazoa; phylum Arthropoda; class Insecta; order Diptera; family Tachinidae; genus Thecocarcelia; species Thecocarcelia acutangulata. The sequence goes on along the minus strand of OU612094.1, from coordinate 189,910,685 downwards.
ACAATGATGACTATTCGCGTAAATTTCTGAACGGTGCTGTTTAGATAAGTTTGCTAAAGATATAAAATATGTGTACGGAATTAGACCAAACCTTCATACGAGTACACACACACATAAATACATTATTCTTAGCAAATACTAACAAAACACCTACGAGTACATATGTACTTATGTAGGTACATTTATATGTATTACGTATTTGCTTTTAATGAATTTAATAAAATTTTCTGTAGTTTCAAAATCAAAGCTGATGAGAAGAGTGAAATCAAAATTTCAATATGATGAAAATACACAGAAGTTCTTACTAAAGACATGTTTTCATCATACGTAATGCGAGCATTGGATATTTATTTTAGATTTTATAGGAGCAAAGTATTTCCAAGCTCTCTGTTTATATTGCAGAAAAAGAGAACAAAAATATGTTGTAAGCATTTTTCATGTTTACGATTGTGGTATAAGTAAAGTCAAAGCATAATATAAAAGTGAACTAAAATTGCTGATGGTTACAGTTGTACTACATTAGCAAAAACAACGTCCAGCATTCTTGGCTTGTAAGTGGTTGCATTTGTAAATTTTATACCACCTAAAATATACTCAAAATGCTGCCAATTTAAACTGAAAAATTCAGAAAACTCTGAGATTGTTTGCATTTAGGATTTTCCTCCATTTTTGCACGGTGAGATTTGCTTCATCCTTCACAAACTTTTGACATGTCTAAATATCTGTTTTATTGTGCAACCTAAATTAGGGCGTCAAGTGTAATTTATCTGTCAAAAATCCTCATCCACATACAAAATGTATGAGATCAACCCAAATAGCGCGGCGTCAAAGCTTTGCAATTGAAAAATCCAATTTTGACAGAGTGTAATAGAGAAAGCTTAAAGGTCATGTCAGATAGCACTTTGTCGCTTTGCGTGACGCTTAAAACTTTAACAGAAAAGCGCAAAGCAAAAAGTGTATGTCACAATAAAAACTTTAGCAACGCTCACGATTTATCTAAAAAAATGGTTAATTTTTAATTTTTAATAATGGTTAAAAGTTAATTTTTATATATAATTATTTTTTATGAAATATTTGCTGAATTCACAAGCTCAGTCGTATAGTGTATCGATGTATTTGGAGAGAAACTTTCAACTTTTTCAAGAAAAACACAAAACTTTAAAGCACAAACAATATTCAAATATATTTTTTGTGAGTTTAAGGTTTGTGTTTGAAATTGTCTCTCCAAATACATCGATACACGATAAGACTGAGCTTGTGAATTCAACAATTGTTGGACGAACTACTGAAATTGGTTCTAATTGTTTTCTTAGTGCATAAAGTGCATATTAGAAAAAACTGCAGCGCGTAGAAAAATAAGAGTTCCCGAACTTTTTGCTTCACGTTGCGTTAAAAGTACTTTATGTGATATGTCTCATATAAGTGTGTAAATTTTATCTTACATGTCAAAGCAAATTTACAACGCAAAGCGAAGCAAAAGTTTTATCTGACACGGACTTTACTGTCTCTCTGTAAATCTTATTCATTTTTTGCGGCCATTAGTAATCACATTTTAGATTCTTTCAGTCTAATTAAGCGACTTTATAACTTTTTATTATATAAAATCAAAGCGTTCTACCATATTCCTACGGAAATATGAAACACTTGGTTCGCTTTCTGAACCACTCACTATTGCGAAACTAGGTTGTTTATCACTTCACACTGATGTTTACATATTTTGTGCAAACGTTTCACTAATTATTTTTTTCAATTTTTATTTAAATCTTTATGTAAGTATGCAATTTTTATACATTTCGTGTCTTTCTTTTGATTTTACACACATTAATTACCTGTTTTTTCATTGTTCACATTTTCTTTTTTTTTGAGAGCTAGTTCAGATAAAATAGCGATAATTTATTATCAAATTTGGAGATGATAGTAGCTTTTGCATGGTTCGCAACGAGATTCAAAATGAACCGAGTAGGTTTGTATGGCGAGTCATATCATTGAATAGATTCAATCAAGATTGGGCCGCGAACCGCGAATGACAGAGCGAATATAAGCCTTCGTGTGAATATGCTATTAAATTATGTTGCGCTTTGCGACCGATTTTAGGTTCCACTGCTAGCATGCAAACTTGCCTTTGAGACTATTATACTCAAAATTTTAAGATTTTTATTGCATTTTGTGAGAAAGAAATTTAGTGAATCTACTAGCTACTGCTGAATAAATAAAAAATGTTATTTAAATTATTAATCAGTGAACTTTTTTAGTTATATACATATGTACGATATTAACTAATCTGTTGTGAGTTCGAGTCCAACTTCCGTCAAGATGAAGGACTCTTCTTCTTGACTTTAAATAGAAATACGTCTCACAGTTAGCAGAATTATTAGTAAATAATAAATTAAAACTGGTTGTTCAGTGACAGAAAATCCTGTACAAACAACTGGGGTTATAACAATTGCATATACGTGATCAATATGTGGCAAAGATTAACGTAAGAATAATTAAAGAGCTCGGTGGCGGAGATGGTTAAGCGGCCGTATTAAAAATAGATCATGTTCACATGATCCCGAGTTCGAATCCAAGTGGGTGCTGATGAGTAGTGTAGCGACTACGAAACAGCGAGTTGTCCCCCAGCTAATAATGGTATTCAATTATTTTTCTGTTCTTCTTTGGTCTTATTGTTTCACAGCAATTATTGTTATAATTAAAAATAATCCTTCTTCTTGACTGAAGTTGGACTCGAACTCACAAGTGAAAAAATGTTATTATAAATTTATTGAATTTTTGATGAACTTTTATAATTTTTTTTTAAATAAATTTTTGGTTTGTACATTTGTACAACGGGTTATAGTTCAGGTTTTTTCTGTCTTAAGTTTTTTTTTTTTTCTTAAGAAGGATTTTTTACAATACAAATCTGCTGTGATCAATAGTTTTGATTGAAGAAGACAAGGAAAATAATAATCAAATCTTTAGCTGGGGGACAACTAGCTGTTTCGTAGTCGCTACACTACTCATCAGCACCCACTGGGATTTGAACTCGGATCATGACGTATCATGATCTACTGCTTTAACCACTAAGCCACCGAGCATTTAATTATTTTCTAGAAGAGACAGCAAACGCTGTACAAACAATGTGGGCAATTAACAAAATGCATATGTGATTCAATATGAGATGAATATAGATAGAAAATTGCAATCTTTGATTGGGAGATGCCTCATTTGCACTCCAGGGAAATCGTATTTCATTTTAGTTTCCAGATACTTTCTTAATTTTTTATGAAAATAACAAAAAACGTTTGAAATTTGTTTCAAGTTACAATATCATCAGGAGTTAACAACTTTTAATGTTGGCAACATTGATGCGTCCGCATCAGATAAAAAAATTCATATAACTTTCCGATAACAGCAAAAAATAAAAGCAAGTAAATAAATAAAAATGAAATGAGGATTGCATTAAAATATCAAGAAATGTATGTATGTATGTATGCAAGTATGTATATGTAAATCGTAATGTAAAGAACAAGAACAAATCATTAAGCAAATAAATGTGCGTGTTTAAGAATATTACAATTTTTATCATAAATGGCAGTATGTACCCAACAAGTACTATGAACCGAGTTATAATCAGAATCAGTATGATAATGATAATTCTTTGTTTGCCTATTTTCTTTAAGTACAAATTGATGTCCCCATGAGGTTAGTGACCCGTTCCTCTGTTGTAGGACTTCAAATAGCACTTTGTTTTTTTTTTAGCAAATTTAGGTCGCGTACGCGTTAATTAACAATAAATTCTGTTGGTTATCACCACAAAAGCATCATAAAATAAACAAAAAACAACAAAAAAGCAAAAGCTTTATAGACATGCCACAAGCCCACAGCGGAAGTGGGTGGCCTTTAGTTTCTTTAAAAATCGTGCACTTTTAATCGTTAAGAAAAACTACAACCTCGTGTACAAATTTCATATTTTTTTTACATAGAAAATCACCTAATGATTGACAAATCAAAATGGCATGTATGGCAGTCATATTTCATTCCGGGCATGCATGCTCTTGGACATAAGAATGCGCCTAAAGGGAATTCAATACATAAATAGTTACGACATATGCACATAGGAAAAATTAAGACATCTGGACTTATCAAGCACGTATTTGTGACAGCCGATAATGTTTTGTTCAACAAAATGCTACTCTTTCCCAAATTGGGAAATTGAAAGTGGAGAATTCTTAATTTTGAAGCGGAGGTTATATCACAATTTTATTTGGTTAAATTGAAAAAAAAAAAATATTAGACAGCAGCAACCGCTTTAAATCGTATAAAAGTCTTAAAACCTTTTTTTTTCTTTTTTTTTATCTGGGACCAGTACTTAGGGGATGACCCCTACATTGTACTGGAACTAGGAAAATAGGTTGTGATGAAGAGGAAAGAGGGGGTAGTGTTCGTGGAGGTTTAAGTTGAACAATAACAACACGAAAGACTAAAACAAACTCTATTGCAGCATTTAAAATGTTGGAATTAAATTAGTTAAAACTGATCAGTGCCTAGTGCATATACCTTCGACACTGATCAGATGATCAAAATTTAGTCCAACACCTTCCACTCTACAAGGTAATGTTTTTTTTCAATTCAATTTCCTTTCAACTCATTTATTATTTTTTTAAAATGCTAACAAAAGCATAAAAAGAGACGAACGATTTTGTTTTTGATTGAAAACAATTTATAAAAAAGACATGATTTCAAAACCATGGTAAAAGTCTCACGTGAATTTGATATAAAAAAAAGACATGGTATTAAATCACCGCATAAATAAGCACGAAGAAAAAAAATCAAATATTAAGAGAAACGAAAAACCAAATTTAAATAAAATCCACAAACAAAAAATAATGAAATAAAAAATTAATAACGACTCAATGAAAATAAGTTTAATTTTAAAAACTCGATATGAGTATTTTTAGCAATTTCAAATTTTATAAGAAAGTATTGATCACATAAATGGAACCAAACATAATTTCTTTATTCGCAAATCGATCGCTTCTCCACCTTCCAAATCCGGATCCATTGGTGTACCATTCAATTCTAACAGGTCGCCGTCAAAACTCAGCTTTAATTCATCGACCGCTACCTTTAATTCTTCTGCACATGTTATATACAAAATGCGAAACTTTTCGCTTTTCATCATGTCTACTTGTAGAGGCCGCTTCCATTGATCTTACTAGACTTTTAGTGTGATTTTATTGGCGTCCCGTTTTTTAGTAACTGGTGCTGCAGCTCTTGCGGTTGTAAAACTGTTCGATAAAACTCGGCCATCTATGAAATGAAAAACTTTATATTTAATTGAATCTGGTGTATCTTCGGCCGAAATAATACGATCGTTTAGATCGAAAACAATGTTTTCATCGATATTCTCCTTTTATGCATCGATATTCTCCTTTTACGCATTTAAAAAAGTTCTGCTATTCGGAACGTAGATAAGTATTCCATAGTCTAGAAACTCTAACCAAAAATGCCCTTGCCATGAACAGACTCGAATGAATTGGACAGCCAACTCTGTTAGTTCTGGAAGCTCTTCCAAATCTAAATTTGTCTAAAATGTATGGTGGTATTAATTTTGCAAAATTGCTATAACCATCATCGGCTCATAAAGTTTTGAAAATCCGATACCAACACACTAGCAACATGAATAGAATCATGATCGCTTTGCCGAAGATTAAAAATATATTTCACAACTCGCTAAAAATATTTAAGTAATCTTGAAGAATTTAGTTGGGATGTCCCGGAAAAAATTCTAAACCAAAAAGAAACAAATGAAAACAAAGAGACAAAGACGCAATATAGTTTTTTTAAGATAAAATATATTCTTGAAGTAATAAAATTAATATGATAAGAAAAGTCTAATTTGTTATCAAAAATTTTATGGTGAGACTCTAATCCTGTATTCTCATTCATTATGCTTATATTTGGATAGACTGTGCTGTGTAAGAAAAACATGGATTTGGTCTTTAAAAGAGTGCCCTGGTTAGGGTACGTCAAGGCATTTGACTTCCTCGATACTGTATTCACTAACGCCGCCATACATGACAGTACCTATTCGCAAGAGTACCTATTCGATCACATGTTACTCCACACGTGATCTTTCCACTGGTCGGGAGCGTAGCCTGGTTGTAATACAGCTCCACAACAAGATCAAAAAGTTCTCTCCCCGTGATTTAGATTTTAACCAATCTTCTGTTCATTATCTTTAGAACTGAAATTGCTGCGTTGCTGTCTTATATTACCGCACAGTGAATTGAAAATTGTTAGAGTGCTGTGTCAAAATATATTAAAATTTTTTGGAAAATATGTCACTGAAGATATTTTTGCTGTAAATGTTCGACATGGCTGCCATACTCGTATGTGTGTATAATACATTGTGTGTAAATATTTTAAGATTTTTTGGCGATGCAATTACTTTCAATTACATTAAGATCCTTAATTTTTCCCCTTATTTAATACTGCATCCTTTTATTCTGTCCATTTGTGCAATTTCGTTTTTATATACAGTTATGTATGTACTATAAATATGTGTGTGTGTGTGTGTGTGTGTGTATGCGTGTAAACTTGGTTTAGGTATTAATGTGTGCTCGTGTACTGTTGTGTATGTATGTAGGTATGTAGGTATGAGTGTTTGTACAGAAGAAAATTAAAAAATGAAAATGTGAGGCCTGCAATCAAGCAGTTTTGTTGTATTTTTCGTCGTTGGGCATAACTGCTTTAGTTGATTTTCTGTGTGTCTCAGTCGCTGATTGCAATTTCACCTTGTTTTCCTGTTGCAAAATTTAATTCTATTGGATGACGGTGACGATGTTAAATGTTGATGCTGACGCCTGTATGACCTGTTCAACCCAAACCGCGCGTAATTTGGAGCTTCAGTAACGATTTATTTTTCGTCAATCAATATTCGTAATTTGAATAATTCACAAGACAAATATGAAGCTTTAATGGCCAAAAAACGTAATATTTTTATCAGAGTTGCCATACTGACCGGACATGGTCTGCGAACAATACAAGAAATAATTACCTAAAATGTATTTCTTTGGTTATAACTGAATATTTTTTTTTTTTTTTTTTGCTTTTTTAGGAAGAAGTCGTTCGTTTAGTTCAACAAATGCTTAAATACTCAGCAAAATGTTCCGTCTTTTAATAGGCAATCATGTAAAGTTTAATACAAGCTCGTACAAATGTTTTTAAAGTACTGCAAACATAAGAGTCCAGCAGTAAAAAGGAAATCTAACGGCAGATTAAGCTCCATTCCATTTTAAATTTGTTTTTCGCCTCGACTACTTGCAGAAATTCTAATGCAGGTAGAAAAAATATATGATTGAAATGACAATATTCTAAGGGCAATACACTATTTTTGAATTATACGAGTGTGATTGGTGTATTACATTTTTATATTTTAAATGCCATTAATATGCCTCGCCATCGTTTTGAAAAAAGAGTGTGATAAATAAGTATAATATATACTGGTTCAACATTGTTATAATTATAGCCAACCACAGTAGTAATAAAAGTTACCATATTAATGTTATACCCAACCATGCTATTATGTCAAAAATAACCATATTACTTTCATTAGACATCATCAGCAGCTTTATTGTCATAGATCCTTATATATGTTATAATTCACCATATTATTTTAAGAAACTACTTTTCTGGACACATAATATACATACGTCTAATCAATTAATATTTTGCCTGAAGAAGCTATCCAAAGGAAAGCGAAATATTGCCAGATAATTAAAAACCAAAAAAACTGAAAATTCCAAAAAAGACCTTAAGCTGGAACAATTAGACATATTAAGAAAGTATAATCAATTAAAATAAAATCATTTATTAAAAATAATCCGAAAAAAATTATATCGATCTCAATGAATTATAGTGTCTGTTAACTGAAATTAAAAAGATATATCGTCGATAGCTGCAAATTTAAGAATCACAATTACAATAGTACGGTTGGGCGCATCCAAAAGATGGTTGATTTCGATATATTATTGCTCATTACGACATACATACAAATATCAACATCTCAATATTCTAACATATATTTCGGTTTCTTCAAACACTTTGCATGTATTTGTTCAATAAATATAAATTTTTTTCATAAATTTTTTTTTATAAATATTTAAAACTGAAACAAAATTATGCGCCAAGGAATATGTCAAAGAAAATATCAGTAATGCTGGCAATAGTTTATTTATTTATTAAACTTACTTTGCTTACATACAAATTAGTGCCTCATAAATATGTTAGAAACAAATATTTTATTCCATGGTCGAGGAAGTGTCCATGTGCTCGGCAATCAGGCTAAAAACCGGTCATGCTTCGATAATAGAAAATATAATGGACCTCCTGGTCTATATTGATTACTCCCATCACCAGCTCTACTGCCCGACAAGAGATCTGAGGTAATTTTTTCAAGGACGGCCTTGACAGCGACCCAAGACGACGTGCTTGAGATCTTCACAGATGGATCCAAGTCGGATCTGGGAGTTGATGGCGGCATCCTTGTGCCCCTGTATCAGAGGAGGATATACGATGAGAGTAGAGTAATGCAAATTACAGCTATAATGAGAGCAGCTGATTGGTTGAGGTACTATGGAATATACGGGGTGAATATCCGATTCTGTGCTTGTGGCTGTCTATACGACGTCAGTTTGGTGGATATCTCTGGTGCTTTTCTGGATACCGGGGCATAGTGGTCAGATCATGCAACACAACGGCACCAAGCAAGGTTTCATGAAACTGGCGGCCTGTGTAATCTAACCTTACCCAAAATATTAATAAGTTTGACTTTCGCTCTGCAAAAATACTTATACATATCATTAATACTTATACATATCGCTCCTTTATTACAACATAGTCATAACTCAGAAAAGCTTGTTTCGAGAAAAATACATTTAAAATGTTTAGTTTCCATTCAAGTCTTAGAAAACATTTTTAGAAAATATGTCCTAAAGGAAACAGTTTAAAAGTAATTTGGATAAATTTTTAGCATAATGTAAAAGGTAGTTCTGTTAAGAATTCTGCATTGTTAACTCGAAAAGGTAATTTTTTGAGATATGACTATGTTGCAATAAAGGAGCGATTTGTATACACAGATAGTATACAATGCTATGACTTACATACTAATGTTGCTGTGATCATGTTTCATACAGCTTTTTCATCATCTTGAATAAATTTTCATCTTGAACCACATTTTCAAAATTTCACTTAAAAATGGGAGATGGTTTTGTCTTTTTCAGAACACATGTATGTATCCCTCGGAATGAGTTATCGATTAGAGTTAAAATGGTGTCGTATGTATATCGTCAAAAAGTCTGGCATCTTACCACTGGGCAAATACTTTTGTATGTGTGTATTATTGTGTTTATATGAAGGTATTTCTCATGCAGGTAGTTGTCAAGTAAACACGGCAATTTAATGCGCGCTGCTTCGACGAGTGCAGATTGGATTGTAAGTCAATGTTTGACTTACGCTCTGATTGATTGATTGACTGACTGATTGCACAGCTACAACAAAAAATCAACGAAATATGTAATAAAAAGTAGCACAAAATCTATGAAATTGCCAGTGCTATTTATGATGATGATGATGGACTTTCCATTCCATGCCATCACACCAATACTACATGCACCTTTTTCACACTATCATTTGTTTTTCTTTTTTTTTTTCTTTTAATTTTTGCTAAATCACAATCGGACAGCCAAGTCAATCGCCAAATAACTTTACAGTCGTACCAGCTGCAATCATACTATACAGTACAGTACAAGCCTTTATTGTTTTCTTTTAAAAATTTAATTTTATTTATTTGTCAATGTAGTTGGACATCTTTTTTATGGAGATAAGCAAAAGGAAAACAACACGAAGTGCTTACATTTCATTAACGGAAATGTTGATTCCTGATAATGAAATGAAAAACAGCTAAAAAAAATTCATTAAGTACTAATCGCGTTATATAAGTAGTTACAAATGATGTTGATCTCAACAAGAGAGAGCATAGATTTACTCTTTGATATTGTCATATTCATTAGCTAAAATAAAACAAAATAGGTTATTAAGTATATCGTTTATGATTGCGTCTTTAATAACAACATTAATATAGTTAAATGCAACATGGTGCGGCTGTTCCCAGCTACGGTATCCCTCCTGTATGCAATTTCCCAACAGTCAAGACAAGGCTTAATGAGTTGGTAAGTTGAAGCCCACAAAGAGCATCAGCCCTAAACTCAATTATCCGTCCAATCATTACTCCTGGTTCCTTTTACAGGGGGACTGTTAGCCACCCTAAACTGGCGTGCACCATAGTTATCAGAGAAAGTAATTAATTTTACGCTTAAACCGCAGCCAGAACACTTCAGCCAAGCAGTCACCTAAACCATGATCAGCACCGAGATATCTGCAAAGTAGAATAACCCGGAGCTTTGCCGATCCCCATCCTGCCAATTTAAACCCTTCGTACTGGTTTCGAAAGTCCAACATAACATAAGTCCTGCGGCTTCCTAGAGTTTTGTTTGCCTCAACAGACCGCTCTATGCCCCAGAAAGCAGAGTGCCCTGGTTTGGTCCGCGCCAAGGCAAAAACTGTTCCCCAGGAGGACGGTTGTAATACAGTTACAGAAATTCAAACAATAAGTAGAGCGATGTTGACCAAACATAGGTAATTTGTTTTCATCCAAAATACACCGCTCTAATACAGCCCACGGATCAGAATGTTATAATGCTAACCCATGTAAACATACATACAAGTCGTTTAAGTCATACATATACCATCTTACATATAGCTCAATTTTCTCACTACTTATGTGTTGTTGTCATTCTAGGTGCATAAAAAATATTTACTTCTGCTTTGACAGAATATGTCCACTTAAGTATCTCTGTCTTTTTAGTCATTCTAAATACTATGCAGATAGGATGGGACTTTCACCTACTTTATACAATTAATTTTAAATACTTACTTATGTACACTTGAACGAGTACATGCATGCGTTGTTATAACGTTAAAAAGAATGTTGGCAAGCGGTTCGCGAAATCGGTATTGGCAGACCTGATAGGCAGGAGTCCGCTGCGGTTGATGCAAATACATCGAATAATAAATTTCTAAATATTCCGAGTGTGCAATCTGATACTGGTTACTACAATTTTTCTAATGCTATTTTGCAGGGAGGTTTCTCTTTTCGCGGTGTAGGACAATCTGATGTTCTATCAAGCTTTCTCTCAATAAGGTCGAATGCTGTTGGTGTGGATGGAATAGACCCAAGGATTTTGAAAATTCTTATTGCTAGGCTTCTTCCCCTCACATAACACGGCTTTCACACACGAAAAGTTTACTTTGCAAAGTCTTGAGTTTGGTGGTGGCAAGGGAAAATAAAGAGTGCAAGAGAGCTACTCTCTTTTCACTTGCCACCAACAAACTCAAGACTTTGCAAAGTAAACTTTTCGTGTGTGAAAGCGGTGTAACATTTATTTTCAATAAGGTTTTCACAACAAACCAGTATCCAAAAATATGGAAGCTTGCCAAAATCATTCCTATACCTAAAGCGAATTCTGACTTCAGACCTATTGCCATCCTGCCATTTCTATCCAAAGTATTTGAACGAATTATTCATATGCAAGTTACGCAGTACATTGAAACTTATAATTAAGCAGTCGGCAATCTGGGTTTCGGAAAAACCATAGCTGTATAACAGTTCTTGTAGATATTACTGAAGATATTAGGCAACAGGTAGATCTCGGTAATATAACTTTTTTAGTACTTTTGGATATTTCGATACGGTTGACCATAACATTTTATGCCTTAAACTGAGACATATTTAAAAATTTTCATCGACAGCAGCTGACCTAATTAAGTCGTATCTAGTTGAAACACCACGACGGAACGTCGATGCCGTTACGTCGTGGCACTTTACACTGAAAAAATTTTGTTCAGGAATTCTCTGAATTTTGACATTACTTTTATGAATTTTTTCATTATTTTTTAGCCATTGTAACTTTTCATAGAAATAATGAAACAAATTTCATTCCATTATTTTAATGAAAACCTTCATAAAAGTAATGAAACATTTTAATAAGAAACATGACTTATTTTCATTAAAAGTATGAAAGACAAATCATATGATTAGTGAAATAATTTCTCTAGATTAAATAATCAATTTCATAAAGCACATGAAAACTGTACATTAAATTAATGAAAAAGTAACATTTATTTAATGAAATAACTTCTTTGTACTAATGTAATATATTCATTAAAAATATGAAACTTCTTCAAAAGGTCAATGAAGTTATTTCATTTATTTAATTCTATTATTTATTGAGCACCTGAAAAATTTACATTAAATCAATGAAATAGCTACATTTGTTTTTTAAATAATATCATAACACACATTAATAAAATATGTTCACAAATGTACGTAATAAGATCAATGGAATTATTTCATTTATTCATTGATACTTTATTTCATTACACAAACAATACTATTCCTTACTTTTGTGAAATTGTACCTAATTATGACAAAAGAAAATGTTGAACAAGTATTCACCAAATAAAACAGATTTTATTAATTCAAATGACTTCAATACACTGGTATTTAAATTTTTTAAACTATTATTATGCTGATTTGAGTACATGCACATATATACATACATACCCAAGTTCGGTAGCCAGAAGTTTATTTGTCATTGATCTAATGAATTCTATTTCATTGGCATTATGAAACTCATAAAACTTACATTTTAATAAAAAAAAAAACTTGACATTTTTTAAACTGTAGCTTAAGATTAATAAATGCCCATTAATATATCTTACCAAAATTCAAAGAATTTAAAAAACAAATTTAATTTTGTTGTAGTCTTAAATCCCATGATTTTTTTTAATGAAACTATGAAACTTAATGAAAGCATTCTGATGGAACTATTTCATAATATATATGAAGTTTCATGCATATTGTGAAAAGTTTTCATTGGATTAATGAAAAATATTTAATGAAACAGTTTCATTAAATATATGACGCATAATTCTTTCAGTGTAGGGTTGGGTTATATGCAGATGATGTTCAGCTTTACATTAGCTGTAGCATTACCGCAGTTGAAGAATGTGTGAAGATTTTTAATTTAGAGTTAAATCGTGTTTATGAGTGGACTACTGCTAATGCTTTGGATGTAAATCCTAATAAATGCTACCAAGAAATCTATAAAACTTGGTTATAGTCCTACTATTACTTTAAAAAACCAGCCTATAGTTATTGTTAAACTTGGGTGTATTTTTTAACAGTAATTTAACTTGTTCAGACCACGTAAATTTTGCATGCGCCCGACTCTTTCTCATTGTTAAGAAATCTATGGCAAACGCAGTATTAAATTATAATACTTCTTGCCAAACCCTATTTAATGCCGGTTTTATTGTATGGCTGTGAATTGTATGCCAGTTGCGATTGCGATAGTAAAAGGAAACTTAATATGGCCTTTAATAATATTATTCGTTACATATATGGTCTTAGAAGATTTGATCATATTTCACACTATGTTAACTTGCTCTATGGTATGCGTTTCGATAATCATCTAAAAGTTAGAATTTTACAGTTTATTCATAAAATTATATATACTCGTCAACCTGGACATTTGTTTAAACGCTTAAGCTTCTCAATGCTTAGCAGAGGCAATCGACTTCTTGCTTTTCGGCATCGAACATTGGTTTCAAAATACCATTTCTTTATTAATGTTAATCGAGTTAAATGGTGTATGGTGCTCGTTCTTATTATTTAGTAAAATCATTTTTTTTATATCACCTTTAATTAATTCACAATCATTTTACAAAATTTATTAAAATTCTATAATTAAGTTGTATTTTATTTATTCATTAATTATGTACATATCCTCAGCCCCTTACTGCAATATAAGACTTTAAGTCTTGTGTATGGGGCATCGAAAATAAATAAATAAATAAAATATTGAGGTCGAAATTTTCGAATGTTGCAAACACTGTGCTCGTTGCGGAAAATTTTTTCCAGTCACCACAAATGGGGGTTGTGCAAGTAGTCGCCAGTACGAGTATGTTCTTGAATCGAGTTCGTACTTTAATTTAATGAAATAAATTAATTTTATTAAATTGCAATTTATCATTGCTAGTATTTTGTTAGTGCAATTTATTTGTCTGTATGGTTGCGTAAGCGTACGAACGTATTTGGGTAATCACTCTGTACACCACTAGTATGTACCAGCATTATCCTTAGCAGTGTACAGTGTAGTACAAATTTGCATAAAATATTTACACAAGATTTTCCTGCTCAATGGTTGCCTGGTTGGCTCAAACAATACACAACTCACTGCTCGTACATATCAATGGCGTTTATGAGCACTGGCACACTACACCCAGATGTCTGTCCGTTTCCATTACCATACAATCGTCTTCTTCTTCTTCCTTTTCTCATTTATAAATGCATGTACATATGTATGAGCCCAAATGAAATTGGCTCAACTCCAAAAGACCAAACTCTGCATTACGCTTAAAATTAAATTACAATTTTCGTCTTTACATTAAATTATAATGTCGTTCTCGATGCGTTTGTTGTAACTTTTCTAAGTGTCTGCAATAATTTTGGTGCAAGACCATGGATTGACATGTACAGGCATGTCATCTGCAGGTACGTACATACGTAATTACATACACTGAAAAATATTTGCTTCATATTTCCAATGAACCCCATTCATTAGATAATTTTCATTAACCGAATGAAAAATTACGTTCCATGAATGAAGATTCACAGCATTAATGAAAATATTCATTAAAATTGATTCATTAGTTTTCATAATTTCATTAGAAAATTTCATTGGATTTGTTATAAACAATTTTTGAAGGCTGGGTACAAAATTTTAGAGATTTATTAAAAGTGAGATAATAAATATATCATAACTATTAACTAAATGACAAAGGAAATTATTTTATACATTATTTACTGCGTAAAAAATTATTTTATCAATAGTTTTTTAGTTGTTATGAAAATGTTCATTATATTAACTAAACTTTTCATTAGAATTCATAAACTACCCTCATTTTAAGTACCTACATAGTTGAAATCAAAAGCAAAGAGATGGGCTCTTCTTTGGTTTTTTGCTTAAAGGAATA
Source organism: Thecocarcelia acutangulata (assembly GCA_914767995.1). Lineage (NCBI taxonomy): Eukaryota > Metazoa > Arthropoda > Insecta > Diptera > Tachinidae > Thecocarcelia > Thecocarcelia acutangulata. The sequence goes on along the minus strand of OU612094.1, from coordinate 189,895,544 downwards.
TTTATTCTGTTACAAATGCAACAACAAAGTCACACTTAATTTTTTCCTTAGCCTTCGTTGTGAACAATTATGTATATATACTATAGATTCTATAGCCAAAGCAAACGTTTTGTTTTTGCACGCAACGGGACTTTTTTTTTTTTGTTCTTCAAAAAGCAAAACATCACAAGTTTCCAAAAGCAGAAGCAAACGTTTAAAAAAATAAATGAGTTTGCTGCAGTTCATTGTTTAAAATGATTTTGAAGTCAATAGACAAAGTTTATGAAGTGTATGAAAAATAAAATATACTTAATTATCCAAAATGTCTACATATGTAACATTACATATTATTTTTTCAGTTATTTTGTGTTGAATTAAAATGTTTTGATTTTGAATTAAAATATTTTGATTTCCTTTTTAATGTATTAATATTATTAATTTTATTTTGCATTATAATTAAAACAATAAAAAATTATTTTATGCTTAATATAAATAATATAAAAAAATTGTTTAGTTTCTTTTCAGTAGCACAATTCTAATGAAAAAATGTCATTAGAATAATGAAACTCCTCCTTAAACTAATGATTTTATTTCATTAGAATGAAGAAAATTTTTCACCAAATTGGTGAAGATTTTTATTGGTTCAACGAATTTATTCATTAAAATAGTGAAAATATTTCATAAAAATAATGTAACACATTCATTAGCCTAATGAACAAATAACGTTAACCTAATGATTTTTTTCATTGTTTTAATGATAAGTTTTCATTAATCCAACGAATGTATTCATTAAATAATTTTTAATGAAAGAAGATTCATTAGTCCAATGATGGCCATCATTGGCCGAAAAATAATGAAAATTTTCATTAGATTAATGTCAAAATTCATTATATTAATGAAGGAATTATTTTCAGTGTACTTAAATATGTTTGTATGTGTGATGAATATGCGATAATTGCTTGTTAGTTTTGTTGCAAAAGTATTTAATGCAAAACGAACAACCAGAGCTAATCGGGATGTCTTACAACTGTAAGCGTGCAAATTGGTTTTTCGAAAGTTTAATTTAATTATAACAGCGTTTAAATCGAAAAAATACTCCTAGAAGAATTTTGGCAACACAACTCTATATTTATATATATACACACACACACACATATATGTGTACATACATTCCCATATACATACATAATGCGTAAACTTTTAGCTTGGTGCTAAAATTAGCCAACTTGCGTACTTTTGCTCAGACAGCTGCAGACACACGCACATACAAAGCGAGAGCAGTTTCCAAAATGTTGCGACAACATTAGCTTTAACACATGTGCACAGCGTTGTCAACTCGGTGTGTTTCGCACCATTTTTGGTGCTTTTCAAAATTTTTTGTGCGAAAAATTCTTTAGTCGGTGCGGGGTGCGCTTTTTTACATTTTCGGTGCGTTTTTTAAATTTCGGTGGCACAAAATCAAATTCAACTTAACTTTTTATTTCAATGTAAAAAAAAAAAATTATAATCAAGTGTCCAAAATTTTTACGTGAAAAACGTACGGTGTTATATGCACAAAGTAATCTTGCTGTTATATATTATAATTACTTCTACACACTGTCGAAAGAAAAAGAAACATTTCGTTTTATAAAATTTACTTCTGGGAGTGTTTTGCTATTAATTGATCAAGTCAAGTTTGTTAAATATTGCGATAAATGCAGTCTCTGCTTTTTTACGGTTTTGGTAGTTGAGAAATGACAAAATTATTATATTGATTATGGTAAACTTCATCTATACATTATAATTCTGGCAAATTTTCGTTTATTTTAATAAATTTTTTTATAGACAACGCTTACGAAAACATGTGTGAAATGTACACTGTGTTTTGTAGAATTGCCATTGATTGAATCAAGCCTTCAAGGCTTATAGTGCGGTTCTGTAACTTTTAATGATCCGATAATCGTAAATTCTTTAGACAGTAAAGGTTGTATGCTCCTGCAATATAATTTTGAAGACGGTAAGCAGATAATACAGCTGCTTACCGTGCTTAGTGTCCCTGATAATAGACAATAAAAGTATCAGCTGATTTCGGTTGACAATCAAATGATATTGCTTAATTATAAATTTGATAACATATCGTTATAATTATTGCAAAGGTAACATTATCTTAAAACAAACTAACAGAGTCGTACTAGAGGCCAAGTTTGACAAACACGAATTCTAGCTGTTGATTGAATTTGATGGCATGCTACCAGGCAGTGATATCACACCCAATTTGATTGTATAATAGGTAGTCGTTTAAAAGGCTGTTTCATTATAGTGCTTTTAATATAAAAATTTAATTTTATAGTACAAAATAGGTTTTTGAAAATGAAAGGAAAAAATTCAAAATTCGGTGCGTTTTTGTTGAAAACACGCGCTTTTTCCCCCATTTTGGTGCGTTTTGAAATTTCAAAGTTGACAACGCTGCATGTGCAGTTTCACTTCAATCACACAAATTCCAATATAATTTTCCAAAAATTCCAAAATAACTCAGCCTATTTGAATTTAAATATTTCACATACGCATCGATGCCAAATAAATCGAGAGTCAATTCGGTGAATGAAATCGTCTATATAGTAATCGCAAATCGTCACAAGTAAGACCCAGTGTTGTTTATTAACACACAAACATACGACGGCAGGTGCTGCTTCATCTGTACTCATGGATGGTACAAATATTGAGGCATCGGATGCTCTTGATGTTCTTGGAATGAAGATACAGTATGATGTTCGTTGGACAGAACACATTTTTCATGTCTCTAAAGAAGCATTCGAGTGCCTCGGTTTTTTGAAACGGTGTAAGATGTACTTCACTCCATCCGACCTCCTTTATACCACCTATATCCGACCGAAAATGGAATACAACTCTCATGTTTGGGCCGGTGTCTCAAAGTCTATTTTGGGGTTACTCGACCGTGTGCAGGAGAGGGATACCCTACTATCGGTGATAGTAGGGTATCCAACTCTATTGATTCACTGGAGCATCGACGCAGTGTAGGGTGCGTTACTCTGTTCTATGGTTACTACAATGGATTTTGCTCTGACGAGATTAGAGATCTTGTGTATTTATTTTTAACGCCTTGAGTACTATCCTACAGAGTGGAAAGTCTCAATGATTACTATGATACCCAAGCCAGGGAAGGATCCCACTGAAGTAGAATCATATAGACCAATAAGTCTACTACCAACAATTTCAAAACTGTTCGAAAAATTGTTAATGGCGAAGTTTAGTCCAATATTGAACAATGTGGGGTGCATCCCTGATCATCAATTTGGTTTTCGGGCTAAACATAGCACCGTAGAACAAACGCACAGACTAGTCAATGTCATAAGAAGTATTGCTCAGCTCTATTCATTGACATTTCTCAAGCTTTCGATAAAGTGTGGCACGACGGGTTGATGCACAAAATAAAGTTAAACTTGCCCGTAAATACTCACAAGCTTCTGGAAAGCTACTTATATGGGCGGAAGTTTGTTATCAGAGAAGGCGATTTTATAAGCCCAACTCAGCCAATCGAGGCAGGTGTTCCCCAAGGCAGCATACTGGGGCCTACTTTATACTTGACTAACGCCTCTGACATGCCAACGACATCCGGAATCCACACTTCAACCTTTGCAGATGACACAGCGTTTTTGAGTGGTCATGTAAACCACCAATTAGCTTCACGAAATTTACAGGAATACATTTCAATATTAGAGAACAAATATGTACTCATGTCACATTCACACTAATAAACAACTCACCTATTCCGCAGCACAATGAAGTCAAGTACCTCGGTATACACCTCGACCGTAGACTAACGTGGAAGTCTCACATTGAAGCAAAAGTCACTCAGTTGAAACTAAAAGCAGCGTAACTAAATTGGCTTATGGGCAGAAACTCGACATTGAAGTTGGATTGCAAACTTCTGCTATACAATGCAATTCTAAAACCTATATGGTGCTACGGAATTCAATTGTGGGGCACCGCCTCAGCGTCAAATATTGAAAAAATTCTAAGGCGACAAAACCAAATTCTTCGAACGATTACTACGGCTCAATGGTACGTAAAAAATTCACGAATTCATAAAGATCTGAGTGTTCCGCTGGTAAAAGAGGAATTTTCTAAGTACGCGACAAGGTATGTCAGTAAACTGGAACTTCATCCAAACCCTCTTGCGCGCAATATTCTTAATTTTGGCGGTCACACTCGGTTTAGAAGAAGGGATACCGTTGCCACCATCAGATTGCTCAATAGGTGATTTTACCGAAATAGCTCCCGCCAAATAAAACTTTTTGTCTAGCATTGGCCGGACTTAAGTATAAAGCACATTTTTTTTTAATTTTAAAGCACCAGTGTTTTAATTTTAAATTTGGTATTAAGATTTGAATACTTATTGTTAGTTCATTTTGAAGATTCAATAAGTAAAAACCGCTACAAAACAAAAAAAGATGAAAAATAAAACGCTTATTTTATTCAAATAGTTACGAGCATAGAAAAGCAAGAGTTAAATTCTTCTTCCTTGTGGCAGATATTTTTATTACTGGAATTTAAAAAAGTGTAAAACTGTTGGCATCAAGAAATCGCCTGAAATCATAGCTGCCAGACAAATCTGGCTTAAAATCGTCAAATTCGACAGAAAAAATAGTCAATATGTTTGTTGCAAATCGTCAGCTAGTAAAATTAATTATTTTTGAATAAACGATTTATTTCAACAGCAAGAAAAACAAGTCATGGTTGCCTTTAATAAAAAAAAAAAAACAGCATTTAAAGTTATAACAACAAATATATTTTATCATAACAGCTTAAGTCGATTTTTAAAAATTGCTGCTAATTTGATTATTTTAATAAATATGGTATTCTTGTTTGCAGAAATAATTTTTCCTATTATTCACAAAATTTAGTTATAATTATGGTTTATCTTCTTTTCTTCTTAAATATAGTTCTTCGTTGAACATTAATATGTTATGTGCTGTAACCATATTTCAAACTGCTTTTTCTTCTAAATTCTCGTATTACTTTCATTTTCTACATAATTTAACTTAAAAATAGGAAGTATGCATGTAGTTGCTTGAAAGATGTGACAGTAAAAATGTGATATACAAAAATCGTCAAAAACAGACCTAAAATCGTCAGGGTGTTGTTTTTAGCACCCAAAACCGTCAAAATGACGGTAAATCGTTAAATATGGCAACCATGCCTGGAATATAAAATAATATTTATTACAAAAACTAAATTTTGCTATAACATTCCTCATTAATACATTTCATTGGAATTGCATTGTTTTGAATTTCCCAGCTAAAGAAAAGCTAAAACAGACCATTTGATTGTGTAATATTTTAGACGGCAAATTTGAGTTTTAGTCAGACTGTGGCCGACAGCAACGGCATTAAAAGGCTTGTACTCGTATTTAAAGTTTTGTTGGTGCAAGTTTTTGCCTTTTGGAAACCGTGTTTGTCATATGAAAATCCCCTCAAATGATCGATGACTATGATTTTTGATGTTAAACCGAATCGATTTCAACTGAATTTATTGAGCGGGGGTGTTTGCCATGCTTCAATTAATGCAATCCATTCGTTCATTACAGAATAAATGTTGATTTTGTTAAAATATTGTAAAAACGAAAGAATGTTTACACAAAACACACTCACTCATAATAAAAATATTTAAAATTGAAAAATCCCTATAAATGTCAATCATACTCAAGTAGAGTATTTTATGTAGTTGTTCGGATTAATCCATCGTTCAAAGGTTTGTGAATAAGAGAAATTTGTTCTATTTACCACGACAGACGTTAAAATAACGACAGATGTTGTACAGTTTGTTCTTGGCAAGACATGCAAATGTCATGTTTCTTCATACGTCAGTAGATATTAAAGTGCTTAGAGCTTCAAGCAAAGAGGTTGGTTGTATTAGGAATAGTTAACAGTGAACATGTTTGTAAAATTGTAAACTCTCGGCAGGTGTAAATATGCGAGCCACTGTAACAGTCACTGAACTGCGTGAAGTAGTAAAATGTTCACAAAAAATTTAATATCAATAATAAATGTTAACAGAATGTTAAGTATGATTTTTTTAGTTAATATGTCCTTAGCATGGTACAGCCAAAACAGTACGTGCTAGCGAGGGTGATTCCAATTTCAAAGAGCGTTTATTTAGTTCCCTTTTCAATAAGCAAACGTAAATGCCTAATAGATATGTTTTGAAATCTGTTTGTATTTTAAAACCGAAAAAAAAAATTATTTTTTCTGGTAAACGAGAGTTTATAGAATATAAATGCAATATACGAATATTAAAGTAAAACGTACTTATGTGAATAAGTGTAAATAAGTTGCTTAATTTTCAACTTACTTATAATACTAGAATGTTGAAGACTTATCGATACAAAACATCAGGACAATCCAACAATTTTTTGTTAAATAAGACAATTTGTTGTTATAAGACTGGCCTTATATGTATGTATGTCATTTGCTGGAGTCTGCTGCTAATTTGCAAGCCTGTTGCGTGCTAATTTGCAAGCAGTCTCGTGCAAATAGTATTGCGTCATTGCATTTGCAAAAAGGTTTAGCATATTTTTACTCTATACTAACAAAACACACAGCAATGCACTTGCTAGTCTTATATGTATATGCAATACCTAAAACCTATAGTTTTTATTTGCTCTGCTTATGCACAAGTTAATTGCAAATCGACAGCTGACAATCTGCAATCCAAGCCAATTAGTTTGTAATCGCCGCTTAGTTGCCGTCGCTCATCCCGCATTCAAATAACACCAAGCGATGTCTTTATCTAGCTTAAAATCGCTTTTTCTATTAAAAAAAAAAAGTCCACTAACAGCTCCTAAAACCTTTTTTTCGGCTCATGTATTTTTGACTAAAATTTTAGTAAATTATTTTCTACTCGAATTATCAATCAGCTGTGAATTTCGTACTTTGCAAAAAGTAGTGCAAACTTAACCAACAGAGGTGATTCACAATTGATAGCATATATTTGCAATTGCATATATTTGCAACCACAAGATTGTGAATAGAGCTAATATATTGTTAAAGCCACATATGTATACAGAGTGTCCCAGAGCTCAACGTCAAGCCGAGACCGGGTGACAAAATTGATCGTAAGCATGATGAGAAAAATCAGAAGAAAAAAATCGCACGAGTCATTATATATATTTTTTTCGGATTTTTCTCAGGATGTTGTCAGCCGGTTCCGGCTTGACGTTGAGTTCTGGTATACCCTGTATGAAAATGACGTCTTATGACGTCCAAACGTAAAATTTTCGATTGCTCAACATGAGCAAAATCTGGGACTTTGCATTCATTGTTTATTGCCGCAAAGACTACGAGCTACAGCAACACGAGTATCTAAAGTTTATACGCCAGATTCTGAAAAACGCATAAATGCTTTGTTTTATTTTCCTAAATGCACGTAGCTCATTTACTTTATTTGTAATTTTGGTACATTTTATATGAGATATTTATAAATTATTTTTTCGAAAAAGAAGATTACATTTAGGGATTACTTTTTACTTTGAGATTGCGAAGGATTTTTGAAATTGTGTGGCGCAGGTTAATTTAATGAATTTTGTGTATCTCTGGTATCTTGTTTTCGACATTTTAAGAAAATTGTGCACGATTGTACTAATATTTAAAGTTTATGCTCTCAAAACAAACATATGATGACGACATGTATGTATGTACATGTGTATATGCTGGCAGGTACTTTTGTATTGTTAAGAAGCTTGGGTAATTTTTAATTGATTTATACTTAACACGTAAATAATTGATAAAAGTAAAAAAGCGAGATGTACTTTGTTGATAAATAAACAACCCCCAGTTTCGTTCGTTAAACCTGTAAATACGAGTCAAATATTTTTAAACAGTGACAGCTAAATTAAAACATTTGTCAGTGTTTATATTCGCATATGCTGTTATTAAATAGAAATGTGTTGATTGCTGGTGACATTGAATTTGTTCGACTCACTCACTTCACGTCGTTTTTCCATTTTTTTTTTTTTTTTTTGGGTCGCTTAAAATTACCAGTTAAGCCAAATTAACTGTTACACGTCCATGAACACGCACACACACACACAGACACAGGTTATTTATCACAATCAAAAACCAAAACCATAAAAGCAGCATTTCTTCTCCCTTCTGTTTCTGTTTGTGTAAAAAAGAGCTTCTTTTTACCCAGCTAAGTGAAAAACAATAACAAATATGTATGTATGTAGCAACAATAAAACAAAAATAACAAAACAGCAATCTACCGCATAACAAACGGCCACGAGTACATTTCGAGTATCACAAAATGTTAACATGAATATTATCAAAACAAACCACCCATTTGGAACGCCACTCCTGATCTCGAACAAACACCCCTTCTTTGTCAAGCTGGTCCATTGTTCAATTCGAAAAGCTACAGAACAAAATTTAAAATAACAATAACAATAACCTAACGATAACAACAAAAATATCATTGAAAGTTTCACTTTAATGCGTGTGTGTGTGTGTGTTTGTGTGTGTGGATTTGTGTGAGTGTAGTTTTCAGAGGACTTTTGTTTTGTACTCGTATCATCGGAGTTGTCAACTCGATGCTTTCAGCAACCTTTTACAGAATTTTTCTCTTTTTTTTTTTTTTTTTGATTTGGAGTGCTTGTTACTAATATTAATTTTATTTTATTTATATAAAAAATATGTTTTTAGTTTTTGTCTTCATATGTACGTATAACCAGAGTTGCCGTTTTTGGTTATTTCTAACCAAAACTGCTAACATTGTCTTTCAGTTTGGATAAAAGAGTTCCTATGCTTTTAAATCGCAGTTTCTTAAATTTTCAACATTGTCATTTGCCCGTTTATATATAATTTCTTACACAACGCTGTCAATACATCGCACTACTACTAACTGATCAGAATTTGCAGCAACTTATGAACGATCCGAGTTCAAATACATACTTTTTCTTTCTTTCTTATATTTTTTTTAATGTGATATATAATTCGAACACGGAGTTTCAATACATTGAAATGCGTCTTCCATGGGCTTACGCCAATTCAAATAATGCGAAAAAGGCAAACAATCTGCAACATTTTAAATTAATGATATCCTTTTTCAATATTTTGTAAAACGAGCAGGCAGTGCTCACTCACTTTTAGCGGATTTCTGCAAAAAATATTTATTTAACTGGCGAATTGCCATAATCGTGTTAAAATCCCCTCAAAATTACTAAAGAGAATTTAATTTAAGCAAACCGGATCAGCAGTAGATGTGAAATCTCGTACAGTTCGTGCTACAGAAAATATTGTTGCCGTTCGCGATATTGCGGCTGAAGAGCCGCCCACCTCAACTCGATGTCAAATCCAACAATTGCGCCTCTCACGTTCGTCGTTGATAAACATTATGCATAAGGAATAGCATTTGCATGCTCATAAGGTGCAATTGACTCAAGAACTAGAGCCTTTTGACTATTCCAAGCGTCGTCAATATTCAGAATGGTGGCAAGAAACGGCAACAGTGGATGATACATTTTCGAAGAAAATCATCTTCAGTGATGAGGCACATTTTCATTTCAGTGGATTAAACTGCCTGGCTCAAATTTCCGACAACATGGTACAGTAAGACACCTTCTAGTTATATATCGGAAGACTGCGAACGGTCCACACGGAAAAAAATATCCAACGTGTTGTGGATAGTGTACAGCAGTGATGCCCAAAAGTTATATATGGAAGAGTAAACACCAATACATTTGAGGAAAAACTACTTTTATTTAATGTTTTTTGTTGTAAAAAGCAAAACAATTTTCAAAAACAAAATTCACACTGATAATCGCTGTCGTCAATGTTTACCAACAAAGCATGCGAAAGTGTTGTTGCTTTGCTTTTGTGTGTGCTTTGCTTTTGTGTAAAGACCACAGCCCTATAGCTAAGCGCATTTACAAAAACAATTGAGTATCAAGCGCATAGGCCTGGGCATGTTTGGTGTACAGGATAGTATAGAAATATCACCAAGAAGACGTTCGACACAGCCGTTCAGAGGATTTTGGCACATGTTCCCGTATAAGGTTCAAGAACTGAAGCTAATAGACTACGAACAGCATCTTAACTACGCCATTTCATTCGGTAGCTCTGCGACACCCTGTAGATTCATTACGACATGGAATTAGTGCTTGAGTAAAAACGTATGAAAGGCTTACCGGTAAAATTCGTTTCAGCTAATTTATACCTAATAATATATAGAAAACTTACAGTAAAAATAAACTCAACACAATTTTTGTCTGAAAAATTATTTTTTTCAAATATTTCTTATTTTTGCAGCTAAAGATCGTTTTTTATTTTTTATAAAAAATTCAACAGTATTTATTTTCAATATTTCGATAACAATTTGTTATCATCGTCAGGAAAATTAATATGTTATTATATGTTTGCGGTATCGTGAGTTCACTGTATATGTATGTGTTTAATGTTAGCGATTTTCGCCAAAGAAATAAACACTTCAAACATCCCTTAAAGTTCTTTTCAGTAGAGAATCTCTAAACAAAAAAACATCTTTTGGGCTTAACAGCAAAACATTTAATAAAATCGACAACATCTAAACGACAACAAAACACACCACATGCAACAGCGAACAAACCAAACTGCAAACCACTAGAAAATGTTTTCAATATTTAGTTGTTCGAGTATTGAAGTGAAATGAAATAAAACAAAACAAGAAACAAAACATGTTTGTCCAATTTAAGAAGAAAATATTGAAAAAAAAACTCATACTTTTGGTACTCGCATTCGGGGATGAACGCATTCATTGATGTATGTATAATAAAACAAAGACGTGAGGAACAACGAAACTATTACAGCTTTAAAATATTCGCTCAACCGAATAGGGTGGTATCGAATTGAACGATAAAGAATTTCAAAACGAGTTTGTATAGGAATGAAGTACGAGTTACATAAGCATTAAACACATAGACGACAGCAAGCAGCAATCTGTCAAAAATAAAATACATGTGTTTAAATGCACACGATTATTTTAACGACATCACAGCAGCACGACTTCACAACAGCATTTGCTGCTGCTGCCAAAGTAAATGTAGTGCTGCCACTATAAATATAAATTGGCAGCAATAAAAACTAAAATTTGTTTGAAATATTTAATAGAAATATACATCATATAAATAAAATAAACAAATAAATTGATGAGCTTTTACAACTTTACGTGATATTATTACGTTTTCAGCCAGTAATTTTAATTTTATTCATGTCAAATATATAGGTGGCACCTCTAAAATTTGCATTGCTTAAATACACATAGTGCTGCTGCTGTCTTCAAAATAATTACGTTGCTGACGAGACGGCAGCATTTGAAGCTTACTTCATTTGTAGCCGTGAAGTTGTGAAGTCTGCTGTCGTCTAAGTGTTTAGAGCTATACTCAGACAGGGCAGCAGCAGATCTGTTTGTAATTTTGAGCTGAGCTCTCATCTCAAACTACTTTCCGTAATGCATAACTAAGCAACCAAATTTCTAAGAGAAACTGCTAATATTCAAATAGACAACAGTGCTTCGTACAAAAAACAATAACGATGGAAGGACATTTACATATGTACTTGGAACATGTTTATATTACACTGTGGGATATATATATTTTTTTTCAAATGAGGTTGAAATATAGTTTTGTTAAAAAATTAAACGTATAGACGTCTTTCTCTTAATATTAAACACACTGTTATTCACTAAAAATTTTTAGGTGTTCACATGTGCCAATTTGCTTTGCTGATAGAGAAAAAAGCTATCTTTATCGTTCACTTCGTAAAGTAATTTTGTAACGGTAAACGTAGTGAAAAACTTTCCTACGTGTTTAAACTTCTATAGCCACAACTATTTTGATTCAAACCGGATTTGCACAAATTGTCTTTTATCTATACATATATAAATTATTTATACATATATGAAATTTTATGTTTGTTTGTACCTTAAGAGCGGGCAGACCGCTGAACCAATCTTCTTGAAATTTACACAATAATTAACTGGAACTCTTTTACTCCCTCTGTTTTAAGTCTTTCACAAAGTTTTTAACAGATTTTTTAATATTAAAGAGAGATCTACATTCTTGAACCAATTTTCAAAATTTTTCTGCATATCAAAAACAACCAAAACGACTAATATTGCTTTAGAAGGGTGAAGTTATCGCAAATTGACCACCCCAATTGATTGTCAAATAATTTCATTTATGCAGCAATTTTCAAAATTCCTTTTGTATATGAAAAAGGTCAATAATTTATTTTATTTGCATCGTCCGGCAGAGCAGCATTACTTTTACATGGTGGCAGATCAGCGTATTTGGCACTCTGTGTGTGTATCTTAGAAACATTTCTAAGATACAAACACATGAGATATTAAAAAAAAAACTCTCCTCAAAGGTTAAAATGCTGCAAATTTGTAAGATCATAGTATGAGATGAATGCACAATGATCCACAAAAAGTCTTTAGAGGCCCTTGATCGCGTATTATAAGATTTTAGAAGCAACAAAAAATTATTTGGAGGGGCACTAATCGTGTTAACCGGTGATTTCCGCCAAAAATTGCCTGCAATTCCACTGATGATAAGCTTAGTGCGTGCCTCAAAATAATATCTTCCTTGGCGTATTGAAGTTAACAAGAAATATGCGAGCTGTAACATGAGACACAATACATTGAAGAGTTACTTAATTGTGTATTTCCAAATGTTGAATGCAATTTGAAAAATTAACGGTGGTCACGTGAACGAGCGTCACTTCCTGACAAAAACAAAGATGTCAATCCAATAAACAATAGAATTCTAAATAAAATCAACGAATCTACATCTTCTTTTTCTTATGCTCTTTAGTTTAGTCGTTCAACAGACGTTGGCTAACGCACATGTTGGTTAGATGCTCAGAGCTTCTTTCCAATTACAGCAGATAACATAAATGACAATGCAAAATTATTTTATGTTAAATAATGCGTTTGTATGTATATTCAGTGTATATTCAGTGTATTTTATGTCAGCAAATATTTATGATTATGATTACTTTCGGTCTAATATAAGTCTAACATAACGACATAATTATGTGGAAAAAATTTTTCAGACTTAATATTCATTTGTACCTTAATATTCATTTGTAAACTGTCATAAAAACATTAACGTAGACGATTTAAATCTTCATATGAAAATCTTTGTGTTAGTTTTGCTTGTCACAGTACTTTAAATGGCTCTCAAATTATCGTACTAACACAAGTGTATTAAAACAAAAATCGATCGATACCGTAATAAGAAATGAGGATACTGCCAATTACCCGCACTTGATGTTCTAGGACTTCCACCATATGTGCTGCAACTCAAAATTGGACCTACCAATTATTCTACTGCTCATCATCGATCCATTACATCTACGCAATGGCACTCGACTTGCAGTAAAAAAAATTGCGACACAACTTAATCGAAGGGATCAGTATAACGAGCAAAAATAAAGGTAGAAGTGTGCTTGCTATTACCACGAATTCCAATGATTCTAACCCATTTGTCATTTGATTTCAAAAGATTGCAGTTTTCTGTTCGATTCGTGTTTGCAATAACATTAATTAAAAGCCAAGGTCAATCCGTGCAAGTTTGTGGCTTAAATTTGTCAAATCCATTTTTCCGACGGACTGCTTTACGTTGCATATTCTCATGTAGGAAAAAGTAAAGACTTATTTGTTTATGTTTCGTATAGACAAACTAAAAATAATAAACAGTCTGTTTTCTATGTTTCACAGTAGTCTATATGTCGACATTTCATAGGAACTACCCTAATCACCAGTAGACTTTGGAAATTTTTGAAAGATATTCTCAAACATTCAACTTTATATCCCAAGAATCTAAATAAATTATTGAGAATTTAAAAGAAAAATGCTCCAATAATATCTGCCAAAACACAAAAAACAAGCTTTTTCATTTATACACGTCTCTAACATTTCTTTACACCTTTCAAACAAATGAACAACCATTGGTTCCTACGATTTTTAAAAGTCGATATATATGTAGATAGCTGGAAAACATAGAAAACAGGCTGTTTATAATTTTTTTATTGGTATCAATGTTAGAAGCTAGTATATTGAATAAATTTACTATTATAAAATCACTTAACGAAGTGACGTTGTGAAGACAGATATAAATACAATCGAAGATGAAGACAGATCACGAAGCCGATTTTGAGAACTCCAAAATTAATTTTAAGTCCGGTGCGCATTTTTCCCGTTAAATATGCATCTGACCTATAAACGGTCATTCGCTTTAGTGCGACAATTGAAGTTGTCATATTGCTTCTGAGGAAGTGGAGGGGGGATTTTGACGTTTCCTTAAGCCAACCTTGGGAATTTCCAAAAGTTTGGAAACGCTTCGCCAATTTAGTGTGAAAATTGAAGTTGCCATATTGTTTCCAGGGAAGTGGGGGATTTGGGCAATTAAAGAAGATGATTTTGGGAATTCCAAAAACAAACTCGGAGCGCGTTATACAGATAATTATCTGTTTATATGGATAACTGGTTTGATATCAAAGCGTGTTTCTTTTAGTTTTTGAAACTATATTCATTAAAATACGATAGTGCAAAGACATTTGACATGTGAACTGTTTATGTTAATTACATTAATATAAAACAATGTTACAAAATCCAGCTCTTCTTATGATTGCCGGATATTTTAGCACTTTTTTTGTAATTTAGCAATTTTTGTAAATTATTTAAACTCTTCGTATATAATATCGCTCCTTTATTGCAACATAGTCATATCTCAAAAAATGAGCTTTTCGAGTTAACAACGCAGAATTGTTAACAGTACTACCTTTTATATTGTGCCAAAATTTTATTTAAATTACCTTTAAACTGTTTCCTTTAGGATATATTTTCTAAGAAAATTTTCTAAGACTTGTATGGAAACTAAAAATTTGAAACGTGTTTTTCTCGGAACACGCTTTTTTGCGTTATGACTATGTTGCAATAAAGGAGCGATATGTATTCTTGCAAATATTTATATGCTGTTTATAGAACACAGACGTGTGACCCGTCTAGAAAATTTGTACAGCTAGTGTTAAAAAACTGAGCAATTCATTTGGTTCTTCCTATGAACTTTAAACAATACTTTTCTTTAGTCTTTAGTTTCGGCTAAAATCATTTGAGAGATACTTGATTAGCTGTTTGATTTATGTCATTTTGGATGATCATGTTCATTTATATAGAACAACCAGTCTTATCTCATAACAATGGAAAGGAAACCGACAATTTTGATAAAAGTGTTGCTATTGCAAGCAAATTCGTCGACAAATTTGTTTTTTGTAAGTGCAAAATTTTTATTAAAGGTTTCCTTAATTTAATTTGAGTACCGCCCTAATTAATGCTCGTACTGCATGAAATTTGTATGCATACAGGTACATACATGTGTAGATATGTGTGTATATTGGCAATAATAAAATTTAATAAATGCTGTGATTCATTAACACAAAGCAGGGCAATAAAATAATTGTGACAATAAGTATTTCATTATTACAATTATTTAGAAGATTTGTTTTTATTGTTCTCCGCCTTTCAAAAGGCTGTGATTGTGCGTTTAACATGAAAATCAATCAGTAGTTGTCCACCCCTCCGCTGCGCTGGTAGCTGCAGATTCAAAGAATGCAGATTGAATACACATCCTTACAAAATTGTCGTTGTAGTTTATTAGAAGGTCTATATCCAAGCACCCCCTTTCGCTTGCTCAGATAAATACGCCGAATGCGGCAGGGGTGTGATTGTTAAATAAACAGTTTTTCTTTTATGCCTTTTGTATTTGTCCCGGGGACTGTTCATCCAGTTAATAAATAGTTTGCAAGTTGTCATTGTATGGATTTAACAACACTTTAATAATCTGAAAAAATTGTTATACTGATTGTTTAGATTTAATTTAATTGCGGAGGCGTTTTAATGTACGAGAGCAGAGTTTTCAGTTTTAGCAAAGTTGTTACAACTTGAGTAATCAATTGTTTCTGTATCCTCAATATCCAAAATCAAGTCGTTAAGAAAGTTTTAATTAGCTTCAAATTTTGATTTTTTGTTTTTCGAGAATGCTTTATGTGCTAAGAAAAACTTATGCAACTGGACTAAATAAATATTGCTGCAAATAGGTTTTATTTTTTTTTATATTTGAAAAGTGTGAAGTAATAATGAATATTGATTGCACTCAAATGAAAAAGTTAATTTCTTAGGGACTTTTTTGTAAATATGTATGTACATAAAGTATAGTATATACATACATACATATGTACATATAAAAGAGAATGCCGGAAAATTAAAAACGTTTTTACTTGAAGTAATTGTAATTAAAAATGTAAATAATTTTAAAATCAGTCTGTCAGAAACGCTAACAAATTTTCTGATTCATTTGATTTTGCTTGGAGAATTAATTAAATGGCGGGAAAAAGGTTATGATAATGAATTCTTAATGTAATTTGTCTTATAAGTTAAAAAAAAGCGAAGAAAAAAGCAAAAAAAAAAAAACAAAAATGAGATATTAATTCTGTTGTAGATGGGCAGCGAGAGAAACTTTTTGCATAAAAAGCAACAAACGACTAATTCAAATGGATAAAGCGTAAATCCCTGGTCACCAGCAATAACAGCCCAAGTCAAAAATCCTGCTCTTGAGAAAACTCAAAAAAGACGTAAATTTTAAAGATTTACTCTATTGAGTTTTTTGCACTTTCCGACTGTTATCGCCACTGGCGATTAAATATTTATAGTGTAAACGCATTTTATTTATCTATTATTGTCACAATAACTTTGCTCAAGCACCAATTTCTTGTGGCAACTAATTATCGGAACAGGAATATAGAAATTTCTAGAGACTAAGAAGGCGCACATTTTAGCGCGAGACTTAAGAAAAGACGATTTTTCAGTGTTTCCCATGTTTTCACACTAAAAAAAGTATGTTTATTGAATAATAAAAACACATACATAACTTTAATATATATTTACATGTACATGTATTCAGGAATTTGGACATTAAAAAGAACTGAATTAAAACACTACTTTAGTTTTTATACCCTTCACAAAAATGTAAATATACCCTTTAGTTTGTGATTCCGTTTGTAATTTCTATAGTTTTAATTTGCGACCCTGTAAAGTATATATATATATATATATATATATATATACATATATATATATATATATATATATATATATATATATATATATATATATATATATATATATATATATATATATATATATATATATATATATATATATATATATATATATATATATATATTCTGAATCAGAATTAATGGAAAAGTCGATTAAGCGATGTCCGTCTGTTCGTCTGTCCGCTGTTGAAATACCGTTTCTGAGAAAACCATTAGACTTAGAAACTTTTTTCTTTCACCATTCTTTTATCCCATCGATTCATGGGTTTGCCATTGAAAGTCAGTAATATCGGTCCACGCATAGCTGAGATATATACAAAATTTTGAAAAAAGCCATTTTTTGCAATTTTGTATGAAAATTTTTGGAAACAAAAGTTGTTTGTTTTGCTTCAAACTTCACACACTTATTAAGCATGGTGACTAAAAGGCAAAAAAAATTTTTTTCAGATATCGGGCCATATATACCCGAGATATAGCCCAAATCGGATTTTTAATGAAAATGTCGCATAGGCGAAGCTAAACAACTTTTTTTGCTTCAAAGTAGTTCTGGTAATAAACTTAGGTTATATAAATATGGAAAATAAAAATTTCCGATATCGGTCCATATATACCCGAGATATAGCCCAAATCGGATTTTTAATGAAAATGTCGCATAAGCGAAGCTAAACAACTTTTTTTGCTTAAAAGTAGTTCTGGTAATAAACTTAGGTTATATAAATATGGAAAATAAAAATTTCCGATATCGGTCCATATATACCCCAGATTTACCCTAAACCGGGTTTTTCATGAAAATGCCGCGTAAGCGAACTTAAACATATCCAAAGTTATCATACTATATCAATGCGAATTCATAACAGGTGAAATTGACAGCGCAGCTGATAACTTTTTTTAATTTTAATCTGTTTCAGGTGTCAACGGCATAATCAACACAAAGTTGGAAAAAAAAATGTTAAAACAATTTTTTAAATTTTGGCTTGTATCTTGAGCGCCAGATATCATCCAGAATCCTCCTCAATCCGGCTGGTCATTTTCACCTTTTCAAACTCTATGATCTGAGACTTTAATTTTCACGATATAATTAAAAGTTTGACGAAATATTTAAAAGTTTTTCTTTTCTTGTAAATTTTGTTTCTTATATTTTTTGTTAATTCCTTTTTGTGTTTAAATTTTTTCCTTGACATTTGAAAAAGATTTATTTTTTGTAGTGTTGTGTTTATTGCTCTTGCGTATACACTGGTTTTTACCAGTGAACACTAAAAATAAAATTCACCGACAGACACAGTGTTCACTTTGCATTAAAAAGCGATTCCGTAAAAAACAGTGAATTTTATTGCGCTGAATTTGTTTCTTTAGGCTGAATGATATGCTGATTTGTCAAATTAACTGTGTCACACAAGGTTTTGAATAGATAATTTTAATTTACATACATAATTATTATTAAGTGTACACTTTAAGTGTGAAAATTATTCATTCTCACCATTGCGGGCTCAAAAATTAAATGTGAGCACTGAAATTGGTGAACATTTCAAAATTCATCGTTGCGGAATTTGGCCCCTGGTATGAGTTCGCCTTGTACTAAATGTTTTTATTTAAATTTATTATTATAGGTTGTAAAGAAATGATGTAGTATTACTTACTTATTCCGAAATATTAATATGATAAATTACCACAAAAAATATTCCTATTAAAATAAAGTCGGTTATGGCATTAGTATGATTGTTTAGTAAAAGTAATGTGGTTATTTACGACACAAGTATATTTGGTTCGCATAATAACATGGTTGGTTGCTTAAAACTATAACAATATTGAACTAGAATATTGTATACTAGTTTTTGAAACTATGATGCCTACTCGTATAACACATGTGTTTCTTGAATGCATAAAAATGCAGTCCAAATTGTGATGCTGGAACTATGATGAGGCACATTATCCGCATTCAGCATAACTGAAGGATTTTTTGTTTTGTATTTTTTTTTTCTATAGAAAACTCACTTTTGCTGATTTTAATTTGTTGGAAATGCTTTCGTTGACTTTAGACTTTTTGGTTGAAGCAGTCGAGATTGGAGACGTGGCTCGCACAACCTTTAATGATTAAGGCTTAAATAAATTTTGGATTATTATCTGATCGATATTTTTCTACTTAACAGCATGTGTGACATATATTTATACATACATATTGTATATACATATTTCTTTCACTAATTTACACCAACAATATGGATGTGCTTCATACTGTTCGCGTTACACGTGAACGAAAGAAAAAACTAATAAATGCAATTTGTTGTCCGAAAGATACAAAAAAAAAACATTTTCCTATTGGATATCGAAAAAGAAAAGTAAATATTTTGCATCTGTTTATTACATATGTAACTCTCTTATAAAGTTAACAAGAGTCATGCATCGACATGATATTTTTCGTCCGCTTCTGCGGGTATGAATTCAAACATCAGCCGTATTTACTTCAATTGTTGAAAAACACTTAAATAGCTTCGTAATGTGAAATTAAATTACAATTTTAGTAAGTTGGAAATTTATTTACGTAGCAAACCGAAATTAATTCACTAACACCATTAAAATAAATTAGGCAACAAAATAGTTAACAATGATTTGAATAAGAAACAACGATTGGCACAGAGGATACAGAAATAAACTATACGCAAACGGAAGATGGACTGGTGAGTATCTATTGCCTTATCGTCGAAAACAGTTAATCAAATTTGACGTGTAAATCAGCTATAATTTGTCTTTATGATTTGTGTAAATTTAACAGCTTCTTCAAGTAAACAATAGTAAACTCAATTGTTTTGTATTCAAAATACCCACCGAAAACGTGGTAATGTGTTGGTTGCACTTAGCTGAGAACGTACTTTTCTATATCATAATGCTTACCGCCTGCATTACTTAGAATCAGTTAAGTAATGATTTGCTTAATATCTGTTGTATATGGAAGCAGTTGTTCTTGCCATATATACATGTATAATATTTGCAATGAAAGTTAAATAAACCAATTTGAGTAATACTTGGATTTGCTAAAACTTAAAATAAGGTGATAGAAATGGGTTTAAATATGTCTACAAAATGAAAAATGTAGGAAATCAAAATTTGCTTTGAAAAATTTTGCTGTTCTGGCAATTTAACTATTCGTCTCGTGCTGTCATTACGACTTACAGGTTATGAATACCCGGTGTAGAAGTGATGTTAATATTATATATGCGTTTCTATGTATGTACATTTTTAAAATGATAAAGTGATGATGGTACTTTTATCCAAAAAATAGCTTTTTGAGAAGAAATACACACTTCTTAAGACTTTTTTCAAGAGATATGAATGCATTTATACCATGGTTTATATTAATAAAGGTATCTATTATATTTTATGCATTTCTACAAGATATCTTCAGCCATTTTGATAGCTATTATCGACACCGACTCGTAAATCTAGTTCTTAAAAACAATTAGCTATTTTAATGACTTTTTTATCTTGAAGTAGTTGTTCGCAAGCGAGAATGGTAAGGCATTACCTCCAATGACATCACTATGTTAAAATAATGTCTTAAATGCCAAAATAGAAGTGGTTGAGATTATTAACATTTTAACACACTACTTCTTCAATGCAATAGAAGTTTTCGCTGGGTATTTGTTCAATTGAGTTTATTCATTTTATTAGCTTCTAATATTGATACCAACCAAAAAATCATAAACAGCGCGTTTTCTATATATCGACGTTTCATAGGAGCTACCCTAATCCGTTTATGACTTTTTATTGGTGTCAATATTAGAAACTAAAAAAATTAATAAACTCAATTGCTTGAATGTTGTTCTCTGCTTTTTGATACTTAAAAAAAAACAAATTGTAACAAACAAACACCGGTTGTTCATTTGTTTAAAAGTTGGAAAGAAAAGCAGAGACGTGTGCAAAAGAAAGAGCTTGTTTTTGTGTTTTCTCAGCAATTTAGTTTTTTTTAGCAATTAAATTTTTTTTATCTTTATCTTGGACCAGTACTCATGGGACGACCCTTACATATGCAGTGCATTGTACTAGAACTAGGAAAATAGGTTATGAGGAGGGGGAAAAATGGAGTATCGTTTGTGAACATTTAACTTGAACTTTCCAACGTTATAACAGACAGGAAACACGTCTGCAGGCAACTTATTCCACAGGCGAAGCTTACGGCTGAAAAATGTCGTTCTACGCGTTACAGAGAGAGCTCTGCAATGCGTAGTAGAACTCTCCGAGCAATCGACCACAAAAGGATGAGCTCTGGACGATGAACGTGTGCTACGTAAAAATGTTCGAGTTTCGGGAGCAAGATCCCTAATCTCGTCAGAGCAAAATCCATTGTAGTAACGATAGAACAGAGTAACGTTTGAGAATATCTGTCAATATCTTGGAAAACCCTAGTGATGATTAGGGTAGCTCCTGTAAAATTTTGACGTATAGGCAGCATGTTTCATAATTCGGCCTTTTGGTTCATATTTGCTCAAGAAAAATGTGAAATTAAGAAATTAATATTGTGTATTGCCAGTTGTGGCTTTAAGGTCCTGTTCTCTTTCAAGGTTTTGAAATGACAACAATTTGCAAATTCTATCCGAGCAACCACACTTTATTCCTTCTTTCTCTTTAGGATATTAGAAATCACTACCAAGCCAGTGTGGCAGTGACAAGCTAATACCCATCAGTCACGTAAGCGGTGCCATGTCTGATAAACATACATTTCTGTGTCAATTTGCATATCATACGAATAAATTTCAAATTGGATGCAAGTTAGAGAACCACTTTAAAACGCATTTAAATGGATGTTCTATGTGTGTGTGTGTATTCACATCTATAAATGCATGTATGTATGCAAATGTATATGTGAGGTAATTTTGTTTACTCATCAACATTTGTACAGAAACATTTGCAATACAAGCATGTTAGCATATGTAAGTATGGATTGGTATGTTCAGATGGGTATATATGTAGATATGTACGCTGATTGGAGTACGCAAAATGGCCAAATTTGGAACTAAAAGTTTAGGTCTATCTGAACACAGGACTAAATTTCCTAATTTTTTTTTTTTTTTTTTTAATTTTATAATATATATACTTTAAGTCCACATCGGATGTCAAAAAGGGTAAATAAGATACTTTATTATCAAAATGAAGTCTAGTCGTATATCAAATTTCACAAAATTTATAAACATAATTTTTGCTGAATCAGTTAATAAATTGTTTGAATATGCACCTGTAAAGGAATTCATAGAATTAAAGAAAATTTTAGTAAAATTTGGGTTTGAACAAAAGCATCTTCTTCCAAGATCGTTTTTTTTTTTATATTGATATGCAAGTAGACAGATATAAGCGGAAATTATACTACGAGTACAACATAGAGCAGCATTAGCAACTTTTACGAAATTCCATAAAAATAAATATTAGAACATTTTATTGGTTTTTTACTATAATTTTTTGAACACAAAACTCTGCTTTGAAATTATACCAAAAATTATTGCTGTCACACTGCAAATGCTGTTTCAAAGAAACGATAAAATGTGCAACAAAGCACAGTCCACAGCTCCCCAACTTACTCTAGTTTTAAGTGGGATAAAGAGCACATACCTTAATTTTTACTTTTCATGAGGATAAAGTTTTTGTAACCCTTGGTGCCGAATGCAAAGAAAATTTTACTACATTTATTTTAAATTCAGGCAGGAATGAGAAAAATATATCGCTATATCGAAATATTGATATTTAAGAAAATCGCTGATATTTCAAAACCCGTTATAATGATATATCGATGTATATTTATATATTTCGGTATTTCTGAGAGCTCTATACATTTTAGCCCTTTTCTAAAGCTTTAAACACATAGACGACAGCAGACAGCCAGCAGCAATCTGTCAAAAATAAAATACATGTGTTTAAATGCACACGATTATTTTAACGACATCACAGCAGCACGACTTCACAAAAGCATTTGCTGCTGCTGCCAACTTAGATTAATTTCTATTTTCGTAAGTAGCAAAAAGTATAAGCAGGGCTGCCACTATAAATATAAATTGACAGCAATAAGAATTAAAATTTGTTTGAAATATTTAATAGAAATAAACATCATATAAATAAATTAAACAAATAAATTGATGAGTTTTTACAACTTTACATGATATTATTACGTTTTCAGTCAGTAATTTTAATTTTATTAATGTAAAATATACATATATGTGGCACCTCTGAAATTTGAGTTGTTTAAATACACATAGTGCTGCTGCTGTCTTGAAAATAATTATGTTGCTGACGAGACGGCAGCATTTGAAGCTAACTTCATTTGTAGCCGTGCAGTTGTTAGGTCTGCTGTCGTCTAAGTGTTTAGAGCTTAACTATTTACGAAACTGGAAGCTCTGTATCATACATATGCATCACGCAGCGTTGTCAACTATTTAAACCAAAAGGCTCCGTGACTTGATCCAAAAAGCGCTAAAAACTGTCAAAATTGCAAAATATTTATATACACACATGCATATGTTTGTAGGCATAAAGCCCAATAAACGTAAGTTATTTTAAAATTTTGTGAAAACTTATGTACGATATTAAACTAATTCAGCAAGATTTTTGAGAATCCAACAAACTTATTTCTAGCTAGATAGCTCGCGAGTTGCTGCTGATCTTCTTATCTACGCAAAAGGTTACACCGACAAAGTTAGAGATTTTAATTTATCTTGTTTCTATGTTATAGCTGTTAACAGAAATTTAAAACGAAGCAGAAGAGAGCCAAAATTTTAAGCTATAGTTATGACAGATGGTTTGAAAATATTTTTGTACTGACCTATGAAATGTGGACATATAGATAGCTAGGAGAGGGAAAACACAAAATGCGTTTATTTTTTTACTGTGACAAATATTAATAGCAAATAAAGAAAAGAATAATGAACTCCATTTTTTGGGTTTTAAGATGCCCAATAGACTATACTCGTATAATATAATCGCTGTCACACTCGAATAAGAAAAAACGAAAAAAATTATAATAAAAAAACGCTGACAATTTAAAATTTTTATTGAATGAGTTCTTAAAACTATGTATCTCAAATGATTTTTATACTTAGTCGTCAATTTCGTATTCAAAATCAAACACCTTTTTAACAAATAGTAACTTTAACATTGTTTCATATAATATTGCTTGAAAGGGGGTTTCTAAATACGGCTAAATTTGTTTTAATTAATTCTTTTTCAGAGCTGTTTTCACAGCAGTCTTTTACTCGTATACAAATATCTTAGAAAATAACATTAATTCAATACAGAGTTAGTACCACTCGCCAAATCCTCATTCCCTATTTTCCTAGCTCCAGTACAATGCACCACTACATATGTAGGGGTGGGTCATCCCCTGAGTATTGATCCAAAATAAAAAAATAAAATAAAAATCACCAGAATTTACTATAAAACTTATAAGATTGAAAAAAAGTAAGTGTATAAAAAAGCGCTATTTTAGCGTATTTTTCTAAAAAAAAAAAGCGTTAAAGCGCAAAAAAATTATGTTTTCTAAGTACTGAAAAGCGGTAAATATAGCAGGAACAGCGCTAAATTGGCAACCGTGAAATCATGTACATAAAAGATACAAAATATGGATACGGTGTACGAGTTCATTGAAACATTTTATGAATTTCTCCATCACTAATTTAGTGTGGGTATAAGAACCAAATTTTACCCCGATGTAACCCAGGTCGCTTGTTCTACAATGTGTGATTGAATAAATGAATGTGCTTGTATGGACAGATGTGTGTTTGCGTGTGTGTGTGTGTGTGTTTTAATTTGTAATTTTGTACATTAATGTGAATTCAAAGCGGAAGCATTTTACTTAAAATATATTTTTTTTTAACTAAATTTTTTATAAACTTTTTTTTTAGATTTGCGCATCTAAGGAACTTAAATCGGTCACATACAATCATTACAAGATAGGATAATGAAACAATTCTAAATTAATTAAGCTCATACGACTAGTTTTAGCTTAAATAACAATACAGCGAAAAACATACACATGTATGTATGCACACACACATATATACATATGTACGAGTAGGTATGTATGTGGATGCAATATTTGTGGGCATCCTAATTAAATAAACTCAAGTTGGCTGCTTGTGTTCTATTCTCGCACATATGTACTTATGTGCCTGCGTTGTTCTTTGGTATTTGAATAAGTGTGAATATTTTATCCTAATTCACAATTAATGGTAAATCTAGTGAATTTATTTACAGTTGTTGTATACTAATGCAGATTTTTGGACGAATTAAAACCATTGGATGGGTAAATAAATAAATGAAATGTTTGTGAACATGAATGTATCTGCACAACTTTTAATAAACACTCGTACGTATGTCTGTATATACATATGTGTGCACGTATACAGTTACGTACAGATAAGTACATGTGCATGTGCGAATGTATGGGAAAATATTTACACAATAATTAATTGAATAATGTCAATAAATTTTCAACACATGTATCTTCAATTTATACGTTTATGTGTGTTCATATATCCCTACATATTTACACACTACTACTACAGGGTGGCCCAGAAAGACCGAAGTGGTGTGAATTGCTTATAACTTTTTATTTAAGAGATATTTTTTTAATTTTTTTTTTTTTTAAATACATTAAATTTATGGGGAATATTTTTGGATTAGTTATTAAAAATGATATCCCGCAAGTGGTGGCCATATTCTGCTTCGCACAAATGTGCTCTTTCCAACACATTTTCCATGACCTTTCGCAAAACTTCCGGTGGTATGTTGTTAATTTCTTCTCGAATATTGGTTTTTAACTCCTCAATAGTCCTAGGCTTATTAACATAAACTTTTCCTTTTAAATAGCCCCAAAGAAAACAGTCTGGAGCGGTTAAATCCGGGGAACGCGGAGGCCAATTAAAATTGCTGTTACGAGAAATTATTCTTTCACCAAAGATGTCGCGTAAAAGAGTCATTGTGGCCCTCGCAGTGTGCGCTGTGGCTCCATCCTGTTGGAACCATATTTGCGGATGGTTTTCCACGGCTGGCCTTACAAAATTTTGCAACATGGCCCGATATCGATCACCATTGACGGAAATGGCGACACCTTGTTCATTTTCAAAAAAAAATGGGCCAATGATCCTTTCTGAAGAAACACCGCACCAAACGGTACACTTAACTGGGTGCAATTGTCGTTGATGAAGTACTCTCGGGTTTTCCGTAGCCCATATCCTACAGTTTTGCTTGTTAACGAACCCATTTAATTGAAAATGGGCTTCGTCACTCATTATTAAGTTATGAATAAAATTTGGATTCTCTTGTGCTTTTTGCTGGAAATAAATTGCATAGTCAAGTCGTTGCTGGTAATCTGTTGGTTTCAATTCTTGGACAAGTTGAATTTTGTATGGAAACAATCCTATGGTGTGCAAAATTCGCTGCAGCGACGTCCTTGAGAGGTCCAGTTGTGACGAACGTCTCCTGGTTGATGTTTCTGGATCCTCCCGAATACTCTCCTGTACCACTTGAATATTGTCAGCCGTGTGGACAGTTCGGTGTCTGCCGGGACCAGGAAGGTTCCTTACTGCTCCTTGTTCTCGAAAATTTGCAACCAGACGGTTTATTGTTGACTGAGAGGGTGCAACCCGCACATTAAATTGACGACGTTATGCACGCTGAGTCAACACAATGGACCGTTGATTTGAAAAGTAAATTTCAACAATTTGGGCACGTTATTCAATTGTGTATTGCTCCATTATAAATTATCCAAGTCTTCTTTACAAAATACTGAAAAGAAAAGAAAAAAAAAATTATAATAAAAAAGTTATAAGGAATTCACACCACTTCGGTCTTTCTGGGCCACCCAGTACATATCTAGATATTTGCATACATGCAAACATATACATAAATGTACGTGTGTATGTACGCATGTGTGTGTGTAGGCTCACAGACACAAAAGCTTGTTTTTCAGATTCATACGAATTCAAATTTATACACATGTGTGTATGTAGGTGGGGGTGGTTATGTGTGAATTTGGTTCTTAGTTTGCTAGTATGGAAATACTTTGCCACAGACGTATGTATGTATGTGTGTGTGTACGAGAATGTATGTACATATGTATGTGTATTTTGTTTGTATAAGTTCTGTTTGAAATCTCGTAGTCACTAAAGTGAAACATAAACAAAAACATCCGAAAACACACACTTTGGACTTAAAGTTTTGAAAATTACCCATTCCACATCGAAAAAAAGAAGGACAAAACAAAACTCAACGTCATCAGGATTCCGGACACACAGATACATTATGGTCCAATGTTTGTCTGTGTAAGTATGTAAAGCGATTAGGTGAACAAATCAACAAATCAGTAATTTAGCAATTTCGGCAACTTTACTTTAAATTAACATTCAACCAAACGCAAACATACACGTTCAAAACAAAAAAAAAAAAAAAACAAAAAAGCAGAAAAATTGCCATCGTGCATTCATATCTCAAAATCCTTTGGAAAATTTGCAAACCTGAAAGTAGAGACGAAGTATGAATGCGGTTGTGCTCATGTCCGCATGAAGATTTCAGCAAGATGAAAGCAGTTTAATTTCCAAAGTCTGTATGCACATAACGTACTCCTCCAGCCACACTGCAGCATCAAGATGCAATTGTATTGTTTTAAAGTTTGTCTTTTAATTTACAAAATTGTATTTGTCTGGCAAAGGCGTCAATCACTTGATGTTTCTTTCCAGTATATAGTCGTGCAATCGTCACCAAATGGTACCATCAATCTGAGCAAAAAAAAAAAAGGAAATTAAATAAATAAAAATTCGAATGAACAAGGATCATTCGTTCAGTCAGTTGCCAAAAGAGTAAAAAAAAAGCGAAGTAAAAACAGTTGAAAAGTATCGAAGCAACAGATTAATAGCCCAATGCCCCAAATATGCTGTGTGATTTTAAAGGTTTTTCTCTCCTTTTGTTTTGTTTCCTTTAACTTTATGTTTTTCTCTTAAGTCAATTTAAAATGTTTTTCTCATGGTTGACGCGTTCTGTGCTAAACAAATGTTTAACTTTGGGAAACACAAAGCACACACATCCGCGACACAGACATTGTCACCAATAAAAAAAAATTAAAAACAGAAAAGCTCTACTAAAAGAAATTCTAAAAATGCAAATAATCTGTTGTTTTCTACATATAAAACCATTTTCTTGTTTGATAGTCAGAGAGAGAGAGAGAGAGAGGAAGAGAGCGCGATGATAGCATTGCCATTACTTTTGCTAATTATTTAACTATCGTATGGCGACAAAAAACTATTCTCTCTCATTCTCATATGTTAAGTTACTGATTAATTTATGGTAACTAATTTATAACGACATACATACTTAAGCTCCAAATGCGGAGTAGACACCATTGTTGTCATTTTTATAATTGATCTATAACTGAATAAGCAGCAACTGAAAGTGTTATCACACAAGTGAAGTTCTTGCCGAATTTTATTTAATGCTGCTGTCAAAATGATACCAACATATTCTCTTAATACCAATTCCCAAATAAAACATGGCAAGATAATAGTAGTAGTAGTTTAAAGAGCAACAACAAGACGTTAGCGTTTATGCTTACATATTATGTGTGGATGTGCAAGTACTAGAGGGCTGCGCAAGCGCAAAGAAAATATATCTTACAAGACAACATATTATTTATAACTACAATCCATCTTCTTATTTAACTTTTTTTTTTTTTTTTTTTTTTTTGAATCATTTTGAATATAATGGAAATGCTCGCATTTCAATCCATACTTCTTTTTTTGCGAAAACTTTGTTTTTTAGTTTGTAAAAATTGCTTCAAAACCTAAAAAATTAAATCTTGATACTCGGAAATCAGATCTTGCTTTTCAGCTCTTGTTTTTCAAATGAGGAAATTACTAAAGAATTTCTTTTATTGACAATATTATCAGCAAAATTTTTTCCAAAATCAATTATTTTCGAAATTTTATTATACAATTCTATGTAAAATTTTTCGCAATTTACATTACATTCTTATATTTTTACACAACTCTTGATATTTTTTATGCATACTATTTTTATTTTTGCTGCCAACTACTTTTGTAATAAACAAATTTTTTGACAAAAATTAAATTTCTGTTTTTTTTTTTATATTAGGTGTGTTTCCCAACTTAGCTTGGAATCCCGCGGGATCCCAAATTGCATGAAAAGTAATCCCGTTCTTTAAAATCATGCAAATGAAAGTGCTGTTGAGGTACCAGTATGCTTCTTCTTCTTGTACTTTTTCTTCGGGCTGCTTTGGGAACCTAGTGAATCAATCAGTTGTTTTATAAACAATAACAAAGAAAGGGAGTTCACATAAATCAACTCGTTTCAATGCTTTTAAATAAATATTAAATAAAAAAGCTATGCTCTAATATAACATCAGAGTGAACGTCAGCAGAATGAGAAAGCGAGTTTCTTCATGCTCGTGTCTTATGTCAATTTTGTTGAATATTCGTATGTGTATCTTTTGTACAAAAGTAAGTCCCATTAAAACTGTTTTTCAAAAGATATTCTGCAAAACTAATAATCGGAAAATTGCAATGGCGTATTTTGTAAACAAACAGTCGCTTTTTTGCCAGCTCTTGCTCATAACAAAACTCTCATCAAAAATTATTATACCACTGCGACGAGGTACGATAATATACTAAGTAAAAGCGAAGCTACAACAAGCCAACAATAAAAAAAACAACAGGAAATTTCATTGTTACTTTGTGATGAGAACTGTTAAACAAGAGAAAAGAAAAAAAAAACAAAACACACGAGTATTTTACTTTGCGTTTCTATTATATAAAAAGGTTTTCTCTTTTTTGTAAACAGTAATAAAAAAGTGTCTGTATACGTTCTATATTTTTAGACAATATAACAAGAGCGAGTTTTCTCCTATATAAACAATCCCAACGGGGAACTTTTCGGTAGAACGGCTTTCTTGAAGGCCTTCCAACACATTATTTTAGATCCGATATTCATTTTGCCTGAGGTCTGCTAAGAAAATCCTGTCAAGAAGGCTTTCAATAAGACCTACCGTGTAAGGGAGTGTGAAATGCTGTCTAGGCATCTACGACATCGTGTGTAAAAAATGAATGAATATGTAATCGAATAAAGAGGACTCCTGCCTTCCAAATTAGGCATTTCAGAAGGCCTGTGCTTGCACATTCTGTATTTTGTACACAATAATACAAAAGTGTGTGCCCATGTTAGCAAAATAAAAATAACTTTTGACAGTTTTCATCATCAAAGTGTCAGCTGCCGCTTCGATACTACCTAGTATACCGTTGCACCATGCGACTGCGAAAACAATTTTAAGTCTTTGTGTGGCGTTCGTTGTTCCCGTTGCGATTGAATTTGACGTTCTCATCTTCGATGAACACTATGTCAGCCTCATTGTGTTAGTGTCCTTGCTATGCTTGCTATGATTAGCATTTTTTCTGATGTTTTGTTGTCATTTTTCCTATGAAACAGAATTCAAATACTGTCATGTTTTAAAACTATGAAGTGCTTGTTCTGTTTCTGTTTTAAAGTAGTGAGCTGTGTTTTTTAAATATTTTGTGCAGCCTTTTAGTATGTAAACACATATGTATGTACGTATGAAAATTTACCTAACAAGTCATTAACATCTTCTAGCAAACCTTCTTGAAATAATTTTGTTTATTTATGACTGGTGTCATATAATATTGTTTGCGATAAAGGTGTGTTCGACTATCGATAAGACAAGTTGGATTGAAGCCAGTAACTCATCTATCGAAGTAACTTTCTCTACAAGAGCAAATCAATCATTCACTGTCACACCCTTTTTACTCGTAATCAATTTCTGTCAATAGCTGCATCTTAAAGAATATATTTAGTTGCTTTCACCCAACCATCAGACAACATAAAGCTAAGATAAGTCCACACTTGTAAGGCAATTAATTACACAATGTCTCGTATGTATTTAATTGAAGCCAATAAAAAAGAAATGTCATATACACGAAATAACGCTTTAATGTTTTAGTTAGAGCTTTAAACTGCAATCTCCAAAAACTGCTTCCAACTTTTTTGCGACATTTATTTAAAATGCCCCCCGATCATCTGGATAGCAATGTTTAATGATTATATTGCTATTTAACAGTCACTGTTTTCAACGAAATGGGCTATTTAGCTGAAAACATTTCGAATTGTTTACATACATACCAAAACGAGCAGTTTCTATTAAAACTGTTGAAAGTAAGCTCCATAAACGTTAGTGGTACAGTGCGAAAATTTAATTAAGGTAAAAAAAATCACTTGTTGACAACGACAATCTTATAATACGAGTACAACAGCAGACAAGAATTAATTGAAATAGTTATATACGAATATTTTGATGCGAAATATTGCACAACATCACTCGCAGAGCTTGTATACACTTGTATAGAAAAGTCATTTTAGATTATTGGGAATTAGGAAAAACAAGATTATGATCAAAATTGGTAAACAAAATTCAACTGTCTGTTTCACAATGTCGATTTCCATCTCTCTATCTGAGTTCGATGCAAAAAATCACTCGAGCGACAGTGGGAAAGAACACGTAAATATTTTCTTGAATGGCAAAATCACGCAATTGCGATTTGGCTTTCGCATACGAATATTCGAAAAAAGATTTTTTAACAGTGCCATTAAGAACATTGAAATACAAGCAAGCTAATATACTCAGAAACATACACAGAAAGAAGAAGCTAGTACTAAATTTAAGTGTTTTACTTGCTTTTAGTACGAGTCGTACTCAAAAATGTAAGTAACATGCAAATAACACACAAGTATACTTACAATAAGCCGAAAAGAGTGTGGTTAAAAAAAACCAATGTCTTAAAATAAGTATAAAAGTCTTGAATCAAATGCAGAATTCTTGAACCGAGTCAATCAATTGCTGAGAGATAGAAAGTAATTAAAGATTTTCTAAAAAAGCTGCTATTTTTGGTTTCGAAATATTATTTCAGCAATTTTCTTTTTGAATTCTCGTTTATTTATTTAAAATAATAGAATATACTGAAAATATTTCGAAAAGCTTTCTAAGTTTGCTGTTGATTAGGATAACTTCTATGAAATGTCGAGATATATACAGCTTAAATTTTTTGTTTGGTATAAATTATAGATAGTATCTAATAGAGTAAATAATCTTAGACTCAAAACTTCTTTGAAAATAATGTGCATATACATATCGCTCCTTTATTGCAACGTAGTCATATCTCAAAAAATGAGCTTTTCGAGTTAACAATGCCAAAAATTTATTCAAATTACTCTCAAGCTGTTTCCTTTAGGAGATATTTTCTAAAAACAAAATTCTAAGATTTGTATGAAAAATAGAAATTTGAAAATGTTTTTCTCCAAACAAGCTTTTGTGAGTTATGACTATGTTGCAATAAAGGAGCGATAAGATATGTATGAAGATTGTTTGTAAATATGATGTTGTATCCGTATGATTACTAGCAATTTGTTAGTCCAACATAAGCGCCAATTTATACTAGTGAATTAACTTGCTCAAGAAGATTTTTAATTTTTGAAGTCACTTGCGCAAGACTCTGGATATTTCTCATATTTTTGAAGATATCGTTTCTTTCCTTCTTATCTCATCTACCAAAGAACACAAGACTTGCGCAAGCAACTTGCTCAAAGTGACTGAACTCATATGATTTCAATTTGGGTCTTATTATGTTTTGATTTCATTACATTGTATTTGATCGGCATCAAAGAGGCAAAGTGCCAAAACGTGTGGCCACGTGCCCGCATTTTCATTTAAATTTTGTGCGAACAAAAGAAAACGTACGGTTTCACAGATTAATTTTAATTTTCAAGCTTAAATCTGTTTCACTAAGAAACTTAGAAAATACAGTTAAGCAATAAACGATGAACGAACACACCAACAATAATAATATTAAAAAGAGAGCAATAACATCAAAACAAACAACAACAAATTGTCAGGGATTTGTTGTAATTACTTTAGAGATAAGACCGTAAACAAAACAATGGCGAAGGGATGCATGAATGTTGGTGGCTGGCTGGCTGGCTGGCTGGTGGTTCATTCATTTGTACGCCAGAGTTGTGTTTGTTTTCTTTTTATAAAGGGTCTTTGCCGCAAGTGTCATTCACTACCTTCAAAGCTTCATATACATACATGCACACATACATATGTATGTGCGCGCATTCATACATAGATAGAATAAGTAATGAATGACTGGAAAAGTCTTTAAAAATATACAAGTAGTATGTATGTATGTATGTATGTAAGCAGTGTGAAAGAATACAAAAGGATATCAAACTTTTTACGCTTCTTCATTTCAAACAAATGCTATCGAACTTTACCAAGAGCACTCCATGCTCTTAATACCATAAATTGACAAGTATTTCTATGTTTAATATTTTGCAGTACTGGTTGCTCCATCGCCATTGCCGTAATCCACAAGTGACGCATTCAGTCACGCAGTACTGGATTGGTCATCGTAGCTGGATGCTTAAATACACTGATAGGGCACATTCTCATCGTCATAAGCACAAACACACTTTAAATGTTTGTATGTGTATAAATTAGTATGTTTGGATGTATGTATGTAGACACAAACTTGTTGCCGATGATACAGATCATGAATAATCATTATATTATACAAAATATGTACTTACGTACATACATACATACATACATACATAGTACACGTGAGTGTTGCGCTTTTTTAAAGCCAATACCCGTAATAAATAGGGAATTTTGGTTGCAGCTAGAATTCTTTAAACTTACATGTGCAGAAAGTTTTGCTATCTAACGCCTATACCCAACGACAAAACTACTTTTTACTTATTTTTGGTAAAGGCCAACCTATTGCACATCTTACGAGCTTTGTCAGCGCTGGTATCACTTCTCACTATTAAATGGAATATACTTACATACATACGAGTATTAACATCAATGGGAATCTTCTATGCGCTTCTCTAGCCCATACACCGGTCGCTCGCAGTGCTTTTGCTATCCAACATTCGTCAGTAGCTTGTCTAATTGTGTTTCTCGTTATTCATGAAACAAAATGAAAATATATTAATTGTCTTCTTTTTAACTTTATCCCTATTTGTCTTTCACAAAAACCTCTCACATATTTTAAAGAGCAGTTTCAGAATCTCACGTTAATTTTCGCTAGCTTTTTGAGAAGAGAGACTTTATTTGCAATCCATTTTTAAGATCAACCACAACGTGAGGTAAGAAAACCTTGTGTTGATCGGATATGCTTCAATGTCGTTTCAACTAAGTGCCAATGTTGACGTCTGGGATTGTAGTTCTAAAATTTCTATTCAAAGGTACGCGCATATGAATACATATTTTTATAAAAATATACGTAAGTATCTAAAAGTTAGTATTAAGTGCTACTCGTGTTAATGCCTCCGTCGCTAGAAGTATGAAATTGAATACAATAAGTCACCTTGATCATATCCTTTTTTATCTTGGACCAGTACTCAGGATATGACTCCTACATATGCAGTACATTGTACCAGAACTAGGAAAAAAAAGTTGGGAGGAGGGGGAAAGAGAGACAAATGTTTGTGAGCTTTTCAACGTTATAACAGACAGGAAACACGTCTGCACAGGCGAAGCGTACGGCTGAAAAACGAATTTCCTCTATAATGTGTAGTACGATTCCCCGGGAAATCGGTCACAAATAGATGAGCTCTAGATGCTGAACGCGTGCTACTACTAAAATGTGCGAGTTTGGGAGCAAGATCCCAAGTTTTCAAGTTTGATAGAGAAATACGTTGAGGAAAATAAGAAAGAAATAGGGTAGGAGAGTAAACGGAGTCTTACGGCACCGCTGAATTAATCTACATGCAACTTTTTCTAAGATATTCTAGAGCTAGTGATATCTCTCTCTCACTGTTTCAATTCTGATCATCTCACTCTCACTGTTTAAATTCTGATCATCTGCTTCAGATGGTGAATTTACTAAAAACCTAAAATGCGCTTACTGTGTATAAAACCACTATAAAGTGCCCACAACATCTCGATTGGAGCAATTTCAAGTTTTTGAAATTTATTTTATACGGCATGCGGCAAACGCATTCTGTCATTCACACACACATACATACGTATGTATGTGTTAGTTGAATAGTGATGAGCGCGCAGATTGTTATTACTTTTACCGGAGAACAGGTTTTGCATTGGCGTATTCCAAACCAGGGGCACTCTGTTTTTGCGTGAAGAGGGGAAGGAGTCACTCGTTTGTTGTAACCATTAAAAGTCTAGGAAGCAGCACGACTTATGTTGTGTTGGCTTCCGAAACTCTTACCAAGGGTATAAATAGGCAGAACGGGAATCAGCATGCCCCCGGGCAGTTCCGCTTGCAGTTCAATCCCTACTGATCATGTTTCAAGTGCCTACCTTAGCTGGAACGTTTTAGCCGTGGTTTAAACCTATCGACGCAGTATCCCTGATAATTGTAGATGCAACACTTTTTTCGGGAGCTAAAAAACGCTCGAGATTCTGTTGCCTTGCAACAAATACCTGTAATGTAAAAAACCAGTGGTGATAGTTGGACGGGTGAGTTAGTTTAAGGGCTGATGCTCTTAGTGGACTTCGGCCTACCAACTCATTAAGCTTTGTCTTCCATTGTTTGCTGGAAAATTGCATACAGGAGGGATTAGAAGACCCGAACTCTTGAATAGGATGTTGCCCGTATGGCTACAAATATAAGGCAAGAATTGCTACCTGCAATTCTACCTGTGTGGCCTGGTAAGCCCCACGGGGGTGCTGGTGAATCGTGAATAATTCAATCCGTGGAATTAGTCCACATCAGATAAAGCACATGAATTGATATTTAAAATGTCTATCTATGCTTTATTATATTTAAAGCTCTGCAGCTCTAATACAAACACCGTTTATTTATTGAACACTGTACACACATATATAAGTATGCACACAACGTATGCACGAACAGACATATGTGTATATCTGTCTCAGGAGGAATAGTTTTAGCCATGCAATGAGTATAGCGTGACACAACTAACTGGTTGAGGTATACGCGGAATATATCCGAGTCCCTGCTGATAATCAGGCCGCATTAGATGTGCTGGC
The DNA here is from genome assembly GCA_914767995.1 of Thecocarcelia acutangulata. Lineage (NCBI taxonomy): Eukaryota > Metazoa > Arthropoda > Insecta > Diptera > Tachinidae > Thecocarcelia > Thecocarcelia acutangulata. Next base: position 189,859,340 of record OU612094.1, on the reverse strand, counting down.
GGTTGTCCCTACGACATCCTGATTCATTATTGAATGCCGGATATCTCTTACTGATATAACGAGGTATTCGTTATATCAATAAGATATAACGGACAAATTGATATATTGACAGGATGACTTGTAGAGACTGCACAGGATGAACGTTTACCATTTGGATAGCAAGACTAAGGTCCTAAGATGAATGTTACGTGCTATGGTAACGGTTCTGACGTAACATTGTCTTCCAATTAGCGATTTTTGTAGAAGTTATGTATATGGACAAGCATGAAGAGAATGTTGAGCACATCCTTCTTCTATAAGACCGCTTTTTCTTGGCAGATCACTTTCCCTCTTGCAACACAACGAACCCAAACAATGATCCAAGTGGGCGGCAAGTTTTCATGAAACTGGCAGACTCTACAACCTGTATATGTGACGTTTGTAACGTGGTTTTGTCGTCGGCTGAGGTAGCAAAGCGACGTCCAGGGTCTACTTACGGATCCACAAACCTTAAGTAATTAATAAGACAGGATTTTCCTCTTTGAGGCTTACAATAATCCAAATTCTATTTATTCAGTATTTACAATAATAACAATGATAGGTTTAGGCTCAGGATGCTTGCGGTTCGGCTTCTATTTCGTCTGTCTTTTGTGCAGGTTTAATATGCGGTGATGATTGCTTGTGGCCTTGTTGGATGTATACCTTCGTATTGACACACCTCGGGTTCGGCACAACAACGGCAGCTGATGAGAGTTCCTCTTGGGTCGGATGTATCTTCGTACGGACAGGCTTCGGTTTCGGTATCGCAGTCGTAGTCGGCATACACTGGAATCGAGTATGGTAGGAAATCTCTCGGGTTCGGTATAACAACGGTTAATACTGAGAATTCCTCGCAGGACGGGTCGGGTGTATCTTCGTACGGACTGGCTTCAGGTTCGGTATAGCAGTCGTACTCCACGTACACTGGAATCGGGTTCGGTAGGGACTCTCTCGGGTCAGGATAACAGCGGTCGCTGGTGATAATTTCCTCTTAGTGCCGGTCGTGTGTATCTTGCAACAATCTGGGCACCTGCGAAATGGACGACAGAAAAGTTGTTTTGTGAACAGTCTAGCCCGAAGGCCGCTGGGGGAACAGTCAGCCGAAGCTGCTGGGTAAATACAGACAGCCGAAACCGCTGTGGGAACAGTCTAGCCCGAAGGCCGCTGGGGGAACAGTCAGCCGAAGCTGCTGGGTATATAAAAAATCAGCCGAAGCTGCTGTTGAACAGTCTAGTCCGAAGACCGCTGGGTATAATTTATGCCCTGAAGGGGAAAAATGCTTTCGAATATTCGCGGTATAGACATCTTTCAATATCTCCACCTGGGTGATCACCTAAGAAATATTATGTACGAAGCAAAAAATGTATGCTTCGTTACACGTTATATAATAACAACTCAAATCGAGCTGAGACCAAGAAAGGAGTTTTAAGTCAAATTTTAATGAAATTTATTATATTTAAGAACTAATGAAAATACAGCAAACTGAAGTAGTATTTCGGCAAACCTACAAATAAAAAGGTGTGGCAAACCAAAATGTTATACTATTTATTTAATTAATGGATTCAACTACACTTTTTCAATTCTTAAAATTCGACTTCAGCTTTTACATACACACACATGTCAAACGCCGATGCGTTCAACTTTCTTAAATAATATTAACGCATATTTTTCACAGCCAGGACATCCTTAACAAATGAACACACTCTTACACATTTTAATTAGTAAAAAGCATTTATACATACTTATGTACGTACATAATCGTACATATTTATCACAATAAAAGAAACTACTAAAGTATTAAAATTAAAAAGACTTGGAAGAGCGATTTTAGTATCTTTGTTTTAAGAAAGACACATTAATAAATAAAACGGAAAATGTTTCATTAAAAAGCGAGATGCAAATGTAAAACAGAGCACGTTCTTATAAAAAATGAAATAAGTCATAAAAGATGACTGAGTTTAGAGCTACACACCTCTGTCATGCAAAGAAATTTTATCCAACAAGAAGCATTTCCTATTTAGGAAATAAGTTTCGTAGGAGCAAATCTGACTTGGAAGTCACATTTTGTTTTCGGAATACGAGCAATCACTGAGTATTTATTCTTTTATAGTTCAATAAAATGAAATTTTATTTTGAACTACTAGTACCAATACTCGTATCTACAATAACTTGCATTAATTAAGGTTTTCACATCCTATCCTGGTGGTGAGTTACAGAAACATATTTTACTTGGAGACGTCAGAGAATTGAACTGTTGCGAATGTTTGGGAAATTCTACTGCAAGCGTTAAAAAGGTTGGTTGCTTGCGTCTGAATTTTTGTGTTGAAAGAAAACAAAGTGAATAAAATTCAACGCTGTGATTTATTGAACAGTTTTTTCTGAAAATAAAATATACATAGAAACAGAAGGTTTTCATAGAAAAAGACAATGAATATACTTATGTATTTATTTAATTAGATTTAAAATATCTATATAACAAAAAAAAATTCAATCTAGACCTAAAAGTTCTTTATTAGGTACATATGTACATACGTGAAACTTAGAATAGATTTAATTTGTTTATATACAACTCACAACCAATTTTATTCAACACTAAAACGAATGCGCACTCTTTGTTGTGATTATACTCAACACTGAATTTTGTTGCTTGATTTTTGATGAATAATGAACGTTGAAGCAATCGATTTGATTTTACTCAGCATTAAACTTTTTGCTCGATTGTTTTGGTGATTGCAAATTTTTGTGTACGAGTATGAGAAAATCAAGCAAAAACATGACTTTTGGTGATCACTGCAATAATTCGAAAAAAAAGTTCAATTTGTGGTATTTTGCAAATTGATGTAAGTGCCATTTGTCCAGTTTAACATACTGAACAAAGTCATCCCGCCTATACGAATAATTTCTATACCACGAATTGGAAAACTCTGAATTTCCCTCGAACAGAACAAAAGAAACATCGCTGCCAATGACTCACAAGGACAAAAACAGTACAATGTGTACTTTGTCAGCATGTTGGCTATAGTGCAAAGTTTTTCATTATAATAATACTTTGTAATTAGGTTTTCGAAAGTTAATTAAAATTCGGTTATAAAAGCGGAAAAGTTTTCTCATGAACGCTTCCGGAAGCAGTACCAACAAAAGTCATGCCATTAAGCAAAAAAAAAGAAAAAGGAAAAAAAGAAAGGAGTAGAGAAACAAAAGAAGGGTTAGGAAATGAATAAAAATGAATCATTGGAAAAAAAAGCATACAGCTTTTTTTCGAGGGTATCATTAAGCTAAAAGATGAATTTGTATATGTATCTCTTCTCCATTTTGTTTTGCGCACTGTTTAAACTTGTACTTCTCTACTTTTTGTAGAGATGATTTGGGAGGTAACGCACACACGTACAAACATTGTTCATATAAAATTCAAGCAGTTTTTTGTTCCTACAATTTTTAAAGTAAACATTTCACAGAAATTACAAAATCATACATACATACATACATATATACTTTGCTAATACATATGTACATAAGTATATGTGTATGTAGGAATTTATGTACAGAAACAACATGTTCACTCTTTGAAACATTATTTTTTTAATTCATCCTATTAAAAGAAGAACATTATATTTTAATGAGCAAAAATTGTTAATCATACAGATGAACGTACCAGCCAACAAAATCGTTTGCCATCTGCCAAATGCCTTTATGAATTTGAGGAGCCCTGGTTCTGGGAAAGAAGGATGTTGGAAAAACTTTAAAGATTCAAATTTCTGCTCAATTTGGACTGGTTTTCTAGTTCGTGCAAATTTTTGCTATACCATAGTTATTTTGCAAGTTTTAATGTATTCGAATAAAAGCAATAAAATAAAATCTTCGAAAATGTTACGATGAGAAGAGGAAAAATGTTATGAAAAAGCAAGGAAAAGGAAATACTATAAAGGGAAGCATCTTCCACCGATTGGCTATATATGATCACTTTTTCCACTTTTTTATTTAATTAAAAAATTGTTTTTATATGTAATACTTTCCAGCTCACATCTATGTACGCAAGTTAACTTAGGAGTACTCGTATTATACTTTTTCTTGAGAAAAACTTGTTTAATATGATCAGTTTTTCAGCATCCGGAAATTCTGTATTTTGAGTTTATGATGTACATTTAACCTATTCTAAAGCCAATTACACAACATATCTTAATTTTCCTTCTGGGGCAGCGACATGCAATTTTTCATAAGAAAAATTAAAGGGGTTCTTAGCGGATCTCTGCCCGAGCTCCGTTGTATCGGTACGGTAAATAAAAAATGTAGTGAAATCTACAGATTTTAAAAGAGTACCAACTTTTTTAAATTACTCGTGATAACTGAAGGAATACGTAGTGAGAAACACCTGAACATAATTAAAAATATTTTTCAACAGTGCTGAAGTAGACATATAATTTCCACTGGGTGGGTTGCAGTACTAGTAGCAAAAACAAACCTTCACAAGTAATTTTAAATTGTAGCTTAAAATAATTTGGTGTTTCCTTTGATCGCCAACAGCTAACTAATTTACTATAATTTGAAGTAATGAAGTAATACATTGCCTGCTCATGGCTACAAGTCAGGCTTTATGGGTCAGAAATGGGATTAAAGAGAAGAGCTATCAAGAGATTGAAAGCTCTTATTTTACGTTTACAATCGAAACAAAGTAAATACTCGTATACAATGCTGTGCCAAATCACGCTGTAAAAATGAATTGATAGGTGGTATGTTATAATGTCCAGCAACCTCAAGTGCGTGGACCTAATGTCGCGCCCATCGACATTATATCACAATACTTACCGGTATCACAATCACGATCACATGCGGATATTAATTCGTTTTAAATCTGTGATAATAACCACATTTGAAAAAAGTAATAAAATGCAAATAAAGGGTGGTTTAATAGATGTGTGTATGTTTGAATTTGAATAAAAGAACGGCGAAGTTTTTAGATTGGTATGAAATTTTTTTTATTCGAAAAATAATCTGGCAGTATAACTTAAGTACGACTTCCGGCATATGACCGCATGACTAGCTCGAACGTAGTCTAATCTGGACGTTCAATTTGCGCTGACTCCATAAAAAAACCTCTAACAGCGTTCAATCACAGGTCGGAAACGTGAAAACTGTGCGGTTACCAAACGTTCCCATCAACGAATGTGACATGAGCTGTGTGACATTTTGCACCCTCTTGTTGAAACCTCAGCTCCTGCATATCATGGTTATTCAATTGATCAACGAAAATGTCAGTAATCAGGGCTCTATAATGGGCCATAACTGACTGTAATGTTCTGTACAGCACCGTTTTTAAAATATTACGAGCTAGCCCATAAAGCACACCAGGCAATTAATTGCCTGTCCCACGATATCGAACGTTAACGTCTGCCAATATTTTATGGATCTGAAAAGAGATTAAGAGATTACTTGTGAACTTTCTGTTAACAAGTTTATCTATCGCTCGCATTAATAGATTGAACTATGTGACGATTAAGTCTGTTAGTATGCTCATAATCAGAGTTTTGCTATTTAAAATGTTAGCGAACGTCAACGTTCGACATCATGAGACAGGCCCTAAATGCAAAACCAAACGAAACATAAATTACTTCAAATTTTGTCAGCTTAAAGATTTCTATATATATATATATATATATATATATATATATATATATATATATATATATATATATATACTGGACAATTCAATGGAAACTTTTCTAAAAATTTATTTATTTATTTTTAGAAGTCGAAAATCAAAAATTATTTCTAAAGAAACTTCACAAGTATTTTAGAATTTAATTTTATAGATTCTTTTTGATATATAAACAAAAAAATAATAACATAAAAATAACGTAGTTCTAAAATTATAAAGAAAAATTAAAAGTATCAAATTTTGAGGTATTGACAAAACAATGGAAACTTAAAATTTACTCCAATAAAAACCTTCGGCCTATTATCAAAAATTAATATTTTGTTGGGTATCCTTTGTTTTTAATTACTGCATCACAGCGACGATGCATTGATCCAATTAATTTGTCAATTGTATCCTTTGGTACCTTTTGCCATTCACTCAAAACTGCATTGGATAAATCTTCCTTCCATGTGTAATTTCGAGTTCTTATCTTGCGTTCTACAATTTTCCATAGATTTTCTATGGGATTGAGATCCGGGGATTGGGCAGGCCACTTCAAAACACGGACCTCATTTGATTGTAACCAGTCAGTTACAACCCTAGAGGTGTGTTTTGGATCATTGTCATGCTGAAATCTCCAAATTAGTGGCATGTTCTCCTCTGCATATGGATACATTATGTCGTTTAAAATGGATCTGTAGCCGACACCAGTCATTGTATCCTTTATAATGTGAATTGGGCCCATTCCTTGCCCAGAAAAACAGCCCCACACCATAATATTGCCACCTCCAAACTTGACTGTCTTGCTTGTGTACTTTGGGTCTAGTCTCTTTCCCTTTGGCCGCCTTACAAATGATCTTCCATCATTGCCCCTTAAATTATATTTGGACTCGTCTGAAAAAAGGACAGTATTCCATTTCTCTTTAGACCAATTTATGTGCTCTCTGGCAAATTTTAAACGAGCAGCACGGTTTTTCTCCGATATCAGAGGTTTTTTCGCAGGGCGGAAGCAACCACGACCAGCCTCGCGGGCTCTACGGCTAATTGTTCGAGAGCTAACATCCAATCCAAGAACATTTTTAACCTCTCTTGATGCCATTTGGGGGTCTTTTTTGAACTCTCTTGATATTAAATTATCCTGTCTTGGAGTAGTTTTACGTGGTCTTCCTCCTGAATGCAGAGTTTTAACAGTACCCGTTTCACGAAATTTCTTGATAATCTTCGAAATTGCTGATTTATTCATCGAATATTTATCACAAATAGTTTTTTGTTTTAATCCAGCATTAAAATCATTTATTATTTTTATTTTTAAATCTTCACTTATCTTGACTCTAGCCATTTTTACTAATTATGTATTCAAGATTCTTGTGTTTAAAATATTTGAAAAAAGAAGCTGGCAAGAGAGTAATTTAAAAAATAACGGTAAATTATTATGCATTTTGCCTCGTTTTTTCATCAATACATTTTGCTTTAGTCATCTTTCGTGCAGAAGTGTAAAAGTTTCCATTGTTTTGTCGAACCCCAAAAATTGTATACTTTTAATTTTTCTTTATAATTTTAGAACTACGTTATTTTTATGTTATTATTTTTTTGTTTATATATCAAAAAGAATCTATAAAATGAAATTCTAAAATACTTGTCAAGTTTCTTTAGAAATAACTTTTGATTTTCGACTTCTAAAAATAAATAAATAAATTTTTAGAAAAGTTTCCATTGAATTGTCCAGTACTATATATATATATATATATATATATATATATATATATATATATATATATATATATATATATATATATATATATATATATGTATATATGTATATATATATATATGTATATATATATATATATATATGTATATATATATATATGTATATATGTATATATATATATATATATGTATATATATATATATGTATATATATATATGTATATATATATATATATATATATATATATATATATATATATATATATATATATATATATATATATATATATATATATATATACTGCTTTTAAGCAAAAAAAAGAGAAAAAAATTAATGAAAAAATCGGTTTAGGCTACACCTCGGGTATATATGGACCGATATCGAAAATTTTTATTTAAATTAAATAACCTTATTTTATTACCAGAGCTGCTTCTACTCAAAAAAAGTTCTTTAAGTTCGCTTATGCAACACTTGCATTAAAAAATCTGTTTAGGTATATATGGCTTGGGTATATATGGCTCGATATCGAGAAATCAATATTGCTAAATAACTGCGTCAAGTTTGAAGCAGAATTTTGAAGCGAAATTTTAGATATAGCTATATATGTGAACCGATTTTACTGACTTTCAATAGTAAACCCATGAATCGATGGTGTAATAGAATGGTGAAAGAAAAAAGTTTCTAATAAGTCTAATGGCTTTCTCAGAAACGGTATTTTAACTCAGCATTCAAACATTAGAGCGGGCTTATAACATGGAGGTCAGAAATTTGGTCATCTTAAACCTTTGTCTAAATGTTATTATTATTATTTTATTTTTTTGGAATCTGTACTTCTCTAGAGTTCCCCAGTGCCAAAAGCGCATTAAGAAAACCAGTTAGCAATAGTCCACATACACATACATATGTACGAGTGAAGGGCAAACCAGCTATTAAAAAGGAAAAATCTTAAAAAATTTGGACGTGTTTAGAAAAGAGTTTGCATAATGAGACAGTGCACTATATCTAATTTTAATTAAGTTGAAATAAATCTGTTTTTGAGTTTATTACTGATTTATTTACGAACATTTTCATTCATAAGATATTCATCTTGTTGTGTTAGGCTTTAATCCTAATCACAAATAAATAAAAAATATATATTCGTGTATTACATAAAAGAAAAATTTTGATTTAGAAAACGGAAAGTGGATTATGATATTGAAAGATGAAGTGAATTTCATATTGTGATTATTTGTATACAACAATTATAGAAAAAAAACCCTTAAGGAATCGCCCAAACCACTTTCACTTACACTAAACTCACGCAAAGCTTTCGGCTGTCCAGCTATTCGGAACTAAATCAGCCTCTACTTAAAAAACTACGCATATAAAAACTGTATTCTGCACACGTATCATATACACGAATACGAGTATATATGTACATTATGATATTCCTATTTGTAAAAAATATTTTATGGAAGATAGTATTTGAAAAATTTCTGAAATTTAGTCATTATTGGGTCAAATAGCTTGCAGCACGAAAAAAAAAATACTTTAAAGTGTTAATAAGCATGAAAATTTCGTGAAATAAGCGTAAATTATTAAAAAGTGTTCGGGCGGCACTACTATAAAAGAGAATTTCAACAATCATTTCACAATTACATCGGATATTCATCCGATTTCCAAAAATCTAAAATTTCTGCCTGCGAAAGAGCGAGATTAAAAATAAAGACCAACAAAATACAAAGTCAAGCTAAAACCTATTATTTGAATGGATATTTTATCTACCAAGTCCTCAAAAGCATAAACAAGCTTCTTCAAATTGAAGAAAAACGAATTTTGAAAATCAGAACGCAACTCACGGGCTTGTGTTGGCATACTCGTATAGGATTAAAACAATAAAAGAAAAACAAATTTAAAGGACTCAACTGCAAGCAGAAAACCGCCTTTAAAGGTAAAAAACATATAATTCAATTCACAAATTGCAAAGTTATACTGAAACAAATATAGGAAATAAAGAAGCAAATTGGAACCCTGCCCCTTTTTTGAAATCGTTTAAATATCAAAATGCTTTTATCCGAGAGAAATTAAATCTTTATATCGAAAATATTTCACAGAGAAAGATTCTATACGAAGAGATGTGACTTTTCAAATCTTGTAGCCGTAAAGAGCGCATGTCATTTTGCAAACACAAGAAATGTAACAACCACCCATAAAACTTCCTTCCCATCCCATGAAAATCTATTGTGCTAGTATAGATTTTTCTGTTAAATGCCATTTTATGTACATATTTATGCCTATGAACTACAAACGTTCATGTATACGCACATATCGCTCCTTAAATGCCACGTTGTCATAATTCGAAAAGACAAAAATTAAAAACTGGTGTTAACAAAAAAAATTATACATTTCATATTTCTACTCTTCTTTTCTGTTATGTTACGAACTCGGGCCGAGAGATAATTGATAAAGATTTTGGCAAAATTAGTTAGCATTTTGTCAAACTAAAAAATTTCGATTCCAATTTTATGTCTATGTTGCATTTCAGGGGCGATATGTTTGGATTTGGGTGCCTACTCTACTTTTACACATAAAATTATAATACGAGTATCAAGTGCACAACACGAATTACACACGTATGCATGTGTGTATGGATGTGTATTCATATATGTATGTATATATGTAAACATTACATACACAAATACATACTTAAAAACATACATATTTTCCAAAAAAAAAGGTGATAGACGCCATTAATAACACACAAAAAAAACTGATTTTTAAAGGATGACAGTCAGAGGAGAGATACGAGTATTCGTATTTTCTTAAAGGGAAGTGTGTTTTTAATTTTAGTAAATTGAAACTCAAGGCTTTAATATTAAATCTAAGCCAAAGTTGTAACTGCCACACTAGTAGAGCTATTTAAAATCGATATCCAAAAGTATGTACATGTGCATGTGTGTTTAGAAATTTCCTTTTTCAGAAAAATCTATTTTATCCGTATTTCGATAGAAGACACTAAACTGAGTTTTTGAAAAACCACGCTAACATTACACACACACACGTCCATGCATACGTAAATACATAGATACATATGTATGCTTAAAACGTTTTTTATTTTTGTTAATAACAAATTTGAAATGCACAACGATTAAAATGTTTTTGGTTTTTTTTATCTTCAATAAGGTCGTCATTTAAGCAAAATTAATTCAAAACTTCAAATTATTTACATTAAAATATTTCTGTACACAGCGCGTCTTTATAATGTACATATGTATGTCTACATGTACTTACACATACATGCATGATCCCATATAAATGAGCAAATGAGCATATCGTTCATTGTCTACATCCCGTCGCCTCTAATTAAAAATATTCCGCTAATTGTAAGAAACAACAATGAAAATGTCTCGACAGAGAAACACAATTCCCGAATTTACCGAAAAAAATCCCTTTTTTTATACGAATAATGTATTCGTGTACATGTACGTGTGTATGATTCGTAATGGGAATGCAGTAAATAAATATTAATAAACTTGTAGGCAATTTTTCTAGAAAACAGGTAAATATTAATTTAAATCACAAACTGGAAATATCTTCAAAGATAAGATTAACGATAAAGAAATCACAGTTTTAATGTTCCTTAGTTAAGATTTAAGCATCTAATTTCGAATAATATTCTGGCAAGGCACACCAAGAAAGTTCAGCGGTGAACACTGCCTACCACATTACATTTCTTGAATTATGTGTGCAACACTTTGTGTTCGTAGGATGCATGCGAAGTAATGTTCAATACCTCTACCTGCTTACAAAGTATGCGTGATTGTATTCGAGCTGCATACTACTAACTTACAAGTAAGTAATGAGCTTTTGTGTTCGTTGGATGAACACTTCAGTATCCCGCTGACTTTGTGTACAAATGCGACAACGTGTTTAAAAATGTACACTAGTGCATCGGACTATCGCTTCTGTAATCGAAATGTTCGTGTTGGGAGTATTCCCTTATCACCATATTCGGAGAGATGTACTCAAACTCCCTTTTTTATTCGACTCATTTCACTTCTTTTTTTGTTACGCCGCTACACCTTAGAAGGGATAGATAACCAGAAATCTTACCTGTCTTACAGTCAAAACAAAGAATTCATCGGTAGTCCTAATTTTGTACCAATGGGCTACACTGGTATCACACAGAATGAAAGCTATGTACGACTTACTATTTTTACAACTGGAAATATTTTGAGTTCGTGGGCTCATCTTATCTTTAATGTGGTCTTAAAAGAACACCAAATGCAAGTTTCTCTCTTTGACTATAGAAGGGCCAGATGAAAGCATATTTTAGCCGTTTGCGCATTATTTTTTTAGTTTAAATTTATTAATTGTAAATCATCGCTTTCAACTAATAATTACCTTATTAATTAAAAATATTGTTAATGCTTATTAGACAAATTTCTACACAAAATTTGTCAATTAAGGGTTAAATAAATATAAAACATTTTTGTTTTAGATTATGATCGTTAATGTTCCGATCAGAAACCTTACTGGAGGTCTCCATTAGCCATGAACATGATATAAGCATCATGTCGAACATCGCAAATAGCTAATGTGGCCCACTCATCTCCCTGTTTCGTTCATACTCTGCCATCAATGCTCGAGCATATGGCTGAGCATCGATGTTCGCCATGAAGTTGGCCATCACTAACAAAAATATACAAAATGGCTCCGAACTCAATACTTTGATATGGTAAATCCGAACATATGTACGTATTCGCCACATACAAGAACATGAACTATTTTTTTTTAACTTCGCTCTGCCACCGTTATGTTCATGTCAGGTTCAAGTCGATGGCACATGAAGACGAACAGTTAAGTAGTTTTGCTAAAGAGATATTGCGCAAAGTGCTCACATGGCAAGTCAATTATGACAAAATTTTTAAAAACATCTGCAAAAAATTAAAGTAACATAGATGAATTTTTTACACACAAAACAATGCCTGCTGTGTTGGTGTTGTTTTCGAGTTGCTTATGTTTTATATACTAAATATACTTTGATAACGCCAATCTAAAAATTGACCAAGGAAATACACTGAAAGGAAATACAAAAGTTACGAGTATTACAACGAAGCTTTCGATACATCTGAGATCAAATTTTACTCCGAGCGAATTAATATTATTAAGTCAAAGTAACAATTATTTAATTCATTGCGATTTAACAAAAGCTTATCAAAATTAAGAAGACAATTTTCTTATCTGGAACAGATTTTATATTAAAAATTAAGAAAATCTTGTTTACTTACAATAATTGAGTAAAACTTTCGGTTAAATAATAAAACTTTTAATTCAATCTATTTAATCCACATTGAGGAATTTTTTCCAAATTTCTGTTCACAATATTCTTGACGCGGTACGACAACCAACTCAAAATACATAAGTTATTTTTATTAACTTAAGTTTCATACTTTCTCTTATAAATACTCGTACATTAAAAAAAAATATATTAAGCTTGGTTCTTTTCCGACAGCTCCATTAGTCTCTACTAGCTACTTTTTAAAATAGATTGGAAAATCGCCGGGCTGCGCAAATGTTTTCCAATGAACTCTGCTTCTTGTTTTTTAGCGAATACGTGAATGTCACAGTTTACATTCTCCAACTTATGTCGCCACAATTATTTCTTCTTTAAAGTTTGTGTTTACACTGCGCGATTTTTATGTTTAAATATTAGTGCAAAGTGTGCCACTGCCAGATCAGATGTATGCCAACATTTACGGGATATCTTGTAGTGGATTTATATAAATAAAAGAGTACGTCATCCAGATATCTTCCGTCGAGTTGAACACACTGTTCAAAACGGAGCCTTGTGTTCTGCGCCACATGCTGCAGTAAACTTGGTTCAATTGAGCTGATTTCTCGACGAATATTTTCCTTTACAGCCACAAGAATTTGCGGGTTGTCAAACTCTCGCTTTGAGATAGTATCATAAAAAAAATTCATTGGAGCATGCCCACATAGCGAGAAATTTCCCCGAAGCACATTCGTTGAAGCTCTGGAAGAGTGTGCAGTCGCCTCATCCTGTTAAAACTACGTGTGTGAAAAGTAAGATGGATGAGCTCGAAGTTTACGCAAAAAGAATTCCGTAATCATGCGTCGATAATTTTCACCGTTGATATTCGTCATTTGGCCTCGAGACAAAAAACCAGTTTCCTTGGGATAATGCAATGGTTTTTGATGTTTCAATCGAGGGTTGCGGCTTCTTGGAGACATGTAGCGGCAGTTTTGCTTGGTGACGTTGTTGTTTAAGTGAAAACGAGCCACGTCGCTCCAAAAAATTGGATTTACAGCGTGAGCATTTCAACATCATTTCACAAACATTTTTGCGTAAATCAAAGTCACTATCTTGCAGTTCTTGAATGATTTGAATTTTATAAGGATGGAACTTCAAATCATTTTTTTAAGTGAAAGTGAGCCACGTCGCTCCAAAAAATTGGATTTAGAGCGTGAGCATTTCAGTATAATTTATAAACATTTTTGCGTAAATCAAAGTCACTTTCTTGCAGTTCTTGAATGATTTGAATTTTAAAAGTATGGAACTTCAGATCATTTTTTTTAAATTTCATAAATAATTACTTCTGAAGGTCCCAGTGAGACTGCTCTTTTCCGTATTGAGACTCGTCGATTTTCACGTAAACTGCTGTTCACTGTTTACGGGAGTCCTTGGAGATTAACTGGGCATTGGCCGTGAAATATTCATAGCCGAAAGAGTTGCGCGGAATCTCTGTACCCACGAACGATATAAATTTACACTCGGTCCGAATACCGAACTTTAAACAAAATTGTCGCCGAGCACTTCAGAGAATCATTACTCGAGAATTTCATACTCATTTTAAGGCATCACATTAATCCTGTTTTCAGCTTCTTTTATGTAGACTTGTGTGTCATTCATACTTGAAATTTTGAGTACGACTCGTATTAAAAGCCAATAGAAAAAACATATATAAACAAACAACCTTCTTTTTTCCGTGTACTCATAATAGAAACTTACATCAACTCACCCACTATTTGAACATGCAAACATTTTAATGTAATTAACAGCCTGTTCGCCGGTATCGAATGAATTCGAATCAATTTCTATCAGCGTGTTCGCCGATATCGAATGAAAATGTATGCCAAAGAAAGCTAGTCACTCACAATCGAATCAATTTGGGGTTGGCTATGTCACTATTATTCGTTCATATGTACTCATGTATTTCAATTGAATTTTGACACATCTTTCGCATAGAATAACGTTAGAAAAATCCAAGCAATTTTCTTTCGCCTAGAATGCGAATGAACTTATCCTTTGACATCGATTTTTCTGTATTGTTTTCGAATAATAAAATTGTTCGTGTTGAAAAAAGATAGATTTCTGACTGTCAGTAAACACAATTTAGATTAATATACATACATACCTACATATACATATGAATGATTTTAAATAACATGTGATTTTATATAAAATTTTGTTCGAGATTTTCTGATCTTTTTAATTTTCACGACATATCTATATCACTGGTGCTCTCATCAATATCATATATTTTTCAAAGCTGCATATATCTTGGATTCGTCAATCTTTTAAATTTTAGAGACTTTTGATTGACATAGTTTTGTATAAAATTTTTACTCAGTGAATAGACTTTATTGGAAAATACATTTATATAAAGTGTATTTATAAATTGTATAAACATCATCACAATATAAAATAATAACTTATTCGACAATCAACGATTTGTACACATCTGAGAAACAAGTTATACGAGATAAATCGGCTGAAATGAAATTAAAGTCTAAATTCCATGAATTACTTATGTACAACACACAATTTCTACGAAAAACCCCAAATGCATTTCCAGGTGTGTCGTAGCCAATAAGAGCGTATCTTTGAAATTAGCTTCATGTAGCTCGTATACTCGTATATGTTTCAATTTTGTTTGGCTCCTTTACACACGCACTCTAAGAAACGCTGTTTTATG
Organism: Thecocarcelia acutangulata; assembly: GCA_914767995.1. NCBI lineage: Eukaryota > Metazoa > Arthropoda > Insecta > Diptera > Tachinidae > Thecocarcelia > Thecocarcelia acutangulata. The sequence goes on along the minus strand of OU612094.1, from coordinate 189,844,000 downwards.
CTCTTATCGATATTTGCTGCAACAACGTTAAGTTTTCACATATTTCTTAGAAAAATTTGTTGTGATTTCTTTCTCAGGGGAGCAGTTTGCATGATAACGAAATTGAATGAGTAATTATGGAACTTTCAGTAAAATATCAACGCATATTCCTTCTTCATTAATAAAAAAAAAAAAACATGCGTTCTGAGATATTAAATTTAGATTCCAATAACTGTTACTGCGGGCAAGAAAATAGGCTTCTAAGATTTGTGTGGTTTATGTGGCTCTCTGAGCCTGTGTGTATGTTTTTTTTTTTTTAAATATGGCGACAACACAAATACACCTAAACTCGCATAATTCAAGCAGTACACTCCTTTATGTTTAACGATAAGGTGTTTGTAAATGTATCTCAAAAAAACAAAAACAAAACTGTGGATACCTTGATACATACCTACATTACTTACAGAAAATATTTACGGCTTGCATTGGTTCTATTAATTGAAATGACAACAGCTTGTCAAATAAACGACAACTCGTTTTTATCGGTGGCATAAAAGTCATACGAATACGAATTTTATTTTTAATCACAAATAAAAGCAGCGTATGTATGTATGTACTCGTATATAAAAAAAGGTTTGCACACATGCAAACACAATCTAATGTAATATATCCATGTGCACTTTACTAAGTACCTACATACCTATATACAACCATATACGAGTACTCACTCCCTGCAAGAACGACTTACCTCTTTGAACCCTTGAAAGTGATCTGAGAAACCAAAGATTTATATTTAAATCAAGCCAATTATGAAAAGTAACCGTGTTAACATTGACTTTGCTTCGGTTCTCTTTCACTCTTGAATGCAATAAAGTGTTTTGATACCTACAAGTTTGATAGAAATTCGATCAAATTACCAGACTATCGAAGTTAGATAAGAAAGAAGTGCTAGTGTAGGTACTTTCTGTTTTGAAGATAACAAAGAGATTACTCAGTTGAAAACAACTGCGATGTCTCTTTGGAAAATTTTGAGGAAGGCTCGATACTTTGTATGAACGAGTATGCATACAAACATACGACTACATATGTACATATGCATGCAGCGATATTTTTTATCTCCCCAACTGCAACTGCCAATACACATTTTTACACATTATTTGTTGTCAATTCTTTATCATACGAAGGAAAGCACTAATATGGGTATCTACGAGTATTTATCGATTGATAGGTTATCTAAATTAAGATTATTATTAAGTGAAACGAAATGCAGTTGAGCTGTAGGTAGGTAGGTAGGTATTTGCAAACGGCGCAAAGGTCTCTCTACTGGCGCCCTTTTCGTGCCCTTCTTGTTGAAATGCGAACTAACAAATTTATACATATGTGCATATAGGTATATGTACGAGTCTGTATGTACATTGGTGAAATAATTTGAATTCTAGCGTGTAATACCATGCACACATATGTACGTACTAGAGGGCTGCTCAAGCATAATAAAAATGTCCTACAAAACATCGTAGTATTTTCAAGTACTATCCATCGTCTTCTTTTACATTTCAAAACAAACACTTCAGTGCCGAAATGTTCTAAACACATAAACGAATACTGTCTTATAAGTATTCAGAACAAACAGAACCAAACACAAGTAGAACCAAATGAAATAGAACAAAATTGAAATAGAACTCCAAGCATTGATGTAATGTTCTACTTCAGTTTTGTTTATAAAATTTGTTGTTGTTGTTCATGGTTTTTGTCTTTGTATTAAGCACAAATATTCAAGACGCAGTATGCTCATATGCCAATGTACTTGCGGTGATTTGCTTTATTGTGATGTTTTGTTTTGGAGTTTGCTGTGAAACAGAATTCAAGTACAGTCAAGCACTGTCGTGAAGGCATTTCAAAACTATGAAGTGTTTGGTCTGTTTCTAAATGTTCTACAGCATGTTTGTTTTGTTTTAAGAATTGCTTTGAAATACAATGCTTGGAACTACTACCTAGTAGTGAGCAGTGTTCTTTAGAATACTCTGTGTAGCCCTTTAGTATGTTCATATATGTATATAGAGATGTACATGTTGGAAAGTTCAAGGTGTTTCAAAAGCAAACGAAATATTTGTATGTATTTTTAATATAAAGAAAAATTGATTTTCTTGTGTGTTTTTATTAAATTTTAACTAAATTTAATTAGTTTTTTATGCTAATTTTATATGGATTTAAATACAATATTAACAAGTTTTGTTTTTTTTTTTAGGATTTGTAATTAAAAATTGTTTTGTTTTCTTTGATAATTTTTATATTGTTTTTAGCTTTGCTTCAATTGCGTTTTGTAATAATTTTGTATTCTCTCTGCTTTCATACAAAAAAAAAATGTTGTTAATTTTTTAATTAATTGAATAATAATTGCGTATATTTGCTTCTCTGTTTTTGCTTTTAATAATAAAATTTAAAACGGTTTTCGTTAATTTTTAAGCCTAATATTAATAAAATTTACATTCATATATTCTATGTTATTAAAATTAAAAAATTACTTCTACGTTTTTTCTTTTATGTATATTCTATAATTTTACAAGTTTTATACATTTCTTTTGTGCTCAAATGAAAAAAAGAAACAATAAATTAATTTATTCAAGCAGATAAGTGATAAATTGAAGATTCATTTGATAGTTTTCTTTGTTTCGGTAAAAATTCGAAATTTTCAAAAGAGGCATCAGGAAATAGCAACTTCTGCTCGCGCTGCAAGTTTTTGACAGTTGTGCAGAGTCCTAGTTTCAGTTTTAAATAAAAACAAGAAAATGTACAATCTGATGGCACGGTTTTAGTTTTAATAAAAATGTTTTTATTGTTTTTATAAAATATTTGTTATGTATAAAAAATGCTTAAAAACTACATCACTTTTGATTGCTGCTTTAAAAAGTCCAACCGAAAGACTTTTCAAAATTCATAAAAATAACGTAAATAACAGTTATAAAAATAAAATAAAAAATGAAAAAATATATAAAAGTACTATTTACATGATTTATTCTTTGAGATTATTTGTGATCATTTTCAACCGTGAAGGTGCAAACAAATGCTAATATGTGCCGGCAAAAACAACGTCCAACAGAATATCATTAGGAGAACATGCTGCCAACAAGTCGTATGTTGTCGAAGAAGAAGAAAAAAGGAAACCAGTTTAAAGGTTAAATATGTTTGAACACTGCCAAAGTCTGGCTTGTATTTGAAGATGAAGCTTTTAGGCAACCGCACCAAAGTTTAACTAGAAACAAAAGTACATAAAAGGCTTTCTGAAAACTTGTTTTGCTTTCTTTGAAGGAAAAGGGGGAAGTTTTCTATTGCTAGATATATTTTCGTGTAAAGATGAAAGTTAAAAGGTTAGGAAACATAGAAAGAATTTGCTGTATCTTTTTAGTGGTGTTAGAGTAAATTCTGTAATGCCGCCGCACCATTTAAGCTGAGAGTATGATTCCAATTACGGTAGGAATTGGCAGCGGCGGCATATTGTTGGTAGTTGTTGTAGAGCTGTTGCTGTTGGTGGACTTGCTGCAAGTGGTCATCGTTTAGATCACTGGTGATGTTGGAAGAGTCCTCTTGTAGATCGCTTGGTGTTAACTGACTTTGCAGCAAGTTTTGGTGATGCTGGTGATGATGAGCTGCGACCATTTTGCTGTTCAAATAGGCAGCCGCTTTCAGTTTTTGATTGTAAAAGTTGACCGCTGCCGTCGAAGAGACTGATGCTGATTGTTGAGAGTTTTGTAAGTGTTGTTGGTGCTGTGAAGATGAAGGCGATGTGTTTTCACTTTGATTTTGTTGCAAGTGATGATTGGCACCAGAAAAGATGCTGCTGTTTGTATTGCATGAACCTGAACTTAACGTTGTGTTTGAAGTTGGATTTGCACTGGAATTATTATTACGCAGCATCTGTTCCGCTCTTCCTTAAGCCAAAGGATACTGATGGTGTCACAAGCTAGTCGTGCCAGCTGGCGCGTGATAACCTAAACTTTGGTAATAAGATTCTTGACCCAAGGCAGCATGTGAATTGGTGAGGGGACTGAGAGCATTATAACCGGCATATTGGCTCATATCGTACATTTTAATATCAGCCTTCGATTCTGTTGGCAAGAGGCGATTAATAGAGAACGGGTGGCTAGGCGGTGCATAGCCTGATGGTTCCTGTTTTAAATGATGCATTGACGAATGATAGTCACTTATCAGTGAAGGATGACATCGATTAACCATACTTGTTATGCTGGAAAGTTCTTCCTGCTGGAGCTGATGATGATGTTGGTGATGGGCTGGTGCATGCTGTGCTTGTTGTCCTAAACACGCCAGTTCAGCGTTTGCATGCAGCATAGCCAAGGCTTCCGCATCTTTACTGTGCGCAGACCCCAAAGAGCCTAGGCCGCTATCTTTGTGATGATGATGAGTTTGGTGATGATCCAGCCTGCTGTGATGATGGTGGTGATGCATATGATGTGAATCATCATGGTCTTTCTTTCCGGGCGATGTCGCTTCTAAACTGCTATGCGATGGTGATTTATGAAGTTGTCTTATTGCCTCCTTCTTTTCGTCTTTAAATCGCTTCTGGCGCCTTAAATAACAACCATTTTCAAACATATTTCCAGAGTCCGGGTGCAGTGTCCAAAAGGATCCCTTGCCAGGTTTATCCGGAGTGCGCGGGATTTTAACAAAGCAGTCATTAAAGGATAATGAATGTCTGATTGAGTTTTGCCATCTTTGCTGATTTTGTCGATAAAAGGGAAAAAGATCCATTATGAACTGATAGATTTCGGATAATGTAAGCATGCGCGTTGGATTGTTTTGTATGGCCATTGTAATAAGTGATATATAGGAATATGGTGGCTTAGCATGGGTATAACTCCGTCGGTATGTTGTTGGTTTTTCTACGCGAGATCGATTGAGCGAATTTGGAGAACCTGCATCCAAATCTCGTGCACTAGCTGCAGCTGCCATTGATGAATAACCACCCATTGCAGCCATGCTAGACATTCCACCACCCATACAGTTACCCATCTGTCCCAGAGGAGAACCCATTGAGGCGTAACTCATGCTACTTGGTGTCATGCAATTTTGAGCCATGGAATTCATTGCTGCGGCAGCACCCATTGAACCTCCCATGCTTGCAACTGCTGCAGCTGAATCTAAAACACTTGATCCAAATGTGGCGGCGGTTTGTGGAGATACTGAAGACATGCCGCCTCCGACTGGCATACTCATTGCATTCATACTGTATGGAGCTCTTGCCAGTGGACTCATGTTTCCGTTAGTAACGTTTGCAATGTTACTGTTGGCATTTTGACCATTTGTATTATTTGAAGAGTTATTACCACCACCCCCACCACCAGAATTGTTTCCGCCTCCTCCTCCACCACCACCAGCCGCACCAGATCCCGACGACTGACTGGTCATACTTATGGGTCCGCTTGTCGGCGTCTCCGAGTACAACTTTTGCATTATATCGATCGTCGTCTGATGGGGCGATCCCTTAAGGAAGCTATTTAGTAGTTGAGCCGTTATGATGACGATTTTTTACTACGCGTTAAACGGAAAAATATTTGAGAACCCAAATTAATAACGATCGGAATTAAAAGCAACAGAAACTTTTTCACGTAAGAGTTCTATACACTTATTGGTAATCTTATTTATACGTATTTATGTAGGTATTCAGATTTTTATTTTTTTTATTTTTAATTTATTGAATGTAACAACTTGTTCGCTACAAGTTTCATCATCTCACAGGGTCTATATTTTTTGCACTTATTTCAAATTTTATTGTTATTTATTTTTGTTGAGCGTTCTTTAATTTTTCTTGTATTCTTCGTTCGTTCGACTTTTCAACTTTTCACTTTTATTTGTTTTCTTGGCCGTGACTTGTTCTTTGTTGTATCAGTTGTTTTATTTTATTTTTTTGTATCTATTTTTATTTATTTTATTTGTTTAAATATTTCTTCCAGATATATATAAGTAAGTATGTATTTATTGAAAAAAAAAAAAACACTAATAAGACGGTTTGTTGTTTCTTTTAATAAGACCGAACTGTGTTTAATGGAACAATATAATCATATGTAATTACAATTACTATACAATAATAAGAATGAATAGTATTAATGATAATTTGTTTTTCTACAATGCGCTCGAGTACTCTTTGGCTTGAGCTCTTCAATTCGACTGTTTACAGAGGGGAATACTGGCTTACTATTTGGCTTGCTAACAAATATTGTTCAGGCCGTGCTCAAGTGTATGCTCGCTACGATGTTTAAACGACAATGTGTTTAAATAACTTGGGTAGTTCAGTGGAAAGGCAAACGAATGAGATACACTAACTTCTACTGCATTCATTAGTGAACTCACACATACACAATTACACGAACCCATAAATTTTTAACGCACACATCCAATCATTCTTGCAAGCATGAGGATATCATTCCCGTGCAACCACTTTTATATTTTTTTATTCTTCCTTCAATAACTCTCAGCAAAGAAAAATAATATAACCATACACACTTACAGACATTCCTATCAATCTAGGTATACATACACACATAAATTACGTGGATATGTTTGTGTGTATGTATGTATGGCTCTTTTATGTATCAATGTTTATACAAGAGATTTAATTCTGAGATAACAAACATCCAATGGCACCATCAATTTAGCCACCATGTTTATTGCCTTCCAGAAAGAGAGCACTATATATTATTTGGGCTTTGTCTCCCTTTTTACGACCATTGTCAGCTCTCAGAGAGTACAACCAATTTGTCTTTTAGGTATACCTGATAAACGCCAGCCGGTTTCGTATTGGGCTTTTGATTTCTTATCACATTTAGCCAACGGAAAATTTACATTCAAAGGGAGGAGCTTTCATACAGACAGCCTTTTTCTCTTTCACATCTTGTTGTTGGTATTGTGCGAGCATGTATACACATGCAACCATTTTCTAAAGAATTGTACGGAGAAAATTCACGTTCAAACTGCATTTTGGACGAACATCAATTGCTACTTTTTTAATAGAAATCAATTCTATTATGTTAAAGTTTCCCTCCAGTCACATCGTAACGATGATTTTATACAATCAAAACAATGTAACGAACAGCTGTTTGTAAAATTTGTGTTTTTATTCTTTAACCTAAAAACCTTTTCGTCTATTATACCTACTCTTATTCATATTCAGCTTTCAGTTTTTGCTGCTGCTGCAATTTTTATTTGCTTAGAGCAGAAACTAGCAGTGCCAGCCAAAATTCGGAAACGCAGTGAGGACGAAGTTGTTTTGAATTATAAATTAAGTGCCTCCTATACAAATGCACGCGTATACATATGTAGGCACATCATATTTACATACATACATGCATACTTACTGAGGAGTGTATAGATGTGCCAATACTTTTTTGTGCTCTGATGATATCAAATACACATACATACTTACTTACATACGTTTCCATATGTTTATGTATGTATATATTCATCCAAAAGTATGTATGTATGCACATAAGTACATTCGTATCCATTTATGTCATTTATTTTAACAAACCGAGAACTTTTACTAAAAGAAGAAGAAAAATCAAATGCTTAAGACGATAATTTATCCAGAGATGTATTGGAAAATAAAAAGAACCCTTCTTTTGCAAATTCTAAATAACGCTCAAGTGGGCTGGTCTGGGTAGAATAGGAGGTAGTGGGGAGTAAGTAGGCTAACAAACGGTGATGAGATGTGCGTTCATATGGATAAACATACATATGTACATATGTATGTATGTTTTTACATTTCTGCTGTTCGTTTTCATTTAATGCTAAAAAACGTGGTTAACAATTTTCAATTTTCATGGCTGAGGTTAAGGTACAATAAAAATATTGGTCGTTTGTTTGGTGTTAACGTCATAGTAAAAAATGCCAATGTCACATTCTCGTTGTCAATGTAAAGAAGCATGTAGACATACAAAAAAATACGTAATAAAACGACGCGCATTCAAAACGGGTGATATCTTCGCTTTTCAAGTTAAATCAAAGTATATTTTTAACTTACTTTAAATCGATTATAACAGCATGAAAAAGCACGGTTAAAAGAAAAAAAAACAACAAATTTTGATCGGATCTCTATTGTAAGAATAAAATAAAGTCCAGTTATTACCCGAAAAATATATCAAAAATTAAGAAAAATTTAACCACCGAATTGTAAAAGTAATTCCCAATAAAATATTTTAGTGAGCGCGATTTAAACAATAAAACAGCCAATCATCGATTCAGTATTTCAGACTCTGGGTTCATATCTTGGCAGGTACCGATCGAGTCTTACTTTCAACATTCAGCTTAAGTAACGAGAAAAATAAATATTCAATGAAAGTGTGTGCTCGTTTCTCAATATTTAAATATTATTCGATGAACTGCCCCAAATTAGTTTAATACGTTAAAAGTGAAATTCTTAAAGTGCTAAAGTTTTAAGAAAAGCTAATAGCTATATTGAAAGCATTAATTTTAATAACACATCTAAACATATAGTTTGTAAAATTAGCCGTATAGCTACTAAGTAAACTAAACGAAATATATTCATATGATTGTACGCACAGTGAATTTGTGAAATAATGTGCATTGCCCCACATAAAATTTACATTTTTCCCCGAATGAGATCTATAATAAATGCAGAGAACAAAATCTCTCTGGCGAAGTGCACGTGTACCTATAAAACTATTTGCGTTCTCTGGCGATTAACTGTTCAATTTACATACATCAATCATTTCATTCGCGTAACCAACAACTCTAAATAAAAGTGAATTTGAATTAAAAGGCAAAAAACTATTCTTCTGATTCACGGAATACCATTTGTAAAGGCATTTGCATAATATGGACAGACATACCGCAATGCCAAAAATTCAACTATAATAAGGTGATGAAATAAAGTGTTTAATATTGACGAAAACAATTAACATCACGCACTAAAACACGTAAAGGAAATCCTATTCCAATTCAAAAGTTTTCATATCCGAGCAACAAAAACCGAAACAAATTGAAAATCAAGAATATAGTTCCGAGACCAAAGACTAAAACTGGAGCCCCATGGGTTTTGCAACAACATACATCCGTCCATTTTGGATACGAAGCCGCAAGCATAGTGTATAAAACGAACCCCTTTAGTTTTTCTACTGAATACGATTGGCCGATCGCTGCATCAAATATAAAAGCAAACAAGAAAAGGAAAAAAAGTTCTTATAAGAGCTGTGGTTTTCTCGGGATGGGTATATAATCAAATGGGTATATGCATCAAATTTAACCAAAACGTTTTTCAAATAATCACAGATCTAAATCTTGAAGAACATGTAATCTATGTATAATATATATGGATTATTAATATAATATTAAAATATAATATTTCACATGTATAGTGTTTCAAGAGTGATCGCTAATTGAAACGGGTGATGAATTTTACAAAGATGTATTCTTAAAAAACATACCTAGATTGCGTAATAAAATTAGGCAATCTCCCACATATGTATACATATTTGGGTATGTCTCAAATCCGCCGAAATATACCGAAGGAACTATAAATATAGATATGTATTGATCAAAAATTGCAAATGTATTACATATTTATTGTTAGTGTTAAATAAATTTTGAAATAGGTATGATTAGATAAGCCAACGGATGTTGTTGGTATTTAAAAAAAAGGGAATATAAAAAAAGGAATATATACCCATTGTCTTCAGTTTAGTTTTTAAGTAACATGTACATATGTATGTATGTATCCTATGTACGTACATAAGATTGTTTCCTTTCGTCCAGCACAGATAACTGAAACCCGCTACATACTCGTATATGAGTACTTTTTGTCTCTCTTAAATAATGTCTAGATAAAATCGGAAAACAAAAACACCAAATGTTAAAAAAAAACTTCAAAAATTTGGTTTTATTAAAGCTTTTGGATGAAAGCAGATACTGGCATAATAGCCTCTTAAATTTATTTTAATTCTCTGTATGTAAAAAGTTTATTTTGCAATAATTAAATTCTCTCCTAACCTAAAACAGGTGGTAAACTTAACTAGAAAGATATTTTTGAGATTGAAAAATCTTTTGGCTTATAATCTTGGGACGTTTACGGACATTATGTCCATGGACATAACTTCGCAGCAAAAGATGTGTTAATGTCCGCGAACATTAATCTCATTAAGAAATTACTTAAAGTTCCACAGTTTTCACACACAGAAAGTTTACTTCGCCAAGTGTTGAGGTTGCTGTCACCTTCAAACTCACGGTTGCCAGTTTAGCGCTTTTCGCGCTAGTTTAGCGTTTTTCATTACCTAAAAATCCACATTTTTCCACCACGGCGCTTTTTTAAAAAAATCCGCTAAAAAGCGCTTTTCATACACTTATGCAATTTCTTAAGAAGTCTGTGCCAAATTTTGATGTTGACTCCATATTGAATGATATTGTTATCTAGTAATTTTATAACTATAAAGGTCTGACGAAAAATCAATGTCAAACGTTATGAAAAGGAATTAATTAAAGAATATTTGGTGGCTTTTACTACGGCCCTTATTTAAAAAAAAGAATAAAAAAACGCATTCATACGCTTATTAGAGAGCTTGTTGATTTCGAAAATAAAATTGAAGAGTTTTAAAAAGTTTTTATTGTTGCTTACGAGAAAATAGAAACAAAGCTTAAAATGTGTTTAATGACTAATATTAAAATTTTCCTTTTCAAACAATAAAGTTTTTTATTCGCTATTTTAGCTTCTAACATTGATATCAATGTTATAGACGTGTATAAATGAAAAAGCTTGTTTTTTGTGGGTATGACAGATATTATTAGAGCATTTTTCTTTTTAAATTCTCAACAATTTATTTAGATTGTTGGGATATAAAGTTGAATGTTTGAGAATATCTTTTAAAAAATTTCCAAAGTCTACTGATGATTAGGGTAGCTCCTATGAAATGTCGACATATAGATAGCTGGGAAACATAGAAAACAAGCTATTTATAATTTTCCTTTTCTTTAAATGTGGAAATAAAATATTTTTAAATTTGATGATTCTTTTCAAATCAAAAATAAAAATAGAATGTCACTTGTTACCGTGAATTCATTAGTTTGCGCAAAAAGTTAACTAAAAACCGTAATATCGTCGATATAAGCTTTTAGGCAGTTAATAAAATAACCAGCAAGCCGAGAACCATCTAAGTTGAAATTGACTTTTGTCAAACTTTAAAATAACATGTATATTTTAAAATAACATGTTTAAACAATTTACTCGTACTCGTATTTTGCTCTTCTTGTGAATATGTATAGTTTAGCGCTTTCTAGCTCCTTTTGGATAAGTTCACAGCGCGTTTTGGCTATAAATAGTTGGCAACGCTGATCAAACTCACGACTTTGGAAAGTAAACTTTTTGTGTGTAGAAACGATGTTCTTCGAATATTTTATTACTTTTGAAATCATTTTAGTGTTTATGGGAATTAAGGTTTCTTTTGGTATAAAATTAAATCTCTTGTGGAAGTGTCACAATGTTCACACTCGATAAAAAAGAGATAAAATGCGCAAATGCATGTATGGCAGGTTTTTTTTTCTTTTTTTAAGTTAAATAATTCTTGTTAGGTACGTAGGTACCTACATATTATTATTATTATTATTATTATTATTATTATTATTATTATTATTATTATTATTATTATTATTATTATTATTATTATTATTATTATTATTATTATTATTATTATTATTATTATTATTATTATTATTATTATTATTATTATTATTATTATACAGAGACGTTTATTATTCAATAGTATAGCCAAAGGCCCGCTATACTGGATAACTTTAGTTAATGTGGGAAAGTTAATAAAATTTTTATTAATTTTTATTAATCTTGAGTAAACTTAAAATATGTATTTTAATAAAAATAATACACAGAAAAATTTATAGTCAAAATAAAATCAACAACATTTTTGTCTGAAAATTTAATTTGTTTGCATATACAAAATTAACAAAAAAAAAAAAAAAAAAAAAAAAAAAAAAACCTTGGATATCGTATTTCGTTGATTTTTAAATTTAAAGTTTTTGTTTTCGCCCAATAATTATTATTACTAAACTTTTGCTTGAATCCACGAATTTCTTTACAGGTCCGCATTCAAACAATTTATTAATTGGTTCAACGAATATCGTTATTGAACACAAAAAAAAATTTTCTGTGTATGCAGACATTCAGTTCCACATTAAAAAATAATTTTACTGCTCCTAAATACCTATGTAGTAGAATTAAACCTATGTGCATTTTCGCCACTCGACGCTCTTTAGGTCGGATCGTACAATTGCCGCAATATACCAATTTTCACTCCTTTGTATATCCCAATCACGTGATTGGTACATACCGCAATCGCAGCCAATATTTTTCTTATTCTGACCCATCAAATGCAAACCTGATGCGGCCGGCATTCGCGCCGCAATAAAAATTCCACCAGTTCACCAATATTTATTCTGTTCTATTGGGGCAATTCAATTGGGCAATACACGCCAATATTTTGAATTTTTTGTATTAATTTCCTGTTTCTGTGTGCTCCCTTTTCTAATACCCATAATAAGAATAGAAGAAGAATATTCATTTATATTACATTTTACTCATGTCTACGAGTATATGTGTAATGTATATTGTACAACGCACTTATTTATGTTTATTTAAAATTCAGTTTAGGGAAAATAAAATGCTTGAAAAATTAAACAAAACAAAATTGTTGTAGGTATAGGACACGTAAATACTTTTTCCCATACCTGCAATCACTGGCTTTTTATAACTCTTTAGAAGAAATACTTTATTGCAGTGAGTTTCTATTTGGTTTTTGTTTCACTGCCGCTAATTTTCTTTTTTTGCGAAAACATTTTTAACCACTACACAAAACATTAAAAGCTTGTATAGTCGCTGGTTCGTGATATTGCCGCAATTTCGAACCATCGTATGACTAAATCTTGGCAATTAATCGTTTTTCAAAATGAAATGAGTGAAAAATTGGGCAACCATGTGATTGCATAGTATTTGATTGGGACAATGTTGTTATTGGGCACCAATTCGCCACAGTAAAAATTGGGTCACATTAGTCTATTTGCGGCAATCGTATGAAATCTTTCAAAAAAAAATTTAACATTCTTCTTCTTGTCGGTGGCTTGATCATGGTGCAGTTACTAGGTGGCATCATTAGTAGTTGTTGTACAACAATACAAAAACCATGTGATATCTCGTTTATGTGTGAGATACTATTGTCAGTCATAAACGTGTGAGTAAGAGAATGAAAATTCTTTAGAAAAGATAAAAGAAAACACCACTTGAAAGAGTGTTTTGTTCTTACATAACGGGCCGTAATGCATTTTAAACACATTTGTATATATCAAAATATATTATATGTGTCATTTTCGTTTTTGTTTTTTTTTTTTTTTGGGAAGTTTTTTGTGCGAGTTTCGGGAACAAGATCCCTGATCTTGTCCGAGCAAAATTCATTGTAGTAACGATAGAACAGAGTAACGCACCCTATACTGCTTCGATGCTCGAGTGAGTCAATAGAGTTGGATACCCTACTTTCACCGATGAGCTTCTTCGCCCTCCCCTGTACACGGTCGAGTAACCCCAAAGTAGACTTTGAGGCACCGGCCCAAACATGAGAGTTGTATTCCATTTTCGGTCGGATGTAGGTGGTATAAATAGCAAGGAGGTTGGATGGAGTGAAGTACATCCGTTACACCGTTTCAAAAGAGACCTAAAATATGTGATCAGTCCAGCGAACATCACACTGTATCTTCATTCCAAGACCATCAAGAGTATCCGAGTGACGAATGCTGCTGTCATCCGCGAAAGAGTGGATAGCGTTGGAAGTTTGATAGAAAAGGTTTACTCTACACTTTGTTGAAATTTTAAAATAGGACCAGTAGTTCCCGAGATATAGATATAGATAAAACGACCACCTTAAACCAAAACATGATGCGACCGTATTAAAATTAGTTGATCGATTATGCGTGTGCGAACAGGCAAATTTGTTGTATCGTTAGTTAAAAATTCAATTGAAGTTAATCAAACACATATTATTAATTTATAAAAATTAAATTTCGCATAAAATTAATTGTCTCTTAGTAAAAAGATCATCTTTTTCTTTCAATGCATTCTTAGTTGGGAGGTCATTATTAGACCGATCTTTTTGGTTTTTCTAAAATGTCTGTTTTTAGAATATCGAATAAACCAGGTTTATTAAGACGGTTAACCGGGAATTTAAAATATAAATGTTATATTTTTTCATCTATTTTAATTCTAAATAAGCTCGTAACTGAAGTATTTTTATGATAAAGTTTAGAATGAGATTTTAGTTCACAGTTATACAATCGTTTGTGTCTGATAAATATGACACTGTGACAGATTCTGAAATTCAATTATTAAATAATTCAATTTCTATTATTATATGCAAAAAGCACATTTTGGAACGTTAAGATTTAAAAACTACTTTGAAAGATATAATGTATAATACACAACTTGCATAGTAATTTGCAATTATATACGTACTAAGTATACATATGTATGTACTATATTTTTGACTCCTATAGCACGTTTTGCGACTATACTTCCAAACACACATGTACACAATACGTATGAGCAATCAAAAATATAGTCACTGACAGAGGGCAGATACCATTTAGGGTTTAATTTATTCTCCCAAAAAAAAATATAAAGATCTCTCCATGAATCACCATTCAGCGCATCTACTGCGGATAATTTGCTAGATGTAAGAATTTCAACAAAACGATATATAATAAGTAATAAATGTTTGAAATTTCTGTTTTTATAAATTAAACCATTTAAAGAAACATCTTCACAAACCTCATGTCAGAAATTTGAGACATATTTCTGCGAGTAGCTCTTATGTACTATTTTGTCTTTTCAACTACTATTTCACTAACAAATTAGTGTACTCGTATTGTAAACATCCTGGTTAACCGAAAACCGAGTTGTTTTAAATTCTCACTATTCGAAATATTCGAAAACCGGTCTTAGCAAAGGTCGAATAGCCGATCACATTAGTATTTTCGTAAAAGGCTTCTTCAACAATATTAATACGCTTTTCCGTTTATATATATATATATATATATATATATATATATATATATATATATATATATATATATATATATATATATATATATATATATATATATATATATATATATATATATATATATATATATATATATATATATATATATATATATATATATATATATATATATATATATATATATATATATATATATATATATATATATATATAGGGTGTTTTTTTAAGCCCGATAGAACTTGAAATTGTAAAAAATAACACAAAAAATTAAATTGTAATCAAAATTTTTTTTTATTCGAAAGATCAATACGTGACATTAACATTTGAAAATGATTTCGGGCATATGGGCACCGCGGCTGTTCTTGACGAAGCGCATTCTGGACGTCCAATTTTGGGCCACTTTTTCGAGCACTGCTGGCCGTATGTCACGAACAACACGAACAATGCTGGCCTCCAAGGCGTCAATTGTTGCTGGTTTATCAGCATAAACCAGTGACTTCACGTAGCCCCACAGGAAATAATCGAGAGGTGTCAAATCGCACGACCTTGGAGGCCAATTGACAGGTCCATTTCTCGAAATCAACTTATCGCCAAATTTTGATTTCAGTAAGTCGATGGTTGCATTCGCCGTATGGCACGTAGCGCCATCCTGTTGAAACCACATCTCCTCCGGATCAATGTCATCCATATTTTCAAACAAAAAATCATTGATCATGGTGCGGTAACGATTTCCATTGACCGTAACGCGAGCTCCGGCCTCATTTCTGAAGAAATAAGGTCCGATGATGCCACCAGCATGAAAACCGCACCAAACAGTGCATTTTTCTGGATGTAATGGAGTCTGTAGGGTCTCTTGTGGGTTGGTCTCACTCCATATGCGGCAATTTTGCTTATTAACAAACCCGTTAAGCCAAAAATGCGCCTCATCGCTGAACACAATTTTGCGATAAAACAACGGGTCAGTTGCCAACTGCTTTAGAGCCCAATCGGCGAAAGAACGACGCATACAATGGTCTCTCATGTTGATTTGTCAGAGTATACTGAAACAAATAAAAAAAATGTTTCATCAAAATTTAATTTTTTGTGTTACTTTTTACAATTTAAAGTTCTATCTAGCTTAAAAAAACACCCTATATATATATATATATATATATATATATATATATATATATATATATATATATATATATATATATATATATATATATATATATATATATATATATATAAATATATATATATATATATATATATACTAATAGTTGTAATATAAATAAAGTAATATACATACAATTGTATGTGTATAAATGACTGTTGAATTTTTTATCTAATGATACTCAAACAATAACTATCTAACAAGTGTTGATAATTAGTTAAGGAGCACTAGCAGTGGCAACATCATGAAATCATCACGATCACGATAATGGCAAGATAGAAATATTGAAATATTATGTGTAAAACAATTAAGCAAACAAATTTAAAAAGAGGTAACAATAACAAATAAAACCAAGTATCTCTTGCTCGTACATAGATACACATGTATGTATGTGCAAGTACGAAGAGATGAAAACGTTTCTCTTAATCACATAGAGATTTAAATTTGAAAAATGAAAATAAAAGATATAAAGCTGACTGAACCTTGATTAGGGTTTCAAGCAAGCAGTGGAATATGATCATAAAGTAGTTTGATCAGCTTCTCACCGGCGAATATTGAAACCTGTAAAGAAAAGCTTTCTCTTGGCTTCTAGCGGAGATTATTTTATTATTAGCTTGCCGTCACGTTATAACATTGACAATGGCGAAACCTCCCGGGGAACAGGTTTTGCCTTGGCCTATTCCAAAAATAAGACACTCTGTTAAAGAAAAAATAAGACACTCGGATAAAGAGGGGAAAGAGTCCCTCGTTTGTTGTAGCAAATAAAACTATAGGAAGCCGAATACCATATGTTGTATTGGCATCCGAAACCTTTACCAAGGGTCTAAATTGTCGGGCATCAGTACGCCCTCGGGCTGTTCTGCTTGTAGTTCAATCCGGGTTCAACATGGTTGAGGTGCTGGCAGTGGCCTAAACCTAAAGACGCATGAAGGGAGAGTTAGTATCTCTGATAATTGTTTAGTGCATGGCTTTTTTCGGTGGCTAACAACCCCCGGAGGTGTTGTTAGCCACCGCAAGCAACCAATGGCGATATTTGGATGGGTGAGTTGGTTTAATGGCTGATGTTCTTAGCTTCGGCCTACCAAGTCATTAAGCCTTGTCTTGCACTGATTCCTGGGAAATTGCATACGGTTGCCTGGAAATATAATGCAAGAGTTACGACCTTCGTGTGCTTGGTAAGCGACCCGTGAATATTTCACTCCGTAAAATTGGTTCATCCTCAGATAAGGCCGTAAAGAAAGATGCTGATGTAAATCTTTTCCACTCTCTGGCCAACGTGAACTACTTTTTTTTTCTTTGGTAGGTTCAGCTAAATGTCATTTTATAACAAATTTCTTAATACGGTTACCTATTTTTTTATCGATATTTTGTTTTCCTGAAGAGGTTTTTCAAAGGAAAACGAAATATCGATGAAAAATATATATTAAAAAACATGTTACAAAAACTCAATAAATGTTTCTATTTGTAGTAATTGAGGGCGGTAATAACAGGCCCACAAGATATAAGCCGATGTAAGCCTCTGTAAGCAGAATTTGTTTAAGCCTATCCAGAATCACTGTCATAGGATTTTTATTATTTCAATGAAACAAAACGCATATTATTTCATTATCCAAATGGCTGAGATATACCAGTTTCTTTGTGCAATATACTCGTACCGAAGAAACTCGATTATTGTGCGCATAGAAACACTGACAGTGCATATTTAGAGATTATTGTAAGTGCCGAGCTTTTCCATGCTTCCTTTTATGTATTAAGCAATTTATAATTATATTTGCTCCTTCGATAAAGCAACATCGACAATATGCTTCTCTCAATATGTTCAAACGCCAATCATCACATATCGGAGCGCAGAGTGGTGGGACTAATGTTTGCACATCTTGTGTATTTAACCTTTTATAAAAAAAAAGTAGAGTATAATATTTTTGCCAGAAGTTAGATAAACTTTTTTGTTATATCTACATTTCAGGTAGAAAAGAACTCTATCTTTAGAATGTAAGAGATAAGTCTTCCAATGTCTATGAAACGGAAATGAAACACCTAAGTCAACAATTTTAAAACAGAACTGAAAAAATTAAAACTATAGTTAGAAAACAAATAAAAATATTAAGATAAGAACACCATAAAAATGTTAATAAATATTCATTTTAATGAACATTCATAGAAATACGAAACATATACATTGATGCAGGTATGTTTGTGTTTGTGTGTGTGTGTGTGTATTCTTGCATATGTTCCAAATCCACAGACATTTTTCCGTACTTGGATTTGCATACCCATACATGCATACATATCTACACCACATACATATATACATAGTGTCACACACACACACACACACACACATGTATGGCTGTGCATGTACCGTAGTATATTTGAATGTGTGTTCATATGTACGAGTATTTTATCAAAAACGTACCGCAACAATCTCAAATTCATGGACTTTGTATATACCCGAGTGTAATTGAGTTCCTTCCATACGTAATAAGTTTTGTTTTTCCAACCGACAATAAAAGAAGTACGACCAGAATAAAACCTAATTAAAACTCGCCAAAAACACAAAGATGTGAAATGTAAATACGGGACAAGAAAAAAGAAATAGAAACACATTAAAATGCGTTTTGCTTTTTAGAAAATCTCTCTACTGATACACCGCCGCCTGCCGCTCGCCGCTCGCCACCCGCCGCCATTACCGACACCACTTCCATCCACCTCAGCCAACATGAGCCACATTTTGTTTTTGTTGTTGTTTTGAGTTCTTTCGTGGCAAATTTATTGTTACAATTATTTTATGGTTATTGCTGCAATTGCTCTGGTTTTCCATTCTTCTGCACTAATAATGAATGTGTGTTTTTCATTGTTTTTAAATTGTTTAAAGGATAAATTTCTAAACCATTGTAGTTGCGAGAGAAGCGACAGCAACGCCAGCACCAACAGTTTATCAACTTTATTGGACTGAAGTTATTCTTCTTGTTCTGCTTCTTCTTCTTCTGCTTCTTATTTGCACACGCGCAATGCGGTAATAAAACAAAGGAAGTTTTATTGCTGCAAATTGGTGCACACATTCAACTCCACATATCACAACACTTTCATCAAACGTTTTAGTTCAAAGAACTAATTATGTACACAAGTACACGAGTATGTAGTATCTGTGTGTGTTTGCATAAATGTTTGAATACGAGTATCTGTACCTGTGTCCGAGAACACGGACAAATAGCTAGTGTTATACTTTTAAATAGTTTTTTTTTTTATAAGATTCTTGTCTGCCTGCACTATTCCGTCATAGCCATTGTAGATGCCCTCGCTACGTGTAAGTACATATCTATTTTCATTTCCCAAAACAAATCCGTTTTATTATTCGTATCGTCGGTTTTCTTCACGGTTTTTCCATTTTGTCTAAAGCGTTTTATTTTCAACTTTGCACATATTTAAACAGCAGACACATTTTCATCCATTCGTTAAGAAAGATTAAAGACAGAAGAAAGACGTTTTGAATGCCAAGAAGTATTTCAAAGTAAATTACACAAATACTGCACTAGTAGGGCGATTAATTATTGATAACCGAAGAATACCACTTTCGAATAGTTCAGTTTATTTCTGCATTTTTAGCCGCAATTATGACACTACGCTTTTGTTTCACCCGAAATATGGTAAAAAATCCCTCAACCCCCCTTTTCATTCTATTATGTATACGCAGGAAAAGTTATAGTAATAACTTTATTGGTTTATAACAAGCTAATCATGTTAAGTATACTTTCAACATATAAAAGGAAGATTTTTAAATGTATGTAAGTACAAGCTTTTTAAAAAAAAAAATTGAATTGAATTAAAAAATGTTATGTCGACTTAGTATGTTTTGTAATACTTGTGGTGTGGAAGGCGATGGACTAAATTTTGCTAATCTGAGCAGTATCGGGGGTATATACACTGGGCACTGATCAGTTTTAACTAATTTAATTCCAACATTTTAAATGCTGTAATAGAGTTTCTTTTAGTCTTTCATGTTGTTATTGTTTAAGTTAAACCTCCACGAACGCTACTCACTCTTTCCTCTTCATCTCAACCTATTTTCCTAGTTCCAGTACAATGCTCTGCATATGTAAAGGTTATCCCCTGAGTACTGGTCCCAGATAGAAAAAAAAATATTTTCTTTTTTTCCATAAATATTTTTGTTAATTATTTTGATTTTGTTAAATTAATATGCATATAATAATAGAATGTACATACATATATAACGCTCAGATCTGCACCTTGTAATATATTTTAAATTGGCCAAAGAGTAGCTTTTATATTACTTTGAATAAATATATCTAAATCTAAATCTACTTCAACAAAAGTTTACAGTACCATATTGTATTGATACAATATCGCATTAGATTTTCTGAAATCTCTGTGATTTTCCTTTATACCTTATAAAAAGCAACAGTACACAGAAAAAATTATAGTAAAAATAAAATCAACAAAATTTTTGTCCGAAAAGATAATTTGTATGCATATACATAAATATAAAAAAAAAAAATTAACCTTGGATATCGTATTTGGTTGTTTTTTAAAAAAAATTTTGTTTTCGATCAATAATTATTTTTACTAAACTTTTTCTTGAATCCACGAATTCTTTTACAGGTCCGCATTCAAACAATTTATTAATTGATTCAACGAATTTCGTTATTGAACATGAAAAAAAATGTTTCTGGGTACAAAAAAGGGCTTACTGCAATAACATGATAAGCTTATTTTATGTGTTTTTCAACAACTGCCAATATTCCTCAAATGCCAACTGATTTTTCATTTACTTATAGTATGTACTTAGTTGGTTTTTCATCAAATAAATATATTGAATTTTGAAGAATGGCCGCTTTTAAGGCATTGAAAACATACACTGCCTGCCACTTGAATAAGGAATCACATATTTTTAACTTTAATTACTCGTAAGTATATCTGCTAAACTAAAGTTCAGTAAAAAATAATTTTGTGCAGAACCATTTTTAAAGGCGCTGGCTCCAGTTTCCTGAAGATATAACAAATATACATATTTTGTTCTACTCGAATTATGCATTTATTTACAGATATGTATTTCTCTAGTACTTTTTCGCGTGTCCCATAAATAAGAAATTCTTTTAATATTATTTGGGAAGGCTACGATTTGAATTCCCTTCAATATAAACGGCTAGAGAGATTTTCATTTGTAAGTTTTTTAATAGATTTTTGTTCAAAATAGGACGTGGGAAGGCTCTTAATAACTCTGAAAAAGAAAAAATTCTGATTTTGAAATCTAAGGGTCAGAAGTCGGTCCACCACTTAATGAAAAACGCAAATCACAACGTCTACAGTTTGCCAAAAATACAATTGCATGATGCGACAAATAGATTAAAGTTGTATTTTCCGATGAAGAAAAGTTTGATATTGATGTCCCGACGGGTATAACATTTACCATTACCACGACCTAAATAAAGAGAAATATTCTTTGAGCCGCAGACACGAGAGGTATTAGAGGGCGTATTATGGTACCATAGAACTGGTTTTTGTAGGTACATACATATATTTCAAACTGGAGCCTCTTGGCTGCCATAATGTTTTATATAGCCCAGAACATTTTTTGCTAGTATATATAATTTCATTCATCAATCTTGAGAAAATTTATTGGACTTTAGTTATTTCTTAGTTTGTTAGGAAGAAATTGCAACTGGCGCCATAGAAAGTAGATTTTATCAGATGTTTTATATATATTTCCGATTTTTACGTATTGTATTATAATTTATTTTTCATTTTCTCTTTTCAGTGCCTGTATATAATATGCTTGTGTGCATCTCAACAACAAGGACTTTTTAGCAACGAGACGACAAAAAGGAATCGTTCAATATTTTATCTCTGTTGAAAGGAAAATTTTCTATATATCTAATAAAGTTTATCGTGCCGATGTATGATTTGAATGTTTCTTTTTATATGTGTAAGTTAATTGCAGAACTGAACAACTTTTGCCTGGACTTGGACTCTTTATGCGACAGCAGTTCGTTTCGTTATACGAGTGTTGTAACTCTACCAAATGTCGCAAAATTTTCCCCATTTGGAATTTTTATCACAAATTTTATGGCTAAAGTTTCGCCAAAAAATTAATTATAATAATCAACGTAAGGATTTTTATGCACTAACGAGCTCAAAATATGCACACTTAACATGCCCTAAAACATTTGATATATGCACCTTAAAGTATGTAAAGAAGTAAAATGGTGAAAATAAATATCCATAAAATTACATATGACAAACGTATGTAAACATACATACTAGTACATATCGCTCCTTTATTGCAACATAGTCATATCTCAAAAAATTAGCTTTTCGAGTTAACAATGCAGAATTGTTAACAGTACTACCTTTTATATTTTGCCAATAATTTATTCAAATTACTTTTAAACTGTTTCCTTTAGAAGATATTTTCTAAAACTTTTTTCTAAGACTTGTATGGAAGCTAAAAATTTGAAATGTGTTTTTCTCGAAACAAACTTTCTTGCGTTATGACTATATTGCAATAAAGGAGCGATATGTTCTACATTTATAGTTTTTTGTATTAAATGTTTGATTTTAAAATCGGTGTAAAGAAAATTTCTGTTTGTATAATAATTTTGTTTCATATTACAATAACAAAAAAGAAATCTATCAGGTCGCAAAAAACTTTTATTCATAGAAAATGCGCGCTGAACATCGACAGATGTTACTGGAACATGTTTAAATGAAACCAACTCTCTATTAAGGCCCTGATTCACTATCCTACACGATCGTACGATTCATTCACGGGAAACTGTTTCAAAAGTCTGGCCGACTTGAAAAAATCACTTCAAAACGGCATTGTAGGCCACACTATTATACAAGTATGATTGAAACAATTTATTTACACAATAAAACAACTAAAATCTTTTATTAACATAATAATTTTACATTACTTAAATTTTTTTCTTGAGGAACAAACAATATTCTTATATTTTTCACAATATATACCGCACTGATCGCACAGAAACCATAATGTTTTGAAAAGTTTCATAAAATTTTTCAAATCGCACGATTTGTCAAAAACTCTGTTGCATGGTTGCATTTTTAGTACTTTTTCAGCACACATGTTTTATTTAGTAGATCGCACGATCGTGTATGATAGTGTAACAAGGCCTTTAGCGTATATTCGTTATCAATTTCATCTTTTAGACAAACTGTCATTTCGATCAATTACTCTTGCTATATTCTTAAATTCTTTGTAGCGTGAATTGTTTTGCAATAAACTTTTATGTTTTTTAATTTGATTTGATTTATTCACTTATTGCAAAGTCTGTATTCAGCATCGGATCATAATTTTATTTATCCTTTCAAAGAATTAAATTCTTGTAACTTAGTGTAATCGTCTTCAGAGGAAAACATAGACGAATGCACTTAACAAATGTTAATAGCACGATTTTTTAAATAACTTTTAATTTTTTAATACAGATAGATTCGCCATCAACGGAGTGTGTCAAAGATGTTTTGAAATTTGTATGAATTTGGTAAAGTAAACTTATTTTGTATATGAAGCTGCCTTGAGGATATTTGTCACTTTAGGTTTCGTGCAGTAGAGAAAAATTTTCTCCAGGAAAAAGGGCAATAAAAACAAGCATTTATCACAAAACTTGTTAAATTAACTTTACAAAACATACATACATATGTAAATACACATCACGGTAATATTAATCACAAGCATATGTGCCAGATAAATTCGGTTTAAAATCTGCAAATTCGGCTGAATTAATAAAAAAAACTTGCTTAAAAAAGATTATTAAATGAATTAATTGTTGGAAAAAATTAAAAAGGAATTTCCTAAAAGATATTGCGCTGTTGTTTGTCTGTTGATTATTTGGAAGAGCATTCCAAAGACGAACAGCGTTAATGAAAAATTGCCTTTCAGAAACAAGGCATCGAAATTTGGGAACAATAATCCTTCTACCCCTTGCCGATTTATTATTAAAGTTAAAAATATGGAACTCCTTATTCAAGTGGCAGGTAGTGTATGTTCCAACAGTTCTATTCTTAATTAGAAGCAAACTGAATTTTTATTTAGACGTGCTTTCAAAGAATATACTCGTAATAGGTTTCTTGTAACTAATTAAAGAAAAGATAAAAAGCAGTTAAAATAAAATATTTTAATTTACATACTTGAGCAAAATTTGATAAGCACTTGTTAAAATGAAGAACAAAAAACGTCTTTTCATGAAAAATAAACCCAACCACGAAAAAAAGTGACCCTAAATTTTGGGTTACGTGTGCTTGTGTATGTGTCCAGACTGTACATACCACATATCGTACATACACAAGTGCAGATTATTCATTCATCGATTGATTCGTCTTCGGCCACACACGATGGAAATGAAGATTAAAAAAAAAACGAATGTGTGATTTCATCGGTACTATGTGAAAAAATGCGTGTGATGATTCGAATTATATTCGTATTTTAAAATAAAAATATTAGTCCTTAATTTACAAAAAAATAAAAAGTAAATATAACACTTTCAATATTTGTAGTTTAAAAAAGAAGAAACAAAACAGTTTAAACTATCACCAGATTGGAAAAAGGATATGGGTTTCATGAGTGTGCATACGAGTATGTATAGATAAACATATTTTTGTGTTTCTTTGTCCAGACCTACAGCCTTAACGCATCTATTAGCGTTTCGTGTAATGAATTCGGTGAAGCCGTTTTCGAGTTTTGGTGAAATACATTAGGGTAGTCGACTAATAAAAAAAATGCCCACGTGAAGGAGAAAAACTGAAAACAGATTCGAATTAAGCGCATCCAAGTCCATATAGTCCTCATACTTATAACTAAAGAACATTTTCGCTTTTGTGCAGTGTTATTAATCGATTAAAATGCGTTAGCGTGCAAACGCCTCAAATACGGTTCTGCGATAAGCATGTTGCTGTTGCTGTAGGGCACGTTTTGTTCCAGTGTTTCCTCAGTTTTTATGTGACTGTTCTTTCGTTACTCACAAACACTATCATAAAGTTGTTTGGATTTTGCTTTTTCATTCAAGAATGAATAGTTTCATGATCATCGTATTCGCCAAGTGATTTTGATCAGTTAAGCGCCACTTGCCATGTCATTCTCCTCGTCTTTGAGTGTTGACGGTTAAGTGTGTGGCAAAGTCAAAATGTAAAGAGACCACAAGAAAAAAAAAACAATAAACGGTTATTTGTTTTGCATGACTGGTTCAAATTGCAAACTGCAGCACTTGTTTCATATAATTCAATGCTTAGGCCAGACATTCAGAAGAATAAGGTAGTCTTTAGCCATTTATGAATGTTTTCATGTATGTCTGTCGGTGTGTATGTACGCACAAGTCATGATATTTTTCGTCATTTTCAGCTTTATATTTATAAAATTTCTAACATTAAGGAACATTGTAAAGATTTTTGCGTAAAGAGTGTGTCTTAGAGCGCATAAGGTGCTAATTTGTACACACTATAAAGCCAGATCAATTTCATATTCTTATATATCATTCATAGAACACGCATCATAGCTGTGATGTATTTTAAAATCAATGCAATGATAAATGTTCTAATTTTTGATCTCATAGCACTTTTCATCGCTGCGATGGTGCGTGATGACTAGTGGACTGTAGGGCTGAGCACCAACTCTTGGCTAAATACCCTTGGTATATTTTCACAAGTAAAATTGGTACTATTCACAAGTTAAATTCAATATATTAAACAATTCACAATAGAATAATAAACTTAGATATGTCGAAGCGTTATATTTAAATTCAATTCAATTTATAAAACAAAAAGAAAGAAAAGTCGAAAATTATGTCTATAATTTTCGGTATAAAATTGGAGTATAACACAAAGTAATGACAAAATATTATCAATAGAATGTCACAATAACATCAGACCAACTACAATTTGGATTCAGTTTGATGTAAAAATCTCATTGATGTGACATCAGAAAAATTACCAAGTGAAGCAAATTTTATGACAGAATATCATCAGTACCATGACACGCTAATCATCAATCAAATTTAACGATCTTAAAAATATGTTCAAACATGTAACTTTATATTTTCCCATTTTCAAAAGATCAATGAAAACTAAAAATGTTGTAATACTTTTTTTCATCCATTTTTAAGTCATATTCTACTTACGAGTGGCAAAATTATGCAAAAACCGGAGAAATTAATCTTCTTCATGCTGACGTAAAGTTTCAAAAAGCTGATATTATTTTCTCAACCGCTGCAAAAGTTAATGATAAACTTACATACAATATCCTACATTTTACAGGTATTAATGATTCATAGGCGAACTTTGTTATTACATATGCACGATGTTATTTGCCAAGTTCGTATGTGTTCGAGTCCAACTTTAGCTAAGAGGAAAGATTATTTTTATTATACCAATAATTGGTGTGAACAGTTGTGAAAAGATTTACATAAGCACCTGCCTTGCGGCCTTATCAGATGATGGACCAGTTCCATTAAAAGCATCAGCCCTTAAACCAACTCACCCGTCAACCATCGCCACTGGTTCCTTACAGTACTGGTATCTGTTGTATAGGCAACAGATACTCGGGAGATTGTTAGTTCCCGAGAAAAAGCCACACACCAAACAATCATCAAGGATACTAATACTCCCTTCCTGCGTTTTAGGTTTCAACTAAAGCCAGAACCTTGGCTGTAACGTTCTGGCTTTAGTTGAAACCTAAAACGCAGGAACCTCAACCATGGTCAGTCCGGGTCGAACCGCAAGCAGAACTATCCGGGGGCCATGCTGATCCCCGTTCTGCCAATTTATACCCTTCGTAAGGGTTTTGGAAGCCAACACAACATAAGTCATGCGGCTTCCTAGAGTTTTGTTTGCCACACCAAACGAGAGACTCCTTCCCCTCTTTTCACCAAAAAACAGAGTGCTCAAGTTAGGAATAAGCCAAAGCAAAACCTTTTCCCCGGGGGGAAATTGGTATGAACAATAAGACCAAAGAAGACAGAAACCTTTTTGAATGCCATAAGCAGGGGAACAACTAGCTGTTTTGTAGCCGCTACACTGCTTATCAACACCCACCGGGATTTGAACTCGGTACCATGTAAACATGATGTATTTTTAGTACGGCCCCGTAACCAACTCAGTCACCGAGCTCTTTTAATTACACGTTCGTCTATGTTTGCCGCATATTGACCACACATACTTATGCAAGTGTTATAATTCCAGTTGTTTGTCCAGGACTTTTCTGTTCTTGAACAACTGGTTAAATTTATTTACTAATAGTTCTCCATACTGTGAGACATATATATGTAAGTATTAATGATTAAACGGGCTTAGATCGGGTCTAGATGATGGCCAGACCAGAACGTATATAATAAGTTGAAACCAGTTTCTTACAGTTTTAGCGGTATGGCACAAGGCTCCGTCTTGTTGAAAGACGTATTCATGGAAAGATACTATCTTTTGAACCGATGGTATTACATGTTCTGTTAAAATATTCATGTAACTAGAGTAATATTTTATTGAATCTGCAAAATATAAATTCCCTTATCATAACGCTGCCTGGGAACTTTACAGTGCGTTTGAGACACTCTCTATGATACGATTCACTTCTGGTTCTTATAACTTTGATGCGTGTATCACCTACACACAGTTCAAGCTCTAACTCGAAATTTCACATTTTTGAACGAATGAATATGATTATTAACGTCGAATCTTTGAAGTTTTATCATTAGAATTTGATTGTTGCGTAATCCAATTAATCAGACGAATTATTTTAGTGATGGTGGTCATGGCCCACTTGAAATCTAAATTAATGTTTGATGATAAGATTTAACCAAATAAACAATGCAAAGTTTTCGAGTGCGCTACTTCGGTTTTTGTTTTGATTATTATATTTGATTTGTATATTTATTTATTTTTTTATTGTTTGATTATGTATTCAATTGTTAAATTTTTTTGTAGTGTGTCATAAATCAATAATTACCGAAATTTCTATATCAGACACAAAGATATTTTGTAAACAGATATTTCCCGTCATTAATAATCGTATGCCACTATCAAACAATCGAACCACCACTTTTAATTATACATGAATACATGCGAACATTCACACATACTGCGTGCATATGTATGTACGAGTATATTTGTGTGTAGTAGCATTTGAACATCTAAAAATTTTTCACATACGAGCACTTAAAAGCTTCCTGAGTAGTTATTTCATATCTGTGATCAAACATGAGCACGGACAAGTGTGAATGAGCGAACAAGCTCTCGTCGAACATAAAAAAATCAGCTCTTGGATCCATCAATAAAAAAATAGAAATTAATTTGATATCGAAGAAAAATACACACATACATACTTACATTTGACATCGAAGACATATGTACATATGATTTTTACATACAAACTTATAGTTACATACAGTTATGTTTGAATGTATGTGAATGTTATATTTTGCGGACTTAAGGCCTTATTAATAAAAACCAAAATAATTTAATTTGTTAATTGCATTGAAAATATTTTACGCATATTTTTGTAACTTGCCAAATTTTATCATTTTGAATTTTATATTTACATATCGCTCCTTTATTGCAACATAGCTATATCTCAAAAAATTACCTTTTCGAGTTAAAAATGCAGAATTGTTAATAGTAGTACCTTTTATTTTCTGTTAAAAATTTATTCAAATTGGTTTTAACTGTTTCCTTTTGGGAGATATTTCTTAAAGAAAATATGATAATGCAACACACAGGCATTATATTGATGACAGCAAGTCATCAATATAATGCAAGCAAGCAAGTATTAGATAATGTTTAATTCTCATTGATTTCGTGAAAATAGTCAAATGTAAAGCTACATGATTGATCATATTTTTAAAATAATTAAACTTAAATTAGTTGATGATAACATGTCATGGTACTGATGACCTTTTATCTAAAAATTTACTTTCATTTTTCTAATGTTAATGAGCCATCACATCAAACACATCAAATTGAATGCATTTTATAGTTGGTCTAATGTTAGTGTGATATAAAGGGTGGTAGGTTCTATGCCGTTAATGTGCCGAATTATCTCATCTTTTAGCTGTTGAATTGTTGCTGGCTTATCGACGTACACCTTTTCTTTCAAATAACCCCAAAGAAAAAAGTCCAACGGTATCAAATCACATTATCTTGGCGGCCAATTGACATTGCCATTACGTGAGATAACACGGCCATTGCTGAAACCACATATCGTCTACATCCATATCTTCCAATTCGGGCCATAAAAAGTTCGTTATCATCTCACGATAGCGGACACAATTCACAGTAACTGCCTGACCGGCCTCATTTTGGAAAAAATACGGCCCGATGATGCCGCCAGCACATAAACCGCACCAAACAGTCACTCTTTGTGGGTGCATTGATTTTTCGACAGTCACTCTTGGATTCTCATTCGCCTAAAATCGGCAATTCTGTTTATTGACGAATCCACTGAGGTGAAAATGTGCCTCATCACTGAAGATGATTTTCTTCGAAAATTGATCATAATTTTCATAATAAGTCTGGATAACTTTAACACGTTGTTGGATTGTGTATCTCTCCATGGTTCAAATTGAGTAAGTCTGAAATAGAGAAATATCAAATAAAATTCGGAAAAAAAACTTGGCGTTTAGGTTTGGTTCACATTCAACATCGGCCCTTGAAATTTAACCACCCGATATTTTCATTATATTGACTTCATTTACTCATTTCTTTGATATTAGAGTGCCACTGCATTGATTACATGCTCACATCAAACTTATTCTAATAAATCATCACCATGATGTCAGTATGACATGTAGTTGATGAAATAATTGTCATAATTACTGCTAATGATAATTAGACCAAGTGATGTACGTGTCTGACATCACGGCGATGAAAAGTGTCATGCGGTCAAAAATTACGACATTTGGCATTGCATTGATGTTAAAATACTTCACATCTATGACGAGGTTTCTATGAGTGTAGGGCCAACTTGCAATTGTTTAATTATATGGTTGGATACAACAATATCATATATTTATATCCAACAATATCTTAAAACTGTGAAATTTCAGCAACACTTGGTATTGTTAGAATTGAAAATACATTTACTACTTGTAATCATGGTAATGTCATGTCATACGCAGTTAACATTTCTACAACCATTATTTTATCTCATTAAGGGTAATCTAGGTCTTTACTTTTATCACTTAGTTTTTTTTTTTTTTTATTAATTAAGTTGTATATAAATATTACATATGCTAAAAACTGTTCAAGGGAACTTTGTATGAAAATTTCGAATTGTGCTCAAGTATTTTGATTTCTTTTTCGTACATATACACATTTGGAAAGTCCATTGGATACGCTTTTTATAGTCTTATTATAGACACAAGTATATACATACGTATGTATGTATGTATGTATAACAGCTTCTGGAAACTCAATTTCTTAAAATTTGTTCTGTCAAAGCTATCATTAGCGGCAGCCTTCCGTCGGCGAGGATTTCGTCCACGAAGTGGAAATGTCTTCTTTTAATAATAGTTTTAGAGATTTGTTTCGTTTTAAAAGTTTCAATCATTTTTATTGAACAAAAAGAAATCACAAAGCCGTTTTGTAAACTCCTACAACACAAACATGTTTTCAGAATAATTTTATTATTGTTGCTATTAACAATAATTTTATTCTTGTCTTGCAATGGCTGTCGACGCATCTACGGAAACAAACGTTGCTTTTAGATTAAGATTTGCGTAAAATATGTGTTTAATAAAGAACTATTACTAATATCAAGCAGTCTTGGCGTAAGCAAAACAATTATGTTAGTTTTAGTTGTTTAGTCCTGCACACGACCAGAAATGCTGCACCTTCAGTTAAAATGTCTATAAACTGGTAGTAGCTCTTGCAAGTGTGAAGGGTTGCAACTGAATTTTCAATAAATGAATTAAGTTACAATTGGCGTCACGTGACCAAGTTTTTAAACGCACACATCAAATCGTTATTAACATTTACTTTTGGTTATTTTTAAAGTATATTTTCGGAAACCAGACATATTTGTGCAATCCATCAGCATAAATACAAATTGCGTTTGTATAATATAAATATATCCCATCCTAAATACAAAACGCGACACAACTCAAAATTCTAAATATTCAGAAGAGACAAACAACTGGAAGATGATTGTAATATTTAAAGGAAATATTATTCCATTAGAAAAAAATTCAATATTCAGGAAGGTTCTGCTATACTTTTTTTTCTTTCAATTTTATTTTTGCGAAAACATAAAAAACTGACTTTTATGGAAAAAAGTAAGTTTTGGAAAATTTTTAGTTGTGACTGTTTTCTATTTAGGGTGCGATATGTATATATATATATATATATATATATATATATATATATATATATATATATATATATATATATATATATATATATATATATATATATATATATATATATATATATATATATATATATATATATATATATATATATATATATATATATATATATATATATATATATATATATATATATATATATATATATATATATATATATATATATACATATATATATATATATATATATATATATATATATATATATATATATATATATATATATATAGTCACAAAACTATGGTGAGTCAAATCTATGGCGTTCAAATACAACAATATAATAGTTTTAGTACCACCCATGTTATTCAAAAATAGAATATTGTTATAGCAACCATATAAATTTTTCTAAGTGTAATATATCATTACGGAAAAAACAATAATAACCCCTTTCACTTAAAAAATTTCACAAAAATAAGATACAAAAGGTATCAATACAAACCTCTTTTGTATTGATACCTTTTGTGTGTGTGTGTGTGTGTGTGTGTGTGTGTGTGTGTTTCAACTCAGCTGACCAACATAAAACAAAAATCGTGTGCAACTGGGTTTTTGTTGTATTTTCTGTTACGTACGTCTGTTCTCGTATCTTTTACTAATTTTAACTCAACTTGTGAAGTCTTCACTTCTGGTGGTGGTGGTTTCTTTTTTAATTTTCTTTAAGCCAACTAATGAAAACAAATCTCTGAATTATTGTCAAACGAATTTATTTTTATCCCAAGATAAGCTGTGATTTGACTGGCTTTTAACAGCAATCAAAGCAACAACTTATGCCATAAACACACACGCCACTGCGCTTTACTTTCGCATCAGTTGGTACTCGTATTGTGCGTTTTTTAAGTTTTTCACACAGCGGGGTGGAAAATCATTTGGCCATTTTACATCAAATATAGTATTTGAAAACAATATAAAAGTCGATAGATGCTGGTGCTTCGAGACAAATGTACTTGTATAAGTCAAAGTTATATTAACATTTGTGCACGTATCCACCCATACATATGTATGTATATATACATTCAAATGTATGAACAGCCAGGAGTGGGAAAAGCGCATAATTTGTAGTATCTAAAATACAGATTACAACATAGATACTATACGATACATGTACATAGTTACTCGTATGTGTGCGCTCGTTTATAAAATACAAATGCACTAAACAAATAACAATTACATTTAAATTAGGTATTTAAAGTACATACGCCGAATTCCACATTTTTCTAACACTAATTTTAATTTTTTTTTTTTTAACCCAGCACTTCTTGATTAACATTTAGACAATATTCTATAATTTCAGTTTATAAAATTCATCAGGCAATTGATCAAGAAGTTTGTAATAAAGTATACATACATATGTATGTATATAGGAACTAAAAGAACTAAATTTTAGACTCCAATAGATTTGCAGGACAAAAGCCAGGCCAAGAGTACGGTGATATTCATTCACAGAAGATGTTTCGATGGAAGCTATCTTTTCATTGCGCAAAATTAATTCTTGCTATTCTAGCTCTGAAAATGTTTAAGTTTTAAGAAAAGAAAATAATTATAAGAAGCATTACTTCCTCTGTCAGTGACCAGCTCTTTCTTATATAAGTTCATTGTACCTAGGCAGACCGGTGCTTCATTATTTGACGGAGGTATCGGAATGCGATGCAAGTGGATTGGACTTCTTTATCCGATCCTCGGGTTGGTTCTAAACCAGGGATATGTAAATCTACTGAGATATGTATCACATCCAGGCAACACAATGGACTCAAGTGGGCTGGCTTTACAATAGCTGGCAGCCTGTTAAACCTAACCTAACCTACTTGTTTGAAATGTTAGAGATTATAATACTCCTGTAGTACAGAGTATTAATTGAAGCATTAAATGAAAGTTAGAATATTTATTAAAATATGATAATTTAATGTTATTCGAGTACATACATATGTTTTATTAACTTGTATGAAGTTGGTGATCAACATGTTGGAATCGTTAGCAGAGCCCTCCCCCCCCCCCCCCCCCCCCCCCTGTTGGTTGCAGAAATAGTTCTATTTAGTTTGTGTAATTTTTTCTTATTATCATTTTAATATTGTTATAATTTTTTTTTTAATACTTTGATTTTGAATTTTTTTAAAAACGCTAAAATTTTTGTCAGTTTTTGTTATTGAAATAGTTTTGAGAATAATTTTATTTGCAAATTGTTGGCAAATTATTGAAAATATACAAAATCTTATAACAACAATAAGTAATTAATTACTGAAAATCTTAAGCTGCAAAAATCTGGATAATTTAACCGAAAGAAGATTAAAACTATACAAATTTAATACCACGTGTTAAAACAACATATCATGCTAAGAAAATATTTTAAGCAAGAATAATAAAAGCATACGGACAAATATAATCGACCCGTATCTTTATAATTAATAGGCAAACACAATTGAGTTAGAAAAATTATATATCGTTTTAATGTTCTTTCTGCGCAGAAGTGAAAGAGTTTAACCTGATCGTTTCAGTATTTTACGAGAAATACGGCTATTAATTTGTTACTAACAGTAACAATCAAAATATGTGTACGAGGGCGAAACTTCTTACCCTAGCACAAAAAGCGCGGTATAAACAGAAAAAGTTAAGTGTTTTGGAAACTTCCATCTCTGTGTTCATAACACATGTTAAATTTTGTTTCGATCTGGTAACTCCTTCATATAGAAACAGGTGTTCACAAAAGACGGATCCGCGATTTTTTTACAATGGAAAAATTAGAAATGCGTGGTGTCATTAAATATTTACATAAAAAAGATTTATCGGGACAAGAAATTCATAATGATATGGTGAGTGTGTTAGGTGAAAGCGCTCCTTCCTATGCAGCAGTAAAAAATTGGGTTCCTGAATTTAAACGTGGACGTCCACGTAGTGGACGTCCAAAAACAGCAACAACAACAGAAATTGTAGTCAAACTGCATGATATGGTATTAATTGCTCGACGAATAAAAGTGCGTGATATAGCTAGTATCATGGGCATCTCAAATGATCGAGTCCATTTAATTTTGCATGAAGAACTACAGATGAAAAAGCTTTCTGCAATATGAGTGCCGCATTTGTTAACAGTCGACCAAAATATTTCTCAAGCTTGTTTGGATCGTTTTAAGCGAAATAAAATGGATTTTAAGCGTCGTTTCATAACTGTTGATAAGACATGAATCCACCACTATACTCCAGTGACAAAAGAAAAATCTAAACAATGGACTGAAGCTGGAGGAAGTGCCCCAAAGAAGGCAAAAACAATTTAATTGGCTGGTAAGGTTATGGCAACGGTTTTTTGGGACTTCAAAAGTATTTTATTGGTTGACTATCTGCAAAAGGGAAAAACAATAAATTCAGAGTACTATTGCAACCTTTTGGATCAATTAAATGTACAAATTCGAGAAAAACGTTCTGGCTTACAACACAAAATAATTTTTCATCAAGACAACGCACCAGCGCACAAGACTGTTTTAACAATGGCTAAAATCAACGAATTAAAGTACGAGATGCTTGACCACCCACCTTATTCCCCTGATTTATCTGTCAGTGCCTTTTACCTGTTCCCAAATCTAAAAAAAATTGCTTGCTCGCAAGCGTTTTACCTCAAATAAAGATGAAATTACAGTTGTAAACCACTATTTTGAAGACCTTGAGGAAAACTATTTTAATCAAGGGATAGAATTGCTAGAAAAGCGTTGGACTAGGTGTATTGAAGTTTCGATTATATTGAAAAATAAAAATATTTTTGGAAAACTATTCTCTTTCATTGATAGGCTAAGAAGCTTCCGAATTGCCCTCGTATGTATGAATACAAAAAACAAAAACAGTGTGACCAAATATGAGAAAACAACATATTTGTGGGTTTTCACAGTTTTCTTGATTTCAACATTCGATTTTATATGAGAGTGCATTATATAAAAGGAGTAAAAAAGAATGCAGTCGACCGGTGACTCCCACTAAGTATATTTAATATGTAAAACACAATATACATCATAATCACTATCGGCAATTTATCTCAATAGCATTTGAATAGCTCGTAATTTCCACTAAGCAAGTATTATAGTTAAGCTGACCAAACGTTTTGAGAACGAGGTGAGATAATTTACTCTTCATGTAAAATACCTCACCCCTAGTGTTGCTATTTTGATACTAAAGTGGTAATTTGAACCTTATTTCATGTCTGTGAGACTTCTCTGAGTATCATGCACTTTTATTTAAATATCCTTTTTGACCCTTTCTTAAACATGGAACTTTTTGTTGAGAATGATTGAACAGCTCTTGTATGTATGCATAAATATCCAGTTCTCATTCATATTTAAATAAGGTTTTATATTAGACTGCTCTTATACACATTTGTATTGTATTTTGTATTTCTAACTATACAGTTGCAAATAACTTTGCAAAGTATATTATGCACAGCATGGGCGGAGTAACGTAGACCTTATGCCCATGATTATATTAACAATATTTTTTTTTACGGCGCTGTGACTAACTGTAACCAACCTATGCCTTCGCATAGGAAGTTGCCGCGTGGTTAACAACGAAATACTTCACAAAAACTGTAAACTAATACAGTCAGTTGAGGTCGACAATTAACTAATGGGAGTGAGACGCAAAACTCTCGAAGGCCAAACAACAACGACAAGCCTGACCGCACTTAAGAAATAATTTCGACGACGCGAGAGCTGTTCCCCAGCCCAGAGCTGCTATGCGACTGTCTTATACATATACATATATATTTGACAATGAAATTTTAATTTCTAAAAAGTATTTTAGTGTGTTTATACATATGTACACTATCTGGAAACAAACTAGAGCGAAATATAAAAAAAAATATATATATAAAAAAAA
This sequence comes from Thecocarcelia acutangulata, assembly GCA_914767995.1. Taxonomy (NCBI): domain Eukaryota; kingdom Metazoa; phylum Arthropoda; class Insecta; order Diptera; family Tachinidae; genus Thecocarcelia; species Thecocarcelia acutangulata. The sequence continues at coordinate 189,807,554 of OU612094.1, read as the reverse complement.
ACCAAAAGCTATAAAATCATAAATATAATATTTAATACATTTCTTTAAGAATTTTTCTATGCTTCCAATAACAAACAGCTGTTCTAAGAAACACTTTCGAATACTTTCCATAATATTTAAAATATAAGTGAAGCTGCCACACTTTCATCGAATATAAATTGAAAATGAATCTAATTTTGTATTTAAAAGTGAAGTCAAAAACTGGGCTTAAGAAAAATTAATATAATTTAAACTCATGTTATTAATTATATTTGGATCATTTTTCTAAATGTAATCATTAGATGATATTTTCATGCAAATCCATTAACTTTTAAAGAATTGTTCTTTAGTTTTTATTGTTTTTTAATAACTTGACGCTTTTTTTCTTGAAAATTTCCTATCGGTGACACCATTTTGTTTAAAATATCCTTTTCGTGCCACTTTTTGAAAATTTTCGAAGACAACGCTGCTCAGCCAGTTCTGTAAAAGTTCTATCAGCTCAGCAATAAGACTTACATAGTGGAAATTGCGACTAATAGTGTGTCACACTATCATACAAGTCTTAATAGGCTTTTTACACTGATCACAACATCTAACATCTACCATCATTTTCCGAAAATGTTAACATCTTCCCATATGAAATACATTGTTCTAAAAATCAATATTTTTATAACATCTTTATAAAATGTTCCTATCTCATTTTATTCCATTCAACATCTTTCGATTATTTCGGTGTCATCACTAGAATAATGGCAATAATGTCTGTAATAGCCTCTTCCCTGACACAATTACTAAACACCAAAGATTTTCAATTTAATTATATATTTCCAATTTAATTATATTTTACCAATTTTATTATATTTTTCTTCTGCTTGAATTTCTTTTCAAGACCTCCTCCGTTGCTTGCTTATTTTGCAATGCTCTACAACTATATCCGTGTTGCCAGATCTCCCCAACTAACTAGTGTAGTCAGGTCTCCACAATGTCGATTATTCTTGTGGCACATAATTATCTTAATGGTTTATATTACGATGGAAGGAAACAAGATATCGGCCAAATGATCGCAACGGCATTCCCGCTAACTGATGGTTCATATTTTAAATAACTCTGAGATATAATTAATGTTCAATGTTTTTAATGTGTTGAATTGTTCTTTAACTCCTTCCTTTAAATATCCCCAAAGAAAGACCTCGAATAGATCAAAAAACATGATGGCGAAGGAGCTGTTTTTTCGCTGTGTAGAAAGGAACACCATCCTTTCCGGGTCCATATTCCCAATTTCTGGCCGCAAGAACACCATTCAAGAACACCATTGGCCGATCTAATTTTGATACCGAACCAACAACAGTTGCTCACAAAAAATGTGCAGGTTTCCTATAATTTGCTGAACCGTTCTCTAGATTGTGGACACATTTGGTTGATTACGCTGTCTAAGAAATGAATTTCGATCTGAACGCCCATTGTTGTAAATAAAAGGCTTCAGCTCTTTCCTTCAAGTTACTCCTTAGAATTTTTTAATAATCCCGCTGGCTTTTAAACCAAACTGAAATAAACTAATAAAAGGTCATTTTGATTGTTTAAAAAGAAATGTGAATACTTGTATGTATGTGTGTGTGCACGAATTTGCATGCAGGCGAATGAATGCGAATCGCATTCTACCCTTTCCGTATTTTTTTTTTCTACTCCCACAGTACGAGTGCTTATGTGGTCGTAATCAATTTTTGCTGATGGCACTTGCTCAAACACGCAATTGCTTTAAACTTAGACAAACTAATGAAATGAGTTCATGAATGAACGAACGCTGTAGACAAATTAAATACGCGTTATGAGAATAACGTGGGAAGGCACTTGCCGCAAGTACTCGTACTTTTTCTATTAATGATACGAGTACGTTGGTGGTGATGATATTTTTGATAACCATATTCTATGGAGGAAAATGATGATCTGCTGATTATGTTGAGCATTTGTGGTTTCGTGCACTTGTTAAAGCCGCGTGGCAAACACACGTCAGACGAATTTAAGCCAAAGAAAACTGAACGTAACACATACATCCATGGGATCGAAATGACAAATTTTGTCATTAAACTTTAAGTTGTTTTAAATAATGGCTACACTTATGTCCACAGAGAATGAACTTGGTTTTAACAAGTAACATCATAAAAGGTATTAATTTGTTAAATTTTTCTTGAACTTTATCATTTTTAAATTAAAAATTTTTTGGTTTGTACATCAGGTTTTAGTTCAAGCTTTTCCTTTCTTAAGTTTTTTGTTGAGAAGGATTTTTTACAATACAAATTTGTAATAATTATTGATTGAAGAAGACAAGAAAAATAATAATCAAATCTTTAGCTGGGGAACAATTAGCTGTTTCGTAGTCGCTACACTCCTCGTCATAAAAGGTAGTTTGGTTAGATTTGCTCTATTGAAAAAGAATATTATTGTGCGTCAAGAACGCAAAAGCAATGTGAACTTATTTTTGAATCATAATATAGTACGTTAGATACATTTTTTATTAATTCAAGTTTTCTGTAGTTTTCAACTTTGTATAAAACCACATTGAAAATTCAGTTTTTGCTAACGGAACATAGAGATCCTTGTGATGAACATGCCTAGTCAGCATTTTTAATCGTGAAGTAATCCACTTCGAACATTTTTGACGGCATTTTTCCCTCGCAGAAGATCCCTCACGCAAAAGAGAAATCAGTGAGATTCTTCCACAACACATTACAAAACGCTTATATTTATTGTAAAGGGAATTGTTTGAGATTCATATAGAGATTATCTTACAATACTCGGCCGTGTAGTCCGCATATGACCCATTCAATGAAGCTTCGACAATTTGTATAAAAATAATCCCTAAGCTTCCCATACTATTTGAAATTTGCCAAGACTCACGTTAGCCTCTCGTATTTATTTTTTGCAATAGCATTATTTTTGAATAATTTTTTCAGCCTACAGAAAAACATTTCAAACTAACTGCCTTTTATCTTATGTGATGTTTATGGATCACGATTGCGTAATACGTCTAGAAAATTGTTATCAAATATAGCAATACTGGCCACCAAGAGAATTGTCTTAGTCAGTGTTGTCAACTCGGTGCGTTTCGCACCGTTTTTGGTGCTTTTTAAAATGCTTTGAGCGAAAAATTCTTTAGCCGGTGCGCTATGCGCTTTTTTCTCAATGTTCTTTGCGTTTTATTGTTAAAAATATTACTGAATTGATAAAATTTCGCTATAATTATTCTAACGATAGGATTACTAGGCCAAATTTCGCAAACATGGATTTTGGCTATTGAAGGAGTTTGATAGTGGTGCATTCAAGACTAGTTTGATCATCTACTAGCAGCTTCAGCGTGTGTATTACACTTTTTATACAAAATGGGGCTTAGAAATAAAAATTCGTTTTTTCTTCCATTTTTAAATTTCAAAGTTGACAACACTGGTCATACTAGCTGTTTATATGAGAATGTATTAGTATTGACACACTGACAAAAACTTTTACACGTAACACAATGCTGATATAAAATTGGTTTGGAATTCAGAAATAAACCATTAGTATATTTAATATACTCACTTATATGTACTACGTTTATACGTGCAGGTTATTTGCGAATAAAAATATTGCGAAAACTTGCCGTACAAACAGTAAATAACACTTTTATTTGCAATTAACAAACTTACGAAAACAATTACTGATTAAAAACTTATTTGCTAAAAAGATATAAAAACTTCCACTTTATTTCACAATCAAAAAAGATATTGTCGATGTGGCAAGATACAAGAAATATAGGAATATAGTAAAAACTACGTGCAGAATCAAATATCGAAAATTTTTCATTTTTAATAATCTTCGCTTTAATTGAATTACAAAAAACATTTAATTTTTTTAATTTTCTGTTATAACTTCAGTAATCAAAATGCTTTTTAAATTAACAATTTATATTTTGAACATACGCCATACTAAAAAAAAAAAATAAAGCTTTTTCATACACAAATTGGCGCATAAACAGTGAGTTAGTTATTTGCAAATAGTCTTCATTTGTGAATAGGCTGCGTGGAAACGTAGTATTAGATACTTAGATTCTTTCATTTTTATTTATTTATTTTATTTTGTATTAATTTTAAAATAAAAAACCCCACCTGCACGTCATAGATAACAATAATTTAAAATGCGATGATTAAACAGCAAATGTTTAATCATCGTCTATTACACATTCCAAGATTAAAAGATGAGCGTGACAGGAAAAAACGAATATTTCGCAAGCAGTTGTTTTGCTTCAAACAATGAAATTGGACTGCTAACGAATACTTTGTAGTTTTGTATTAATCGCTAGCAAGGACCTCCTTTTCTATGATAACAACTATTTTATGTGAACCAATGATGTTGGAAATGCAAAAAAGTTTTTTTTTTATCCTACAACTCCTCATTTAGTTCCAAAAATTGTTTGTTTTGAGTTTGAAATTAATCGACCAAGTAATCAGAGAGTTAACATTCATGGTAAGAGTTGTTGAGAGGATCAGCCGTCAAAAAGCAGGAAATTAAATTTTGTTTTTGAATTCTTCAAATGCGTGCAGACACCTTGGACATCAAAGTTTTGCTTACTTTTTCCAAATAAGAAAAATATAGTGAAAAACTTAAATTCAATATCGGGAGTGTGAAACCGTGAGAACGATCAGACATGAAATTAATACTCGTAATGTTAAATTTCCCAAAACATAAAACAGACACACTAACTAACATTGAATCATCTTTTGAATAATGGGAATGAACCACCAGAAAAAAAACAATACCTGTGAACTTATTTAATTCAATTTCAATATCAATTGGCAACTGCCAACCTTAATAATTAATTGTTTTTAAAATTTTATTAATTTATATTTTCAATTGTTCACATATTGTCACTTTAGTTACACTGGAGTGCTTTCTTTAAAAATATTCCTACAACTGTGCCAATTGATCGCATTGAATAATGAGGAGCTACTTGTCAACACTGATCTTTTTTTCAATAGAAAAACAGAAATAATACCATCAGTCAGTCAGTCAGTCATACGTGGTATCGCTATACGCTTAAGTACTTTTTGAGACAATTCAAAACATTATTTTATATAAAAAGAAGTGTACAAGCACCCGAAACTTGTGCCGGCCATCAATAACACAATTTTGTCTTGGACGTGATAAACATTTATTTATGTGTTTTGTTTTGGGAAAAACAATAAAGAAAGAAAATGAATTTTCGAATGAACTTGTTACAAAAAAGTGTCAAGCAGAAAGGCCGTTCTTAGATATGCGTAAAGTCCATGTACGTATGTGAAGGTATACCCAACAAACGTTGGATATATTGTATTCATATTTAGTGAAAAAATTATCATTATAAAATCTTTGGCCACATTAAAACTTTTAATAATTTAAAACTTGAGCTAAAAATTAATATATATTTCTTAATAACGTAATGAATACATTTCACATTCACGGTTCACCAGCGCCCCCGAGGGGCTTGCTAGGCTCACACAGGTAGCAATTTATGCCATATGAGCAACTTCTTGTTGAGGAGTTCGGGCCTTCTAATCCCACCTGTATGCAATTTCCCAGCAATCAATGGAGGACAAGGCTTATTGCCTTGTCAGCCCTTAAAGCAACTCTCCCGTCAACCATCACCACTGGTTCCTCATAGTACAGGTATCTGTTGTAAAGGCAACAGACCCTCGGGTGTTTGTTAGATCCCGAAAAAAGCCACGTCAAGCAATTATCAAGGATACTAACATCCCCTTTCTGCTTTTTAGGTTTCGGCCACAGCCAGAACGTTTCAGCCAAGGTAGGCACCTCAACCATGATCAGAACCACCCGGGGGCCATGCCGATCCCCGTTCTGCCAATTTATACCATTTGTAAAGGTTTCGGAAGCCAACACAACATAAGTCATGCGGCTTCCCAGAGTTTTATTTGCTTTAGTGAACGAATTATTTCACGTACAAGCGACTTTAATTGCCCGCCTTAACCGCTTCAGACTATTTCCTGTGAGGTTATTAAAAAGTAAAAGTGTATATTAATGAGCCCAGTATCATCCAACAATTAAAAAACTACATAAGCGAAGAAATATGCAACATAGCAGCTGAAGCATAAAGTTATGGACTGACACCTATATATGCAGTGCATTGTACTCGAACTAGGGAAATTGATTATGAAAAGAAGAAGAAAGTTGTTTGTGGACGAAAATGCGGAGCAGAAGTGCTAAAAAAATTTTAATAATAAAAGATTATAATTAACTCAAACCTCTTTTCTCACTTTTGACCGCCCTCTATTATTGTTATAAACATAGATTAAAAAAAACTAATCAAACTAATTATTTAATAACCAGATAATTATCCGTATACCGTATTTTTAATTCCCAAAGTCGGCTTTAGGAATCGCAAAAATCCCCCACTTCCACGGAAACAATATGGCAACAAATTATAGCAAATTACTCTAAAAATCGTGTATTCTTCTTTGCATTTTTCAAAATAATTTTTCAAATCGTAATGTTCTAAAATGATTTCTCTACAAAATTTAAATAGAGGTTTTTGTATTTTGGCATACAATTAATAAAACTGCTTAGTTCATTTATAGAATCTATTACGCTGTCATATTTATCAATACACAAACGCTTATACCTATAACTGTGAATTAAATTCTGAAAATTCGTAGCCGTTATACTACTCAATATGAGATGAATATAGTTAGAGAATAATTAAATGGCTGGGTGGCTGACTGGTTAAAATGCATATGTGATTCAATATGAGATGAATATAGATAGAGAACAATTAAATGCTCGGTGGCTGAGTGGTGGAAGCAGCAGTTCATGATAGGTCATAACCCGAGTTCAAATCCGAATAAGTGCTAGCGGCTACGAAACAGCTAGTTGTTCCCCAGCTAAAGATTTGATTATTATTATTCTTGTCTTCTTCAATCAAAAACTACTGATCACAGCAAATTTGTATTGTAAAAAATACTTCGTAAGAAAAAACTAAGAAAGGAAAAACTAAGAAAGGAAAAACTTGAATTAAAACCCGATGTACAAATGTACAAACCAAAAATCTAATTTAAAAATTATATAGTTCAACAAAAATTCAATAAATTGAAAGTTTGTAACAATAAAAATTATAAATAGCTGGTTTTCTATGTTTCCCAGCTATCTATATGTCGACATTTCATAGGAACTATCCTAATCATCAGTAGACTTTGGAAATTTTTGAAAGATATTCTCAAACATTCAACTTTATATCCCAACAATAATTGTTTGAAAGTTTGTAATGTTTAACTTTTTTATTCCAAACATTTGTGTTTGCTGGGAGAACAGCGTGCACATACATCCATGCAAATGTATATATGGATAAGTACATCAGTTGCAGCATGAAGAAACAATATGCTTTTTTTTAGTTTTTGTATACAAAAACTGAGAAAACGAAAGATCTCATTTGACAATCAATAGATGATAAATATTAGCAATTAATTGATGTTTCTTTTGGAAACAACTCAGCAGAGGTGATCAAATTAATTTTGCTTTATTACTCGTACCTCAACAACTCCATTGACAAAGAAAAACCTATCTTAATTTGATTCTCTCTTCTTTTCTTGAAGCCTGTCTGGAAAAGTGCATCTTCGAATGAATGCAGGCAGAATGTATTTGATGTTTACTTTGTTATTTATTTTTTATGGCTTTTGACAAGTCATAAACGGCGTTTTTAAGACAAGTGCTAATAGTACAACTGCTGAAAATATTAATTCTTTGTTACATTCATAAATATGTTTGTACAAACGTGCACGGTGTTGTTATATTTGATTGAAAACACCGATTGACTGCATCTGAATATACGAGTACAAGTATCCTCAGACAACTTCGACATTACTATTGCTCTTTGCTTTGATCTTTTGTTCTTTTTGAGGGTTAATAAAAATTTATGATTGTGATACCTGATTTGAAGATGAAACAAAGCCCGCTTAAACGTTTTACATCACAACAGCGTTCAGTTGTGTATCATTTGAGACATGAACAAGTGTTTCAAAAACAACCGTGCATACACACACACACATACACATGATCGAGGATACCCTTACATATACATATGTTTGTAAGTTATTTAAAACTTATAAATTGCTTTATGTTCTTTCAATTTTTAACTGTCCAGTAGCAGAAGTTAAAAAAAAAAATTTATTAAACACATAAAGTTTTAAAATCAAAACCTATTGTTGCAAGCAGACAACTACGTACAGTACATTCATATTAATGTATTTACATATATATTCTATTGTGAACATATTCTATTGTGCACTCTTGAAAGCAATTGCTTCATGTACACGCAGAAGAAAAAGTATACTTGATATGACAACATTCTAAGGGCAAAATACTCTTGTAGAATTATATGGTTGAACACAAACAACAACATAATTTGGTTTCAATCTGAAATTTATTTGCAAAACTAAGTGCAGCCAAGAACCAAAACTATGCTCTGTCAACATATAAAGTGTGTTTTTTAAGCCCGATAGAACTTGAAATTGTAAAAAATAACACAAAAAATTAAATTGTAATCAAAATTTTTTTTTATTCGAAAGATCAATACGTGACATTAACATTTGAAAATGATTTCGGGCATATGGGCACCGCGGCTGTTCTTGACGAAGCGCATTCTGGACGTCCAATTTTGGGCCACTTTTTCGAGCACTGCTGGCCGTATGTCACGAACAACACGAACAATGCTGGCCTCCAAGGCGTCAATTGTTGCTGGTTTATCAGCATAAACCAGTGACTTCACGTAGCCCCACAGGAAATAATCGAGAGGTGTCAAATCGCACGACCTTGGAGGCCAATTGACAGGTCCATTTCTCGAAATCAACTTATCGCCAAATTTTGATTTCAGTAAGTCGATGGTTGCGTTCGCCGTATGGCACGTAGCGCCATCCTGTTGAAACCACATCTCCTCCGGATCAATGTCATCCATATTTTCAAACAAAAAATCATTGATCATGGTGCGGTAACGATCTCCATTGACCGTAACGCGAGCTCCGGCCTCATTTTTGAAGAAATAAGGTCCGATGATGCCACCAGCATGAAAACCGCACCAAACAGTGCATTTTTCTGGATGTAATGGAGTCTGTAGGGTCTCTTGTGGATTGGTCTCACTCCATATGCGGCAATTTTGCTTATTAACAAACCCGTTAAGCCAAAAATGCGCCTCATCGCTGAACACAATTTTGCGATAAAACAACGGGTCTGATTTTCAAAGTAAATTTGGATAATTTCGTAGCGTTGTTCAAGCGTGAGTCTATTCATGATGATTTGTCAGAGTATACTGAAACAAATAAAAAAAATGTTTCATCAAAATTTAATTTTTTGTGTTACTTTTTACAATTTAAAGTTCTATCTAGCTTAAAAAAACACCCTATATTTGATCAAATTTATAACAATTGTATGAGGACTAACGCTGTTACAGTAGAAATTAGAATTTTGGTGTCATGTCAAACAATATAATATAGTATTGAAAAATTGTAAACTCTGTTGTCATGATCAATCGTACTAGTGTTGAACGTCACATTATTATATAATTACATAATTCATACTCGTACACATACATACACACATAAATAACTTCTCTAATTAAAGCCACATTTTTTGTTCTATTCCACGTAAATATATCTTTTAACCAATATTTTAACAAAAAATATGTATTTATAATAGAGGGCTGCTCAAGAACAATAAAAATGTCTTACAAAACATCGTAGTATTTTCAAGTACTATCCATCGTCTTCTTTCACATTTCAAAACAAACACTTCAGTGCCGAAATGTTCTAAACACATAAACGAATACTGTCTTATAAGTATTTAGAACAAACAGAACCAAACACCAACCAAATCAAATAGAACAAAATTGAAATAGAACTTCAAGCATTGCAGTAATTTTCTACTTCAGTTTGGTTAATAAAATTTGTTGTTGTTGTTCATGGTTTTTGTCTTTGTATTAAGCACAAATATTCAAGACGCAGTATGCTCAAATGCCAATGTGCTTGCTGTGATTCATCGTTTATTTACATTATTGTTATGTGTAGTGAGTGACTAGCTATCTTTCGTATACATTTTCATTCGATATCGTCGAACAGGCTGTAAATGTTATTTTTACTTACATGTAAGGATATGGCAAAATAAGAATATTTCATCCAATTGAATCTTTAAAATCGTTAGCTTCACCCAGAAAAGAACTGCTCATTGTTAATTTTTCCATTCACAATTCTTAACATTTCCCAAACCAAAATCCGCATCTTTACTTCAAGGTCTACGAAAACTATTACATACATACCTACATACAGATATACAGAGTGTCACAGAGCATAACGTCAAGCCGAAACAGGATGATAATATTGATTGTAAACATCTGAGAAATATCAGAACGAAAATGTAAGAAAATAAACATTTTTCTCAGTTCAAATGTTTTTTATTTGCACAAAACTTTGTATTTTTTTCAGATTTATTTTTCTGATTTCTCTCATGATGGTTATAATCAATCTTGTCACCTTGTTTCGGCTTGTCATTGAGTACTGAGACACTGTTCATATCGTCTTAACACAATGTGCATAAGAATATCATTTTGCAGTGAATTGCTTCAGAAAGACTTGCCAGACTAAAATAACGTGTTTACACTTAACAAAATTGTTACATGTAGTAATTAAGTAAAAATTATAAAAAAAAAAAAAAAAATGTAAAGATCACTAACGTAAAAGTGAAAGTGTTTTTTTTTACTTTGACACTAACGACAACATTTTGAAGTTTTGAGACATCCAAAAGCACCATAAATAGTGCCGAAAGCACTAAGCTGGCATCGAAAGCCTTAAGTGCAGAGAAGTAATCCAGCTGGTGGAATCAGAATTCTCCCGGTGGTCCTAGCGTATCATTTTACTAATAATATGATACATTTTTATTCTTCTCCCATAATGTTTGTTCTTACAATTTGAGGATAACAATGTTTTACTCACCGAATACCTAAATGCAAGTCAATGTCTGGGGAGAAGTGCTACCAAAAATAAAGTTTAATCAGAAACTATTCCAAACTGAACTTCTTCAGTCGTTGCTTAAATGTTGTTCTTATGAAATTTTAACCCCTCATCCAACTTTATTAACTTAAACAGGACATGTACAGTTCGATTTATAACAATGTTGCTGCAAAAGGTTGAAATACGACCGCAAGTCTGTATGTTAGTTTATGTTGTATAAAATCAACAACAACAGCAACAACAAAAGCAGCGACTTTATTTAACTTTTATTGTGACGTTTTATATCATCAAGCCAACTGTAACGTCTACACCTTCGGCCCAATAAAGGTAAAACCTGTGACTTTGCTTTTATATTCGACTGCTTCTAGAATCGAAATACGTTTTACACTTACCTGTAATTAACTTACACAACTAGCTATTCAGATATGAAAAAAAACGAAATTATTAATTTATTTACCTTTTTTTCAAATTTGAATTGATTTGCTGAGTCACTTCTGGCTGTGAAACTACTTTTGTTTTGTCAAACGCATTTTATTCTATTTTGCGTTTAAAAGTATCGAATATTATAACAAGGATATTTTTAGTGTCCAGGGAAAAGGAAAACAACGCATTTTTAAAAACAAATAATTTTTATCTCTGTTGGCAGATACTCGTCACTTACATACTCGTACTTATGTATGTATGTGCATATGCTCTGAAATATCGTATGCTCATAAGGCCACCCCCCCTAAAAAAACAAATGACAAGCAGTCAAATAAATATAATTTAAAGAACTGCAGCCAAAATGGTATAACCTTAAGTCTTTACTTCACTTCACTTGTGAAACTAAAACAAAATTCGTGCTGATTCGAATGTTTTCTGTTCTCAGGAATATTTTTGTGCATCTCAAGATAACCGCTGGACATTGGAATCCTGTATAGTTCTTAGGTTTATGATAAACTTGATAAAGTTTAAACTGCTTTTGTAAAGTTCACTTAAGAACGAAATGATTAAGCTCGCCGTCCATTTTTTATTATTAATATTTTAGTTGATATTTAATTATTTGATCTTGTTTAAGTAAATATTTCTTATTTTTGTAGCTAAAGATCGTTTTATTTTATTCAGCAGTTTTAAATTCAGCAGTATTTATTTTCAATATTTCGATAACAATTTGTTATCATCGTCAGGAAAATTAATATGTTGTAACATAAAATAAAACGATCTTTAGCTGCAAAAATAAGAACTATTTAATTACTATTTTAGAGTAGATTCCATAACGTATTACGAAGAAAACATTACTTAATAGGCAGTTTGGAATGAAGAAAGTTGTAAATAAAGCTACAAAGCGGTTGCCATTGAAATATCAAATTAAGAATCTGGGAATCTCGACCACTCGATTTATAGTTTATACAACAAACATATATAAATCACATTCAGGTCTACATACATACATGCTATACGTATAATTTTTATAATCATTACATTATGGTAACTATGCGCTTTTCCAAGAATCAATTTTAACGAGCCAAAATTGGGTTTTTATATAATCCGGATAATTTGTGTCATGTTTGTAACAGGGTTACCTTTGACATTTAGTGTCATGCAAATTCCAAATTTTCACTGCCAAGCGAAATTTGCTAGCAACGGACCGGTATTGCGAAAAATTTGAGTGTAAAAAATTGTGAATTTATTGAGTTTTTCGTACCGATAGCGACGCGTTTAAACTCCAGGTAATTCACAACACAATGCCATCCTCACTTCAGCAAAAAAATTAAGAATAAAAAAACAATGAAAATGATTTTTTTTCTCTCTAAAAAATGCTTATGTATGTTTGAGTTGACAGGTTAAATAGCTTTGCGAGAGAGAGAGAGAGCACTCAGTGTTTTAACGTATAAGCGCGATTACCCTTGAGGGCATTGCGTGGTGATGGTCTAAAGTAGTACATGTTTAATTTTTTAGGAGTTCACTATCATTTCATATCGCAAGTCAAGGCGTTTCGCTACAATGTCTGTAAGCCCATTCGTTTGGTTCTGTCTTTCTAGGCTATTGAACACCGATTTGTCTTCACATAAATCCGGTTTCTTTTTTCGCTTCGTCCAATGCCCAGCCTCGATTTTTTTGTTTTGTTAAGGTTTAAACACGTTGAAACCAGCAAACAACCGACTTCAATATGTCAAATATAAAATACACGTAGTTGAATGCGAACGTCTATTTTGCCAACAGCAAGATGACACAACTGCAGGTTGTTGACCTTGCTGATGTTTTTTGCTGCAGTGTGAAAAAGTTATTAACATAATTTAATATATTTGTGTTTAATGTTATAATCACAAAAATACGAATCCTCTGAACATAAAATTCACGAAACGTTGGGAAAAGATGTAATAAAAACTCTCCATTTTTATTGACATAAAGAATGTTAGGCCTCACCAGCTAAGTATATACAAAAAGCAAATAAGTGAAAAATAATACTTTTTTTTTCTTGGACCAGTACTCAGGAGATGACTCCCATTGTACTGGAACTAGGAAAATAGATTATGTTCCAAAATCAAAGCGTATTTAGTTATTTTGCAAAGTTCTTTTATCTCTTTCGGTTTACTTCTATGCGTTGTTTCTCTTCTGTTTCTCCATCGGTTAATTACTTGATTTTCTTCACATGTTTTTATTCACATGTCTTTATGCAAAAAAAAAACTAGGGTAAGGATTTTTAACAAGTTTTCCAAACTGTCCTCAGAAACAGTTCAAGATTTAGATTTATTGAGCCTTTGAAACTACAGTATCATGAAAATTTCAATACAATGAAAGACAAAAACTTAGGACTATAATGTATTATTCTAATAACAATATAATTAAAAAGCAACCAACTTATTTCAATAAATTTAATATATTGCGATATGCAAAAATGAAGTATAATAAGCTCTTGCTCCCGGAGCTAGCATGAAACAAATGAGAGTATAACTCTAAAATAAACTTAAAACTATTTTAAAACTGACTTATATGTAAGACTTAAAAACTAAAATAAAAAATATATAAATAAAAATAATATAAAAGTTTTTAAATAAATAAATAGCATAATAATACAGAAAACAAAACTAATCAACCAATGGGCTCTAACCCCTGTGAGTACCTGGAGTACTCTTCAAATAAAAAGGGGGACGCAAATTAATATTTAAGTTAAAATTAGGAGGATCCTGATTTATAAAACCAACTGGTGATAAGTAATTTGTATTCGACCAACTAAAGTTTATTTGTCCATTTAAAGCATTCCTTATTACATCATTCTCGTGATGAGAAAGTCTTGCTATAAAATTTTTTAAAACATCACAGACGTAAAGACTAATGGGAGTAAGATTTGATTCGTTATAAATGAACAAGCTTGAATATCGTTTACAAACAGATTGAAAGTTTTTTTCCAATGCAGCGTCTTAATACCTTTCGTTCAAAAATTTCCATTTCTTTTATAAAAGACGGAGAAACATTAAACCAAATTAAGTTGGAAACGCGTAAAGCAATACTGGTCTCAGGCTTGTCTTGTATAATAATAATTTAGTTTTACAAGGTAAATTTTTGTTACATAAAATTCCCATAATTTTCTAAGCTTTCTTATTTTTGCAGCCAAAGATGGTTTTTTTATTTTTTATAAAAAATTCAACAGTATTTATTTTCAATATTTCGATAACAATTTGTTATCATCGTCAGGAAAATAACGAATTGTTATCGAAATATTGAAAATAAATACTGTTGAATTTTTTATAAAAAATAAAAAACAATCTTTAGCTGCAAAAATAAGAAATATTTACATAAACAAGATCAAATAATTAAATATCAAATTTATAAGCTTTCTTTAAAATAATTCTTCCATTTAAAAGTTTATTGAAATTGATACCCAAATATTTAATTTTATCACGAATCAGAATTTCATTATCATCAATATATAATCCAAGAGCTTTGCTTTCCGGAACAACAAAATTTTTGCATTTTCCAGAAGCATTTCGAATGCAGATTGCCTCACACTTTGCCTCACAAGCATTGATTTTAATACCCCAGTTATCGTAAAATTCTTTGACCTCCACTAAATGATCTGAAACTTGTGTTAGAGCTCTCAAAAGAGATTCATTATTTATTAGTTCAAGTTGAAATCCGGAGTTATCAAATCTTTTCATTTCGTACACAGAAAGAAAAAGCTTATATTGAATTTAAGTATATTTTACTTGCATTTAAAATAAACTGAAAACGGGAGTGTTCAAGAAAACCGACCCTACAATATCTTAAAATGAGTATAAAATTCTTGAATCGAGTGCAGAATTCTTGAACCGAGTAAAAAAGCAAAACACTTTGAAAACTTTTTCAAGTTCTCAAGATACGCGTATGGATGTATCTCATACATACACATTTACATACATAGTATATCTAGTTCATTTTTTCCTTTTATGGGAAACTACTTAGTACGACTTTTTCTCTCATTTAAAACATGCTTGAACTCAAGTACATCAGCAAATGCTTGTGAATTAATATTTAATTAAATTGTTTTCTAATAATATTAAAGGCCCATCACACAACAAATAGACACGCGTCAACCAGCGGACGTAGTTTGTTTTGGCAACGTTCAATGTTTTTATTTTATTATTATTTCTTTTTTTTTTTCTTTTTTATTTTAAATGATTACTTGAGGCGCACCTTTGTTGGTTGAATGTTGGGCAATATTAACCAGCCAAAACCGTCGACAGACATTCTTGCAAACCACCCCAATTAAACGGAACTCATATTTTAACCAAATTACGCACATCAATCAATATCTTCAGCTTCGTAATAATGTCTGCATTATAGTTTTTTTTTTTTTTTTCTTTTTACAAAACATCAACAATGACAGAGCATTTTCATGCTTACTTTTTATGAAACTCAACCAGTTATCATAAGAAATATACATTTTTTTTAATTGAAAGCAAGTCAAGTAAGCAGACTCGTTCATCATAGAGCACACAGCGATCTTCTGATTACACCAAAATCATTTTAATGAATTTTCCGAATCTATTTCTTCACCAAACACTTAACTGGTAGCAGATAGAAATATTTGTTTTATTTTGCGTTTACACTTGAAAAGATTGCTTCTATTACGGGCTTTTCGACGGTTTTCACGGAATCCCAAAAGAGTTTTTAGGTTTGAATTTTTTATTTGTTTTTGCCACAGAGCAAGCCATGGATCATCACGCAATGCCCACAAGGGTAATCGCATACATTTACAAGCTGAGCAGAGATGGAACAAAACAAAAAATTGTGTAACTATTTATATTTATCAGCCATGTTCCGAGAACGCGCGCTCTGAAACCGCAATGCGTTTTGAAAATCGCTTAATTGATTTTTATGTGTTCTGAGGAACGCGCGTTTTACTGGCGTTTAGGAGTTTCTTCCGAAAAAATACAACATGTGTTTTACATACGTACATATGTTTGTGGCAGTTATATAAAACGAAAAAAAATTTGACAACAAATAGACAAATTTTTCAATTTAGTTTTTTTAATGAAAATGTGTGAAATTCTTTAAACCTTTTATTGAAATAAAAAGAAAACATATTAAATTTTAATTGTGAATAATTTTATTTCCGTTTGCAAGTTCAGTTTTAGCAACTTCAATCAGTTCACTTCAATATATACATACATGCGAGTTGAAGTCTCCAATTTTAAGCGATATGCGCTTTCCAGAACACCTTTTCGGCGATTTCAAATCGCAAAACCATATTTCTTGCGTTATACGCTTCTCACAACACCTATTTGGCGTTTTCAAATCGAAAACGCTAAATTTAAGCGATTTGCGTTTCTCAGAACATGCTTGTATCTCAGTGTTGTCAACTTTGAAATTGCAAACTGCACCAAAATGAGGAAAAAACAAGAACACACCAATTACACATTTTTTTTCTAAACTCCGTTTTTTATAAAAATGTAAAATATTTTTCTATTAAGAGCTTAACATCCAATCTCTTAACTAGCCAAAATTCGTGTTTGTCAAACTTGGCCTAATAATTCTAATAATTCTAATGGCAGCTTTAGAGCCAAATTACAACAATATAACAAAATCAAGCATCTTAACTAAGCTTGTCAAAAAAAATTTTAACTTTTTTTTTTAAATTATAAATTATTTTTATTTGAATTATTTTATATTCAGAAAAAAAATGTTTACATGTTTAATTCAGAATAAACCATTAAATTCACTTTCAAAAATGTAAACGATACATTTGACGTAAACGGCTTACCACATTGCCAGTAGCATAAAGCTGTCACATGCCGTGGCGCTGCCACCTTGTACGCGTTAATGCACCTTAAAAACGTGTTAACAATGTGGACATTGAATAATAATGACTTCAATATTAAAGGAAACATAAGAATCAGCTGCAAAATTCTGATTTTAAAATGTTTACTACCAAGGATATGGTTGATAAAAAAAAATCGTCAAACTCGTTTGAAAAATCGTCGAAATCATCAGTATGATTATTGCAAATTGTAACCAAGTAAAATTAATCGTTTTTAAATAAAATACATATATTTTATTGGGGTAAAACAAAGCAAAACAATTCCTGATTGTTTTTACTAAAAAAAACTACGGCAATTAAAGACATAAGAACAAATTTATACTTTTAAAAATACGAGGCTAATTCCATAAAAATGCATTCTAAGTAATTTTGTAAGGATTATTGCACTAAACATTTTTATAAATTGGTCATATCTGTGAATTTAAAACAACCAAAGTTGTAGAGTTTTAGTGGTCGTTAGTATATAAAATTTATTCTAAAAATGGTTTCTTCGACTTCTTTCTCACCTTGCTTTTCTTGTACTTAGATGTAAATCTAAATTTGCAGAAGGGTGCGGTAAGGCTAATATATATATATTTTTTTTTTTTTGCTAAAAACTTAGCCAAAGAAGAAGAAACTAGTGAAGCATCAGTTTTGATACTTATATCGAAAATCGATTAACATCCGTATAATAAAACAAATTTTCCAAGCTTAATATATTTATGGTGCTTTAATTTGAATTGAATATCTCGTCTTTTGAATTATACGATGAAATAAAAAGCTATTTCATTATATCAGAAAAAAATCTCTTTCTTCTTTATTTCTGAAAGTTTTGAATTTATCAAAATGAAATATCCATAAAATATGATCAAAAGATTTTATAAAAAAAATGTGTACAATTAATGATAAATAGTCGAACTTATTTTAATATTTCTAATATTATATGATGGTATCATTCGTCTGACCCGAGTTCAAACCTGGCTTTAGCCAAGAAATATTTTTATTTTTAATTATAACAATAATTGCCGCGATCAATAACTCTTGATCAAAGAAGACAGGAAAAAATAATTGAATACACTAAGCCCCCCGCCTTAAACTAGCTGGATATACGGGAATACCATCCCCGTATATCCTGTAGTGCCTTAACCAATTAGCTGCCTTCATAATGGCCGCAATTTCGGCCTGCACTACGCTACACTCATTTTGCAGCCTGAAACTCATCCTCCTCTCATGCAAGGGGATATACTCCTTCCAACTCCCGAGTCCGACTTGGATCCATCTGTAAAAATTTCAAGCACGTTCTTTTGACGGTCTGGGCCAGTCGTCTCAGAGACCGACTCTGATGTGATTACATCATATCTCCTGTCGGGTAGTAAAGCCGGAGAGCAGTAATCAATATTCTCCGGAAAGTTCACTATTCTTGCTCTTATTGAGGCATGACCATATGTCGCCTCCTTCCACGTCCCGCTTGACCAAAGCCTGATAGCCGAATTCATGGCTATTTCCTTCACCATGAGATCAGCCAGCCGCCAGTTCATCGTGCCGCTAACTGTAGCGACCTATAGGAAGTTACCGCGGGGTTAACAACGACATACCTCAAAAAAAAAAACTGTTAACTAATACAGTTGGTTGAGGTTACAGTTACAGTTAACCAATGAGAACGAGACGCAAAACTCTCGAAGGCCAAATAACAAACACAACAAGCCAGACCGGACTTAAGAAATAATTACGATGATGGGAGAGCTGTTCTTCAGCCCAGAGCTGCTTTACAGCTCTGGAACGTTCTTTTAAGTTGTGCTCTTTTCACTGAAATATGTCTTACTGAGCGTTTCTTTTTCAGCGTACATGTCATTATAAACAGATGATAGAAAATGAAAGCAAAAAATAATAATAATATTGTAAACAGATGAAAACTGCAATTATAAACACAAAGTACAATAAGAAAGATCAAGATAAATTATAAATAAAAACTTTATAGAAATTAAACATTTTTCTGAGCTTTTGTATTATCATACGAGTACGTCTGGTTATTTTAAGTTTTAATATTTTCTTACATCAAGTGGTGTCAATACTTTTGACTCACTCTATACACTTAAAATATAAAGATTAATGAACTTCAGAACTAAAAGATCGCGCAGGATTGATCCGCTCATTTAGCTCTCTCATTTGAATAGTTCACTGGTACCAATTCGTTTGCAAACTACAATTGAAAACATTGCAGAAAAGTCTGTACCTATTGATTCGTGAAGAAAGCAATTCATTTTAATGTTCCTACAATCCAAAATAAATATTCCAGGACCTTCTTCTCATTTTGTTCTATTTTTATCATTGTTTTGCTCTTCATGTGCTGATTATCTCCTTTTTTATAAATTCCAAACCCATATTAGTTGGCATAAACACCAAAACTCGACTAAACTTCAAGTGAAAGCCAGATGAATATGAGGGGCTCCTTGTTCAAAGTCATTTTTAATAACTGCTAGAGAAATTATTAACTGCAGTTAGTTGTGAATGAATTATCTTCTGCTCGTATCATTGGAATCGTGATTAAGAAACATACGCAACTACACATTTCTCAAAGTCTGCAAGAATTTATTTATGTTTTTAACTAATTATGTTTGCTTTGTTTTAAACTAAACACTTGGTAAATATTGATGAGGTTTTCGAAGGACTATTTCTAAATCACCCTATCAGTGTTATCTGCACGTTTGTTGGCCACTCTTTTGCTTTTAGGGATTATTAGCCAAATGGTCAGCAATTAAGACAAAAGCCATTTATTAGTTTACTCTCACTTAAATCATTTCCGAAGTTTCAAATTTCTTTTTATACATTTTTGCAAATATTCAACCATACAAAATATATTTATGGGCATACATATATTTTGTATACGAGTACATAATGTGCATGTACATACATATGAATCTATTATGTGTACATCCATATACACAATCTGATGATTACTTACTCGTACATACATTTTTTCAATGATTTCAATGAGCACGGCTTTATATGTTTGCGTTTACATTCGCATGTATGAGATAATAAAGAACCTTCGTAGCATAATTTTGTAAAATACGATCACATCAAATGCTTAATTATACAGGATGGCGCAGAGCTACGAGTATCTTTATGGTTTGAATTCACCTTTGATTTTTAAAATAAAATTCAACACTATACATACATACCTACCTAAATTTTAATTTAAAGTGCTAGAGGTTAATACCTATTTAGATATTATAATTTGTTAGAAAAACGAAAGTGTGATCGAAATTTCTGTAAATAACACTGGATTAATTAAATAAATTGTTTTAGCATAGCTTACAAACATCTTCAGTTTGGTCTATAATTTAATCATGAATCGTCTTACAAACGAACAACGCTTGCAAATTATTGAATGTTATTACCAAAATGCGTGCTCTGTTAAGAAAGTTGATCGCGCGCTTCTTCCATTTTATGGTCAGTTTAATCGACCTACTGAGGCTTCTATTCGGGCTATTGTAAAAAAATTTCGCACCAAATTTACATTGTTGGACATTAAACCACCAACACGCTTACGTAGAGTGCGAACTGAAGAAAATATCGCAGCCGTATCGGCCACTGTTGGTGACGACCGTGAATTATCGATTCGGCGCCGTTCGCAGCAATTGGGCCTCTGTTACTCCGCTACGTGGAAAATTTTGCGGAAGGATTTGGGTGTGAAGCCTTATAAGATACCGCTGGTGCAAGAATTGAAGCCAAACGACCTACCACAACGCCAAATTTTTGGTGAATGGGCTCTTGAAAAGTTAGATGAAGATCCACTTTTTTATCGAAGAATTGTGTTCAGCGACGAGGCTCATTTCTGGTTGAATGGATGCGTGAACAAGCAAAACTGCCATATTTGGAGTGAAGAGCAGCCAGAAGCATTGCAAGAGCTACCAATGCATCCACAAAAAACAACCGTTTGGTGCGGATCATTGGGCCATATTTCTTCAAAGATGATGCGAATCACAACGTTACTGTGAATAGTGAGCGCTACCGTGCGATGATAACAAACTTGTTTTTGCCCAAAATGGAAGAGCTTGACTTGCATGACATGTGGTTTCAACAAGACGGTGCCACATGCCACACAGCACGCGAAACAATGGACCAATTGAGAGGCGAGTTCGGTGAACAGTTTATTTCACGCTTGGGACCAGTCAATTGGCCGCCCAGATCGTGCGATTTAACGCCTCTAGACTATTTTTTGTGAGGCTATGTTAAGGCTAATGTCTATAGCGACAAGCCCGCTTCGATTGACGCACTGGAAGCCAACATTGCCAACATTATTCGTGAAATACCGGCCGAAATGTTAGAAAGAGTATGCCAAAATTGGACTAAGCGGATGGACCGTTTGAGGCGCAGCCGCGGCCAACATTTGCATGAAATAATCTTCAAACATTAAATTATATCGACCCAACTATCGATCCAAATAAATATTTCATGCATTTTTCTGAATTTTATGTGTTTTTTTTTTTAATTTCCGATAGTTCTTATAAAATCACCCAATGCGAAAAAAAATTTGAGATTGGCCCCTAATGTCAGTTCTGTTTTGACGTTTGTGTGGTAAACACATGCGAAATACACGGTAATAAACAATGTTACGCTACAGTGCTCCAGAACGCGGAATATTGGTGACTATTTATTTGACCAATAACCACCGGTCGGTGTCTTTGCCACAATGTAAATGTGGCAAAGACTTGATGTGGATGGCTTAAGGATGGCTTAAGAATGGCCACATTGTGGCTCAAGCCATCCTTAATCACCACCAAGAGGAAGATGATTTTTCATCAAAAATAATCAAGAGTGATGAGGCCCATTTCCATCTTAGCGGGTACGTAAATAAGCAAAATTTACTCTTCTTTGGCACTGAAAATCCGCGTGTAACCCACGAAGAGCCATTACGCCTGCTCAAAGTCACTGTATGGTGTGCTGTTTTCGCTGGAGGAGTCATCGGAGCTTTTTCCTTCGAAGACGTCGCGTGCCAAACGGTTACTGTGAATGGTGAGCGCTACAGAGCCATGATAATTTTGCAGTTCTTAAAGACAATATCCGTCAAGAATGTGAGGACCTATCGCCGGAAGTTCTGGCCAATGTGATGGAAAATGCTATAAAAAGGGCTCAAATTACAATGAACTGTGGCGGCGGCTATTAACATGACATCATATTCTCGACTTGATGTAAAAAAATTAAAAGACCAAATAAAAATAATCCACAAGAAGAATCAAAGATTTTCATTTTTTTTTTTTTTTTAACTACAGCCAAAAAACATCGGGAGTTTATTTTTACGCCACCCTGTACATATGTATGTATATTATGTTTATATAATATAATGTTTTCGATTCTATTCAGGTATGTAAGTATGTACTCGTACATATTTATAAATCTAAGTGTATTTTTTTATTCCAATTAATATGATACCTCAGTTTTGTAAACCCTATACATACATATGTATGTATGTGTGTATGTATGTATGTATGCATATGAATATGAAGGATTATGTTTGTTTTCGTTTTTGGAAATATTATATGTTCATACCTCCGTTTCGTATAAATTGTGTAAATATTTGCACTCCTAAGTGGATTGGAGATGGATGAATTTATCATCGAAGTAGCAGTTAAGATATTCAATACAATTTATATACACACTCGTATGTAGTTTGCAGTGCACATGCTTATAGAAACCCACCATCGCCATTTTTACCATCTTTTTTTTTTTTTTTTTTTTTTTTTTTTTTTTTTGTCATCATTGGAACCAACAACATTTGTTTCGATAAAAAAAAAGAGAGATGTGCGAATGATGTTTTGATAGATGGATGAAAATATTTGTAATTTGCAGTCTGGCACACATCGATTGATGGATTGGCAACAATAATTTTGTATGAATATAGATTTGTATGTATGTACATATGTACAATACTTATCTATTTTTACCTCTAGTGATATACATACGAGTATACACATTTGTGTGTACATACTTTTGCTGTATGTATACACATCCAAACAAACATTTAGAAACATGTAACACTTATTGCAAATCATTGACGTAAAAGCTATTAACGCGAAAGCTAAAACTAATTTTTACCTTAATTTAAACTAAAAAAAATTACTTTTTATAAAATGTAGTACTTTTGACAAAATGCTCGTTTTATTCTTTCAGGATTTATTTTTACCTCATGAAGAATGTACGTTTTTAAGAAATTTTATATCAAATTCCTTTACAAACACATTTCTTGCCCATGATTTTTGAATGCCGAATTTCGATCCGATGGTAAATCTTTCTCAAACAGTTTTTATTTAATTGGGCTGCATTAGATTCTCATGCGCACCTACTCGTATGTAGAATATAATAAAACTCGTAACTCATGAGCACAATGTATCGTCGCTTACGCCGAACGATTTATGTGATTTACCGCCATTTATTTTCACTTGTATCTTATAAACGCTAGCAAAACAAGCGCTGAACCAAGGCGAATTTATAAGGTGAATGCAAGCGGAAAGGCGGGTTCGGTACTATGTATTTTATTATTGTGAAACATATCGTGAATGTCAAAATCTAAATTCGCCTAAGATTGTTCAGCTGGGAAAAAATTTTATATAATTTTAAATTCACACAAATTTCTTGAAATTACACTAACTCATACAAAAAAAACTTCAGATTAAAATGGCTTTTGTAAACAAAAGAACAAAAATTTGACAGTCTCGTTGGAAAAAGCGCGAGAAGCAAAAAATAATCACCTGAGCTGTCAAGTTCACCTAGTAATGAATTCGCCTTGAGCTGAACGAAATACATCATTGCTCTTTCAATGCGCAGCGCCCAGACAGCTTTACCAGGTTGTGACACTAGCACAGTTGTGATATGTTGTTTACAAGTTATGTAATACTCAGAACACACGTACAATGCGTTTAGGCGTACGTATTATCAACGAAAATGTCGACAAAATACTCGACTTTCATGCAAGTTTCATTAATTAATGTCTAGCCAGTAACATGATGTTCATTTTAAAAATGTCAACGAAAAGAAAACAAATACAAAAACAGCGTCACCATTATTTTTCGAATAAAAACATGTCTTGAATAAAATTAATGATATACGACCTTGTCACAGAATTCACTTCCGTTTGGAAATGGAATTGAATCGGTTCTTTAATTCTTCAAAAAACGGAAATTTAAAACTTTTTCGGAATGAAATCAATTCTATAAGATAATACTAGTTTTATTCTTGCCATTAGAAATAATTTCATTCCGAAAAGTTTTTTAGTTTTTCGTTTTTTGAAGAAGTAAAAAAAGAATTCAATTCCGTTTCCGAACGGAATTAAACTCTGTGACATGGCTGATAGAGTTATTTTTAATAATATTCAACCTGAAACAACAGAGACTGCTTGATTTATATTTTATTAACAAAAAAATATCAAATTCTTTTAAAAATGCATCTTGAAAAGGCAAAATCATTACATTAAAATCCACCAAAAGTTCTTATAAGGCAACACTGTTACTTCGATTTTCGTTTGACTTTCACTAAGTTGCACAAAATAACATTCAACCGAAATCTCTTGTCAGTTCAGTTGAGAGTGTGTGAGCGTGTTAGTAATAGCATGTTCACACGAAGGCTTATTTTCGTGGTTCGCGGCCCAATCTTGATTGAACCAACATGATTCGCCATACAAAATTTTATGAGCGAACCAACTTGGCTCATTTTGAATCTTGTTGCGAACCATGCAAAAATTACTATCATCTCGAAATTTGATAATAAATTATCGCTATTTTATGTGAACTAGCTCTCAAAAAAATCTAAACAAAGAAAAAACAGATAATTAATGTGTGTAAAATCAAAATAAACAAATTGAAAATGTACAAATTTGATACTTAATTAAAGATTTAAATAAAAATTAAAAAAAAAAATTAATGAAACGTTTGCACAAAATATTTAAACATCAGTGTGATGCAAAATACAACCGTCTGAACACCTAGTTTCGCAATAGTGGTTCAGATAGTGAACCAAGTGTTTCATATTACCGTCTGAACGTGTTACAAAAAAGTTTGAATGTATAGAGTTTTTCGAGCTTGCACTTGCACTTCCACTTGCACGTGTAAATACTGCGATAAAGAGGGCAGAGTTCAACAGGGCTCTGTTACTTTCTACCAACAATATGCGTGTGATGATTTCTGATTTCTGTACTGATTACGAAACGATTGCAAATTAGAAATATCACAAATCAACGACCTTCTGACATAAATAAACACATGCAGCTTTAACTTATTTTATAACAACGTATTTGTAAACGTAAACTTCGAAAAGCGTAAAAAACAGACAAACAATATCGCAAGGAAGAACTCCTAGCACATCGTAACGATGTGCAAAGTTGCTGCAGCCACATACTCATAGCGAAAATAAGATGAGAAATGGGAAAAAATAATATGCTTAACATCCAGTGGGTCAGCGTATTTAAAATCCAAATGTGCGTAGAGCAATGTTTATTTGCTCATTCGAAACGTGTCCCAAATTTACTAAAATTTTTTAAATTTCGGGCGTAAAGCGCAACGTAACTTAATGCTTTGATTTTACGCTGTTGTTAGTAACTTAAATAAGGGCATTAACGTTGTGTCATTGACAGTATTGCTCAATAAACTTATTTCATAAAAATCACTTCATAGAAATAATAAAAAAGCGTTAAAGTCGCTAAATTAGTCTGAAAGCATCTAAAGTGTGATTACTGGTGGCCGCAGAAAATGAGTAACATTTGTTTTGAAGTGAACTTTACTTATAGACATTACAGCTTTCTCTCTTACGCTCTGTCAAAATTCGGTTATCCAATTGCAAAGCGTGGATGCCGCGCTATTTGGGTTGGTCTCATTCATTTTGTATGTGCATGAGGATTTTTGATAGATAAATTACGCTTTAAGGTCCAATTTAGGTTGCACTGTAAGTTTGTCGTAATAACCGTTTTTAATAGTACATATAACTGCGTTGTGAAGTTTTAAAATGGTTGTATACCTATTATATATAGCTTGTTTTCTATGTTTCCCAGCTATCTCTATGTCTATATGTATCAGTCGACTTTGGAAATTTTTGAAAGATATTCTCAAACATTCAAGTCCACTGATGATTAGGGTAGCTCCTATGAAATTTCGACACATAGATGGCTGTTAAACATAGAAAACAAGCTATTTATAATTGTTTATTGGTATCAATGTTAGACGCCAATGTAGTGAATAAAACTCAATTGTTTATATTATATAAGTATAATTTTATGACGAGTTATGAGTTTCATATACATACATATATCATAAGTATTCCAAAAATTGTGTTTTTTTTTTATTTAAAATACATTATACCAAAACAAATTTTTAAAATTAACAAATGTACACTTGAACTGAACCCTTTCAGTAGAAGTGTTTATACCAGTAAAAAATTATAAATGCTTGCTTTCTATGTTTCCCAGCTATCTATATGTCAACATTTCATAGGAACTACCCTAATCATCAGTAGACTTTGGAAATTTTTGAAAGATATTCTCAAACATTCAACTTCTACTGTTGATTAGGGTAGTTCCTATGAAATGTCGACATATTTTTATTATTTTACTGGTATAAATGTTAGAAGCTTAAATAGCGAATAAAAAACTTAATTGTAGAAGTGTTTATTTTAGAAAATGTTTAAAAATATGTCACAACTAGTTTTCGAAAAGCATGTCGGTTGATTTCTGTGCTTAAAATACATATGTATGTATTTTAAACATATAAATCAACCCACATGCTTTTCGAAAACGGACTATGAAAAACACTGTGACACATTTAGTAAAGACTTTAACCGACGTTTATAAAATAGTGTATTTATTCTACTGCAGAGGTCTGCGTTCCTTGTACTAAAATCAGCGTTGCCATTTCTGAACAATCAAACAATAATTAGCGGGGCCAACTCGTGGGGTCTTTTCATTACCTTTTACTCGTTCCTTGCGTTTTATGGCAGCATCAGGAAATTTTTGTTTGTGGAATCTTTTTTTTTTTTTTGTATGTTAAAACACTAAAAATGTTAAAAATAAAACACACAAAAAACTTTAATAAATAAATTATAATACGGAAGACGAAAAAAATTTTTTGAAAATCAATTAATTCATATCTAGAAAACTGAATTTTAGCCAATAGTAGCGGAGTGGTGATTGCTTGATGTCATTACGTTATTTCTACCTTACCTAGCGTTGAGACATGAAAGGGCTGTTATCTAAATAACACTAACATTCAGATTGCTTCACGAATGAGTTTTAACAATTTTATTAGCACTGCAAGTCAGAAATAAGATGTAATTTTTTAATTAAGTTACGATATTGCAATTTTTTATTATAGATTAGAGAATTGGTTTTTAAAAACAAAAAAATGTATAAATTGTGCATGAAAACCCATTTTTTTCGCCATTAATTTCTGGATTTCTTGCTCTTTTTTTGATAAATCTTTTGTGGTTAGGATTGGTAGATGGTGGAATATATTACCTTTTTCTCAGCACATATTCTCTCATTCTAATAACGTCTTTCGTTTGAAACTTTTAATGTTTTCTTCTATTCTTTGAAATACTTTGCTTTTCGCCTTCAGATTCTCTCTTTGCTTATCCCACTGATATGGACGTGTTCATTCCGCGCTAATGTTTTCTTTCTTAGTTTTTCAGCTGGGGAGATGGTATTCTTGTTTTATTTATTTTATTATTGCATATTTTTGTAAATAAATGAAATGAAATGAATAACTTAAAAATGGTAAAAATTGCATTTCATTACCTTGTAGTGTGGAAGGTGTTGGACTAAATTTTGCTAATCTGAGCAGAGACGAAGGTATATACACTGGACACTGATCAGTTTTGACTAATCTAATTCCAACATTTTAAATGCTGCAATAGAGTTTTTTTTAGTCTTTCGTGTTGTTATTGTTAAAGTTAAACCTCCACGAACACTACTCCCTCGTTACTCCCTATCATAACCTATTTTCCTAGTTCCAGTACAATGCGCTGCAAATGTAGGGGTCATCTCCTGAGTACTGGTCCAAGATAAAAAAAGGTAGAAAATAATGTTTGCATCTAACTTTGCATCACAGAGTTCAGTTCCGTCACAAAGCTCTGTTCCGTTCGGAAACGGAAAAACGGGTTTTTGCAATGAAACTATTTTCAACAGAAAACAATAGTTTCCTTCTTGAAACTAAAAGCGATTTCATAGCGAAATATACTTTAGTTTTTGGTTTGGTAAAAAACCAAAAAGACTGAACTGAATCGAATTCTGTGACAAGAATCTAAAAAATTCCTGCACTTTTTGTCTTAAAGGCGTTTTTCCCTTCACTCAAGTAATATGTACACATATTCATGTACATACATACATACATACTCGTCTTATGTAAATGTTAATTAATTTTGTTGGTTTGATTTTAATTTTAAAAATATATTTTATTAATATTTTATACTAAATAAAACAAGACAAATCTATCACAGATAAATGTATACATACATAATAATGATTCGCGCGAATATTTAAAAATCTTATTATTTTATTCAATTTTACATACACGCTACCTATGTACATACATACGTATTTAATTAGTTCATTCAAAAGTAAAGGTTTTTAAACGGCACTTTTGATCCTTTCCCTTAACGTCCAAGTAAGTATTAGGAACTTTCAAATATGTACATACATATGTACGTACAATATGGAACATACATATGTGTGCATGTATGTACGAGTATTTTAATTTTGCGGCATATTTGCTTCCCAAAGCTTCATGTGATTGTCTAACACTTCATGAAACCAATTTTGCTTTTCAGAATCATTATGAAATATAACATTAAGGGACTTAAGATCTAGCTGAAGTATGGCATCATTTCCTAAAAGATAATCCAAAGTTCGGAGCAGTGTGCCGTTGCCATGCAGCTTCAGAAGAGTCACATATTTTACCAATAGATATTCGTATTGAAGTTTTCGCCGGGCCCACCGTTCAACCGTGTTGTTTGCACTTGCTGATCTAATTTGGCCCAAGTGCTCAGCCACCCAAGGAGCAAATAAATGATAAAGATCTTGTTTCGAGAGGGCATTGATGCCTTTTGTTTTAATTCTTTCTTTTATCATTTGATAGTTTTTGCGGTTGTAAACAAATACCTGAAATACAAAAATAAAACTTAATTTGAAAGACAGTGGCAAAAATAAAAAGCGCACCTGATTTTTATTACCTGGTACAAAGAGTTTCCCGTCGTATATGAGTTGATGTAATGGGTTCCTACATTTTCGAAAAATTTTACTGCAGTTGTGACATTTCCCATGACAATTTCGTTTATTCTGTCCCGTATGTCGTTTTCAAGTGTCAAGTTTAGTGGCAAGTCCGACTTAAACTTGCCTGTCTCCCGAAATCGTACTACACGCACTAGAACATACGAGTAATCTCCTTGTATAAAGGAGGTATTTATTCCAAGTTTCTTTGCGGCGTTATCCGGAAACCAGCCGCCTGTAAAAGCTTCCCAAGGTCTGTCTAATCGCTCAATAGTAAAATCTCGAAAGTACGCTTGATACAACTGTCTGCGGTTGTCGCAAAACTCCATGTGAAAGTCTCCATGAAATATTCCAGGTATATTTTGTTCTTGGCTCTCCCCCAAATGATTAACATCCTGTAAAGAAATTACAAAAATTTTTATTATTATTATAATTTTTTTTTGTTATGACTACAGACCTTATATATGTTTCTTGTAGGTTCTTTAAACAGCCATCTGACGTCTTCACTGGTATCATTGGTAGGAATAACTCGCATCGATATTCCTAAATAGCCGAACCGCACAAAAACGTTTAAAGCCTTTCCGACTCTTAGCTGAGATTCTCGGCTGCTGCTCAGCCTTGTGCAAGTGGCCACTAGAATAAGTGTTAACTGCCAAAACAACCCATTATTTGGGTTCATTGCTTTTTAAAACCACGTAGTACAATATCCAAATTCGCTTGCATATAAAATAAACCGATAAACATTAGTCTGGAAATAAATACAAGTAAAATTAAAAAAAAATTATAATTTTTCCTTGGATCAAAAACGCATGATTTTATAGGAATTCAGTCGGCCTACAAACTTGTTTAATCCAAAAACACTGCATTATATCCATTGATTCGCTGTATGTGTGTGTCAGTCAGTGATGTTAACTTTTCTTTTCAAAGTAGTGTGCGGTTTTTTAAAAAATTACCGTTTTTTGGGCAAAATTTCCGTATTTAGCGGAACTGCTCGTGATACCAACGTTATTAAAACAGAAAACGTGAACGAATGTCACAAAAGTAATAACTAAATTATACATGTACTACATGGGCTGAGAACTCCCGGGTCTAACACATAGATGGCGCTAGTTATATTGCGCCTCAATACTCACCTTCAAATACAATACTAACCTTCAAAAGACAGCTGTTAAAATTTCATGATATTCTCTTCATTAGTTTGTGAGTTATTGTGCTAAGAGTTACGCTACTTTTGTTATTTTCAAAACAATGGATCAAAAACAGCCTCGTCCAAAGTACCCGAAAGCACAACAATCGGCTGGCCTCGGTATTTTTGGATGTGCGTGGTGTAATTCATCGACTATCTTGAGAAACGAAATATTATATAGCGTGAATATAGTGAATATTATATAGCGTTGTTGGAGCGTTTGAGGGCCAAAATTGCAAAGAAATGACCGCATATAAAAAAAAAAAGACAACGTACCGTGTCACAAGTCAGTCAACAGAATGGTGAAACTACATGAATTGAACTTTGAATTGCTCCCACATCCACCCTATTCGCCAGACTTGGCTCCTAACGACTACTGCCTATTCGCAGACCTGAAAAAAGGTCGCCGGTAAGTAATTTCGCACAAATGAAGAGGTTATAGCTGAAACTGAGGCCTATTTTGAGGCAAAAGATAAATCGTTCTATGTACAAAAGTGGTATAGAAATGTTAGAACGCCGCTGGAACAATTGCGTTACTCTTGATGGAGATTACGTTGATGAGTAAAGCTAATTTGGAACAAAAAAAAACAGTGTTTTCTTTGTTAGGGCCGCCGCATAAGTAGCTTTCCAGAAGCTTGTGAGTGTTTTCAGGCAAGTTTAACTTTATTTTGTGCATCAAATCGTCGTGCCACACTTTATCAAAAGTTTGGGAAATGTCAATGAATAGAGCTGAACAATACTTTTTGTCTTCAGCAGTCCTATGACGTTGACTACTCCGTGTGTTTGTTCTATGGTGCTATGTTTAGACTGAAAGTCAAATTGATGATTAGGGATACATCCCACAGTATCCAATATTGTGGTCAATTTCACCATTTACAGTTTTTCGGACAGTTTTGAAATTGTTGGCAGTAGACTTATTGGTCCGTATGATTCTAATTATAGACATCTTGCACTCTGCAGGGTAATACTCGAGACGCAAAATCGCGTTAAAAATAAGAAGAAGAATTTTTCTACCTACACGGGGTAACTGCTCAAGCATTTTACCAGTAATTTTATCAGTACCCTAAAAACCGCCTTTTTTCGCCTCAGCGATTTTTTAAATCCGCTAAAATGGCGCTTTCTATACTTTTACTTTTAGCATATCTTCAGTAGTCTGTAATGAATTTCAATAATTTAGAAAGTGATATTGACTCTGTATTGAATGAATATTGTTATTTGGTATATTTATGTAAAACTCTGCCGAGAAATCGATATTAATAGTTCTGAATAATCAAAAAATTATAAACAGTTTTGTTTCTATGTTTTCCAGCTGTCTATATGTCGACATTTCATAGGAGCTACGCTAATCATCAGTAGATTTTGGAAATTTTTGAAAGATATTCTCCAACATTCAACTTTATATCTTAACAATGTAAATAAATTATTTTGAAAGATATTCTCAAGTGAAGAGATTACTGCATGGAATGCCGATATCCTTGATAAGAATGATACAGACACAAGCATGGATCAAGAGGATAACAATGTGACCGAAGCTCTGAGTTCGTACCATACAGCGATGCAACATACTGTGAGCAGGTGGAATGTGTACAATGCGAAGTTCTCCTACAAACATATTTCACATTTTCCAAAACTCCGATCGGATATCGCAAAATGGCATTCAGATAAAAACCTCCATCAAAATAAAGTTACTGATTCCGCAACAAATACCAAATAATCTTAATGTGGAATAATGGATGCATATCTTCTAATTATTTTTCATGTTAAAAAAAAAAAACAATAAATATGTATATATGTATTTAAATATAATTCTGTTTTACAATTTAAAAATAAAAAATAAACAATGTATAACTACACATATAATCTAAATACAGGTAAAATATACCACGGAAAAGTTCATCACTCCCAAAACAAAATGGTTAACTATTTTGAGCCTCCACTGGATCTTAATCCCAGCTGGAATTTTTTATTTCAAAAATGTTTATTTACTTTTCTACTTTTGCAAATATTTTGTTAATTTAAGCTTTAAACACATAGACGACAGCAGACAGCCAGCAGCAATCTGTCAAATATAAAATACATGTGTTTAAATGCACACGATTATTTTAACGACATCACAGCAGCACGACTTCACAACAGCGTTTGCTGTTGCTGCCAAAGTAAATGTAGTGCTGCCACTATAAATATAAATTGGCAACAATAAAAACTAAAATTTGTTTGAAATATTTAATAGAAATAAACACATAAATTGATCAGTTTTTACCGTTTTAAGTGATAGTTTTACGTTTTCAGTCGGTAATTTTAATTTTATTCATGTAAAATATATGTATATGTGGCACCCCTGGAATTTGCATTGTTTAAATACACATAGTGCTGCTGCTGTCTTTAAAATAATTATGTTGCTGATTTGTAGTCGTGAAGTTGTGAAGTCTGTTGTCGTCTAAGTGGTTAGAGCTTTACGTTCCCGGTACCTAGCAGCAAAACAAGGATTCGGTTAAATCGTGCATATCCTTTCAGCTCAATGCATTTGCTTCGTACATACATATCTACATAATTCCGACGGTCCATTTTTTCATTTTACATACATGATTAACAATGTTAATGCTAACTAACAAAAAGTTACGAGCACATAAATAAGTCAGAAGCAAAAGGAAACATTACGGAATGATTTAAAATTTCTTAATGTTCTTTTCTTAGATTTATTTGTGATTTATTTTCAACGATGTTTGTGACACAAGACTCAGGAAATCACATGAGCGTGAATGATTACAGTCTAAAGCCGGTTGGTCAGGCATAAGCGTGCGTGAGTCGAATTCAAATTGTTTTACTCGTAAGTATGTGCTTCAACGTGTTAAAGTCTTGCAAAGGAAAAAATAGAAAAACGGAAAAACGGAAAAAGCGTACATATCTTATGCAACGTGTTCTTTAGTTTCCCAAAAAAAAAAAATTAAAAAATAATATCTAATAAAAGAAATATTGTTATCTACTTATATCTATACTAATATACAAAAAGGAAATATTTCCCAACTAGCAAACGTTGTTTGTTACACGAGTATGTTCAATATACAATCCTCAAAAGAATCTTCTGTTGATTATTTGACGAGTATCAATAACAAAAACATCTAATTTTTTATTTCTTTTTTACAAATTATCTGACACGCTCGTCACACAATCTTGGAATGTTTGTTAGACGATTAAAAATTTTATTGTTTTTATTTTCTTACTATTTTTAATTGGTTTTTATATAATAGATAAACAGAAATAAACAGTGTACAATAGTTTTTTTTTATTTTTGAATATAAAAAGTGCAGGTGGTGATTGTGGTGGTAAGTCATTGCGAATTATATATACTCATAGTATGAAAATATCGAATGAATCTGAGCGGTTTCTTATATGAATCATGCAAGGATTACATGGCTGATTCCTTTATGACTTGTAAGATAATATCTCAGACGATTAACGTAAGACTATTTTGCTGAGTTGTGTAAGAACCTCATAGAAGAATCAGCTTTTGAAACGTTTACTTCCGTGCGAGGAATCGTCTGTGATTAAAAAATAAGCTCGTCGCCACTCTTCATGAAATTCCCAGTATAAATGCCAGCTGGGTTGTAAGTTTTTATGTTTGTATGTTTGCACAAGGTAATCTCTGGAACTGCTAGTCCGATTTTAAAAATGTTTTCAACAAAGTATAGAGTGAAGCCTTCTGACGGACATAGGCTATATAAAAATTCATTAAAGTAATTAGGGTAGGGTCAAGAGACGGTAAACCACCTAAACTCAGTAAATTTTCTTATTAAAAGAAATTTTAAAGAAATCTATTAATACAGTGGTTTTAGGAACCAAAAAGAAAAATAAAACTTAATAGACGTGAGGACGTGATATACCCTCCAATCCGCATGTTTTTCTGCATGTCCATCCCCTGATCAAATGCGAAAGTTAATTCGTTTGTTACGCTTTATAAGCTAAACGGCTGAATCCATTTCGATGAAAATTTAAACATAGATGGATCAGAGTACAATGGATTACAGCAAGAAATATTATTATGTCAAGGTTAATTTTTTGCCTGCAAAATTATCTAAACTCACTTTTATCGAATTCAAAACATGGATATAACTGCGTCTAAAAACCACACAGGCTCTCAAAGCTAACTTGGCGATAAATTTTCTTCTTCTACTGTGCTGTCCAACCTATACTGATGAAATTAAAAGCAAAAATGGATACACATAAGTATGTCTAAAAGAATACTTTTTTAGAATTAGGATCGACTTGATGGAAAATCGTCTGCTTTGCGTTCAAAAAAAAATACAACAGCTTTAAATTGTAGCAAAACGTTGACCAGCGGGGGTCAGGAGTAAGTTTTTTTGTCTGCAAAGCTATGTTACTCATTTTTATGAAATTCCAAATATAAAAGAAATACAGTTTTTAATTTGTTTAAGCCTAGCACAAATATTGCTAGGGGAGACATTTATTTGCTCTCCTGAGCTGGGCAACCTACTTTGATGAAATTAAATCAAAAGTAGATAGACATAACTTTGTTTAAAAGAATATATATTTTTGAAACTAGGGTTGATTGTATGGTTGAATTAATTAATTAATATTTGATATTTATAAAATATTAATATATTATATCGTTCAATTAAAAAAACAAATCTTAATAGAATTAAAACTATTCTTACTTCATAAGAAATAGTCTGAGCAACAGGTCGTATGCCTCCTAATAAAGCATAGTTAGAATTCTAAGATCAACTAGCAATTATTACATTATAAACTCCTAAACTTGTACAACATAAAAAAATGAGTCTAAGTTAATTAAAATTACTTTAATTTATGTCACACAATGTATGTATATTTTAAGGCACCCTCATGCAGGATATTTAGTTTTTATTGTATTTTTGTCAATTGGATGGCCTTTTTCAAACCGACAATTTTTTGCCATAAACACTATCGAATTTTTATAACTTACACAGTTTTAAGGAACCCAACTACGCGAATCTGACTCGCGAATTTCCTAAACTATTTAATTGATATTTTTGCATTATAAAAATAGCAAATAAAAGTAAAACTTAAAAAACTTTTAATTCAAAAAGTTCCTTTAACTGTGAAATAATAACTTATATCTGTGTGTCACCTACGGAAGAGTAGCCTATGGTCAAGCTATAAAAGGCGCTATAAATATAGTTTAGGAGGAGTGTAAAATGAGTTTCAGATCTCATGTCAAAGCTGTGAGCCAAACGTTGAAGAACATAAAGCATAAACGATGAAAGTTTGCGTTAAATCCTCCACTTCAGCAGTTTTGTTCAGAGACTGAACTTGCGATCAAACGTGATGGCCTCTTTTAGGAGATTTGAACAAATACTTCCAAAAACAGCTGCTCGAATTCGGCGACGTTAGTTAGCCTTACCCTATTGAGATTATTTTAAGTGAAATAGTTCACAATGTAGTCAAAGACACAAATCATTAAATTTCGAAAAACAGTTCTTGGCCAATTCAAGATATATATGTAAGTCAAATGATATTGAGGATGCAGTCGGACATCTATAAAAAAGTTGGATTTGCTTAATCCTTTTGACTTGCCATCACACAATCTTTTACTTAAAGTACTTTTAAGAAATTTAGGCCCAGGATCTAAAAGATAATTTCCCATGATTCTAATAAAAACGACGTTTTTAGTTACTGTTAACAAGTCCCAGGAACAAACTTTATCTTTCTCGATTTGAGAAAAACATATTTTTCCAATGGACAAATATATGCAGGTTGATGTATACAAATTTTTTACCACATAACAACTCGGTATCGATATATAGCTTACCAGGTAGCTCTACGCCTTATGAACATTGATTGGATATTCATCACATACGAGTAAATATATATTTTCCATCTTACAAACATTTGTCTGATTGCGCATCTTTCCTTATTCTGATGAAAAATTTGTGTTATGATTTTTCCTTTTACTCTTATCGTTAAACACGCCTGAATACAGGACGGGCAACGCCGCGGGTACGGCTAGTTAAGTATAAAAGTTCTTCTAAAGGACTAGGCTGCATACTATGATGGAGATTCTGAGGGGTCATTGTCCGCGCAGCTTAAATCTTCAATTTACTGATTCCTCTAGAAATTGTAAGGATGAGGTGGAAGAAGAGAGTGTTGAACACTCCCTCTGCCGTTGTTCGGCTCTACTATAAAAGTTTTGTATCATTGTATATCATATTAGTGTGTGGAGTACGCAAACTGGATTATTTTATCCGGTTCTTGGGTTCGTTCGAAACTGAACCGGTGGGTAAGGATTAAGTCTTACAGGCAGCATATCACCCTCAGGCCACACAATGGCAGAAAGAAAAGGACGAAATTGGTAGCCTGTACAACCTAGTCTCTAAATAATGGTAACACTAAAAATTATTGTATACGAGTATAATATATTGATAAAACTCTTTCATAGAATTTTATTCTGCATCAAAAAAATTAAGTGATTAACCAACATTTTTTGCTTGTCTGAGACAAAAAATCTAATTCTGTTTTAATTCCTGCTTTGGACTACTTCTTTTTTGTTATACATATACGAGTATTTTTTTAAACTTAATTATTTCTATTTATTGATTCGTATTTTTTTATGAATAATATGAGAGCGTGAGTATTTTCGACTAACGTTTTCTTCCAGCGCACAAGAAAATGGCTTTGTCGTGACCGACAATGAACATACATATATAGTTAAGCACTCATGTGCACGTTCCTAGTTCATACATTTATACATACATATGTACATGGCTAAAAGCACCTTGCAAATCAAGTTATTGACCAGAATTTAAAACGGTGAAGTAGACAAGGCAACTAACTCTTAACATTTCACATTTGCGTCTACATTTTCAAAATTTGTTTATGGTTTTTAACAAGTTTGTTTATGGTCTGCTATTCGCACCAGAGATGAGATTTGTGGCACATTTGAGCCAACTTCAGAATTTTTTGCACATCTTGAATGGCTCTTTGATACTCGTGCAGATGTTTTGACACTTATTTCGGACATCATGATCTCGAAAAAGTTTTTTTTAATATAAAACAACTTTGCATTAAATTGTCAATAACTTTTTTATTAAATTGTTTAACAATGAAAAAACACCTATTACCAACAGCGACTAATTTGTAGATATCTTTAATACAAAAACCTGTTGAAAATCCTATTCTTTTTTTGTACACAATCCGACAATGATGAACATTTTCAATTAAAGTGGTCCGGCCGCGGACATGAGAAACGCCTTATACGTAGCGCGGCTATGCGAAGCTAGGATTGGCCGGTACTTATTCCTCGTTCCTTAATGAAGTATAAACAAAATGTATAAGATTTTAAATTAAAGAATATTTAAACTATTCCAATTCCTTAATTTCTTTTCGGCCACCTAATATTAAAAATTAGAAATTGTATAAAATGTGATGAATCAAAATAAGCATTTAAAGGCCCAGAGGAATATCCATTAAGCAAAAAGTAGTTTTAACATTTATTTAGAAGCTGAAAATGTTTCATGCAACTTGCAAAAATCTTTTACGGTTCTCTGAAGAAGAATGATTTTGTGTACATTAATGATAAACAGTTGAACTTATTGAATATTTATAATATTATATGATAGTATGTTTCTGGCTCAAGTTCAAAGAATTATTTTTAATTTTAATAATAATTGCCGCGATCAGTAACTCTTGATCAAAGAAAAAAGGAAAAAATAATTGAATGCACTAAGCTGGGGGACAACTAGCTGCTTCGTAGCCGCTACACTACACTAGGATTCCAACTCGGTATAATGTAAACATAATGTTTTAATACGGCCGCTTAAGCCACCGAGAGCTCCCATTTATTTTTTTCGTCTATATTTGTCTCATATTGATCACATGTGGAATTTGAATGCAGTACAAACAACTGGGACTGTAGCAACTACGAAACATCTAGTTTTCCTCCAGCTACGAGTAAGTGTATTCAATTATTATTTCCTGTCTTCTTTGATCAACAGTTATTGATCGC
This sequence comes from Thecocarcelia acutangulata, assembly GCA_914767995.1. NCBI lineage: Eukaryota > Metazoa > Arthropoda > Insecta > Diptera > Tachinidae > Thecocarcelia > Thecocarcelia acutangulata. Next base: position 189,768,866 of record OU612094.1, on the reverse strand, counting down.
GGCAATTATTGTTATGATTAAAAATAATTCCTGGCGAAAGCGAGATTTGAACTTGAGCCAGAAATGTACTATCAAATAATAGTAGAGAACTGATTTTCTTTATGAAATAATAAATATAAAGATGTCAGAAAACGATCCAACAAACACTAAGGTTTGATTTCAAAGTGAGAATGATTTGAAAACAAACGTTTTCACAAACGACAAACGTATGGTACTGATTTGAAATCGAATTAAACACCATAGTATTCTCAACAAAAAGGGGAAATTATTTTCAAATTGAAAAATTCATTTATTCTCAACTTGGTTTCAAATGTAATTCTCGAATTGAGATCGTGATGCGGAATACAAATAAAAACTAATTTTTGCTTTACAAATTCATATTTCTCTTGATTTATTTGCGATTTTTAATTTGAATTTTCTATTATTATTTATTTTATTCATATTTTTTTTAGTCTTGAAATTTTCGAAAGTTCTTACAAATTTTTTGAGTTTAAAATGTTGACATTTTTTCAGTACCGAAACATTTGTTTTACTGCTAGGAACACAACTGCGGCGAACGACGAAATTTTGGCCGCGAATATTCGTTAAAATACACACAATTGTGGCGTTGGTCGATATTCGTCATACTCAGCGAAGGTTGAAATAGATTTATTTCTAATTGTTTCGTCAACGAACGACGAACAACACGGTATCAGGTGGCCAGGTTTTTTATATAAGAATTATTTTCAAATTGAAAAATTCATTTATTCTCAACTTGGTTTCAAATGTAATTCTCGAATTGAGATCGTGATGCGGAATACAAATAAAAACTAATTTTTGCTTTACAAATTCATATTTCTCTTGATTTATTTGCGATTTTTAATTTGAATTTTCTATTATTATTTATTTTATTCATATTTTTTTTAGTCTTGAAATTTTCGAAAGTTCTTACAAATTTTTTGAGTTTAAAATGTTGACATTTTTTCAGTACCGAAACATTTGTTTTACTGCTAGGAACACAACTGCGGCGAACGACGAAATTTTGGCCGCGAATATTCGTTAAAATACACACAATTGTGGCGTTGGTCGATATTCGTCATACTCAGCGAAGGTTGAAATAGATTTATTTCTAATTGTTTCGTCAACGAACGACGAACAACACGGTATCAGGTGGCCAGGTTTTTTATATAAGAAATATTTTTCACGAAATCTTACTTTTATTTTGTAGTAAAAAATTTATGAAGATGTTCTAAAAATATAAAATACCTCAGATAATTTGTTCAAAAATCCCTCTTTCGGATGGGATTTATATAGGTTTACTTTTAATATGGCCACCTTAATTATTTATATGTAAGCAATGTTATCTACACAAAAGTTCGTTGGTATTGTGGTGCTTAACACGACGAATTTATACAACGAATATTTGCCGCCGAATTCGTCGCGATGGGCGAAATTCGTTGTTCGTCGCAGTTGTGTTTCTAGTATAAGGTTGGCAGTTACACTCAAAATAAAATTGATAAAACATTGAGAATCAAATGTTTATATTTAAATGATTCTTAATTTAAGTTCAAATGTTAAAATCAAACCCTTGAAAACCGGTTTGTAAATTATGTTTGATATCAAATGATCAATGATATCAAATGTTTGATTTCGTGTTTGTTGGGGAAAAACAAACATACATACTTATGTATTTATTCGAAATGAAATATTTTTTAACAGAAAAGTTAACATTTATTCTTGAAATTAAACATGATTTCATCCCGAAAAAATTTTACGTTTTCTGAAGAACCGAAAAACGAGCGAGCCGTGGTTGATAATGGTGTAATTAAGAATGTTTTAAAAGCGGCCGCAGTTGGCCTAATTATCAATCTGGATATTTACGACGGATCAAATTGATAGTCGATCGTCCGAATATCGAAAAAAATTGCAAAAAAATTGTTTTTAAATTATCTGTATTTGGCACGAATTTGGTCGCTTTTGGCACCATTAAACCTTAAACTTGGCCGCCCAAAAAACCAAACATAGAAACTCAAATACGAATTCCACTACTGCTTTGCACAACTCTTTAATGCGAGTAAGAATAAACTCTTGAATTTGTAAAAGTATTGGTGATTTCTATTAATGGACACAATCGCCGTTGCCAATCGGATCGATCGTTCAATTTTTTATTTGTTATTCTCAATAAACAAAATACACATACATATGCACACTTAATAATGATGTTAAAGGTCAACGTCTATTTGCGATTAAAGTTGGTAGATATGAATGTTTTGAAGGCAATCAAAAAACAAAATAAAAGTCGTGTATGTACGACCGATCGTAGATAATATGTGTGTATGCACATTCATACACACAAATGTATTTATCACTGTTGCCAGCAACGTTCTTTATTATCCCTCTATCTTCCATTTTAATATATACAAAACTACACAAACCGTTCCTATGCTATATAAAATTTGATAAACGACCTATTCTGCAAATCGTCATGCCGAAGTTATCTTCACATATCTTCATAATTATGTTTTTTTTTTTTTTAAATTGACGGCTTGGCTTACGATATCGTTTCGTTAACGTTCGCTAATGTTTTATGTAAAAAATAAGTCAACTATTATTCAACTCGGAGGTAGACAAGGCAAATGATACAAGATGAGGGAAAAATTAAGCTTATGAACGGCATCGGAATTGGTTTTTTCACCTTTAAAATTATAACGAACGTTTACGAAACGACACCGTGAGCCAGGCAGTGATTCTTACGGTAAATTTTTACCAACTTTATCTCGAAATCCAAAAAAGATAAGAGACTTTTAGTGTGATTGACTAACAATTATTGTTATAATCGTATTATTAAATAAATATGATGAAAATTTATCTAATGTTCTATTGAATAACTGTTTTAACGGTATGCGCTTCGCTTCTGTTGAAGTCAACTGTTACTTTCAACACTTACGGTCATTTACACGAATTATGCTTAAATTCTAAATGGGACTTTAACGATCAGTTGGGCAAAAATGTACTTATTTCACAAAGTTAACTGTAACCGTCACTGTTTAGCGGACTCTTTGTTGTCAAATTATAGCATGTTCACACGACGGCTTATATTCGAGATTCGCTCTCTCATTCATGATGCGCGGCTCAATCTTGATTGAACCAACATGAATCGCCGTACAAAATTTTGAGACTGAATCATTTTCAATCTTGTTACGAACCATGCAAAAACCCCTATCATCTCCAAATTTGATAGTAAATTATCGCTAGTTTATATGCACTAGCCCTCACAAAATTGTAAGCGAAGAAAAAACAGATAATTAATAAAAATGTAAAATCATAACACAATCAGCATATAAAAATTTAAAAAAGAAGCAGTGAAACGTTTGCACAAAATATGTAAACATCACTATCCCACACGATCGTACGATTTATTTACAGGAAAATGTTTTAAAAGTCTGGACGACTTTACAAAATTGCTTCAAAATGGTGTTGTAGTCCACACAATTATACAGGTATAACTGCAATAATTTATAAACATAGTAAAATAATTAAAAATTATTATCACAATAAAAATTTTACTTTAATTTAATTATTTTCTTGAGGCCCCAACAACATTCTCATATTTTTCACAATATATGTATATCACACTGATCGCACAGAAATCATCATGTTATGAAAATTTTCATAAAACTATTCAAGTTGCACGATTTGTCAAAAACTCTCTCACACAGTTGTATTTTTAGTACTTTTTCAGCACACATGTTATATTTGGTAGATCGCACGATCGTGTAGGAAGTAAATCACGGCCTTAAGGGTTTTGTGTTAAAAATAGATTTTCACCAACAGAATAAATGTAGATGTTCTTTGGTGATGTATTTATTGTAATTCCGCCACTACCTATTAAAGCCGCCTTAGAATAATCTGTTGAAAATAGAACTCAACGTAAGTGACAGTGTCATACACTTACACTTTTTCTCTTTTCTGGTATGGAAAAAATTTTTTTTATATATTTTATAAGTTTTCTTTTTTGTAAAAAGCTAAAAAAAAAAAATTGTTTCAGTTAAAGAGTTTTAAACGTTAATACATTTTTATCAATTAAACAACTATTTTAGCCGCAAAGCAATTGTTTTAGCCGGAAGAAAATTATATTTTGTATAAGAAGTGTCATAAATTCTGCAGATTGTGAGAAATAAGTGGGCTGTTTGATCATCATTTACAAATTATTAATTTGTAACTTTTTTGGTTTTTTCACCTTCTTTATTCCCATATTTTTTCACGGAAAAAGTAATTGTAAAATATTTGCTACAGAAGAGAACGTCACAGAACGGCAACAGAAAGTAAAAACTAATGAGGTCTTAATGAATGTAATCTACATTCGAATAATTTTACTTTGTACTTAGCCAAACTATAATTTTGAGTGTTTCTGCATTTGTAAATGGAATAAACGAATATTCGAAAATAATACGTGAAAGAATCTATTTATTACGATCAACTTTAAATCGTACTTCATTCCCTTTCCTTTTACCACTCGTTTTACTCTGTTAATCTCCTTTAATAAAGTATTAGGTATTCGAAAAAATATTGTTTTCAGTGTGTGTATTTAAATCAATGAATTTATTCAAGCAGTCTATTAGTGCCCGCATAGCACTTTTAATTTTTACAAAGGGTTGTTTGTTTGCCTTAAACAAAAAAGAATTCAAAGCCATACATAACTAAAGAGCAGCATACAATAAAATATTCTTTTTTGTGCAAAATATAATGTATATCACCATAGTTTAACAGTTTTCGCAATACTTTTTGTTACACTCTTGCACATGTTTAATCGAAACAACCCAAATGGTAAATTTTTTAAGGAGTTGTTATCAACAATATTTAAAAATAGATTACAGCGGCAACACTGTTACTATCACACATTTGCACTCCACTTTTTTAATTTACCAACATACTTATATAGATAGGTACATACATTTGTGCATAAACTTTTGGGTTTGATAATTTATGTTAATGATATTCACAATATACAATTTCCAATTTTATGGTCTAGAAATGCTTGTAGATATTTTGCCGTTTTTTCTTCTATTTTTTTTTATCATTAAGATCATTCACATTCACACAGATACTTCCGGGCTAAAATAAATTCTATAAATTTAAATACCTATGTATGTACACATATACTTATGTATATATGTACAGACTAACATAGAATTCTCGTACATACTTATTTATGCATGTCCGTCCGCTCATACTTAGGTATATAAGTATGTAAGTTTTCAGGTTTAAATGTTTACTGTTCACTGTTTAGATTTTTTAGTTAAATTCAATGAGAATTAATTCTTTCACGTTCTTAAAAAAACTTTTTTTTGAGCTTAGATATTTTTTCTTACAAATATATGTATGTCATGTACGTGTAGTGTTAGTATTTATTTACATCTACATTCATATGTACACAAATTTGTAATTATATTTAATATTTTTTTATTCTTCACGCACCGTCAGTTCGATACCTTTCGTTAAAAAAGTTGAATTCTATACAAAACAACTGCAAACGTTCTGCAGCTACACCTGCGTCGCTTAAATTTTGTATAAATGGCAAACAAATTCGAATAGCGAGACTCGTCTTCTGCGAGCGATCTTAAAACACAACTTGTCGTGTGTTCGGCTCGTACATTATTAAACATGAGTTTAAGTTAAAATCATCCATCTCCTACATGCATAAATACTACCCAGGGATGTCAAAGACAGTACATATATAATCAAATGATAGAAACAATAAGTTAACTTACATGCAGTCTACACCTAACTTCAAACGCAGTTAAACCATGAAGTTAAAACTTGCTGTTTAAATATCTATCTGCTTAAGTCGCCGTACACGTAGTGATGTTAGAGTTATAACTTCTCATAGTAAAAAAATAAAAAGGGTGAAGAACAACTACACGCTGTTGTCAAATTAAGTTATAACAGACTTTCCAAATGAAATGTTTTAACAACCAAGTTATAACTTTAACCAAACTTCAACATGAGCGGTCCACATTTAACTTTAACTTGAAGTAAGCGTTAAAGTTAATCTTTTCATGTCAGGTGGAGACTGCACGTTATTAGCTTTTACATGCAATGAAAACATGAAAAGTTTTCAACAATTTCTCAAGAAGTAAGTATTGTCGAACTTCATTTCATACATTATTTTTGATATATAGTAGAGGCTCGAAAATAGTACCCAGTAACTTGGCACTTGTTTATGAGAAGTTCTAAATTCTCAAGGTTTTCTTACATGCAGTTTACACTTAACTTGAAACGCTGTTAAAATATAGAAATGGCGAAAAGCAATACTAAATAGCAGGCTTTTGTACGCAAGTTTAAGCTATAATAAAATTTTCAGTGAAATGTTTTAAGAACTTAAGTAAATTTTAACATCAGCGGTCGACTCTTCATGTCATATCTAGACCGCACTTTATTATGTACATATTATGTACATATACATATGTACATATACATATCTAATATAGCAAGATAATAGCTAAACAAAAGTTAGAAAAACAATTTTTCATTATTAAAAAGAACAAAAGTTAAAAAAGCTCAGAGATTAGAATCGTCAGCTCTTACTTCAGATCATACAAGTTGTTAAAAACGTTGGTTCTAATTTAAAAAGGGCTTGAATTTATGCGAGTTCTAATTTGTGAGCATAATTGCAGTAACACAAAAAAATCACATATCTCTAACATTTCACGATACTATTAAACGTGTTTTATTTTAGGGTTTGAGAAAAATGTTGAGTACTTTCTGCAGAAAAATTTTACTTTTTTTGTGCCACATCGACGAAAACTATGAAAGTACAATTATGCAAAGGTTCACGTTCGTTTATGGAACGGACAGTTAATTTCAGTGCTTATTGAAATTAACTGTCACGTTACCGGAACGTCTCAACCTGTTTAAAATAGAATTTGACGCCGTTGTTACGTGACATTCGTAGACCAAAGCTGGAACTCTTATATGAGATATAGTATTCTGGCAGATTAACCGCTTTTTGGAACTTTTCTAGTGATACAAAAATAATATTATAATTTTCAGTTTTTGCCATTTTTATCATAATAATTATAAGAACACTATTTAATAAAATAGATTAAGTTTGAATAATGATAACAGAAATGTAAATATATGTGTACAACTATTTCTTTAAACACAAACTTTATATATCTTGAAGCCAATTGGTACTTATTTGACTGCTGAAAGTACGAAAACTAACTTAAAAATGCCCATCACTATCTATGATCAACACTGTTTCGAACAGCTGACAATAAAAATTCAATTTGGCTGTGATGTAAAAATATGGTTATTTTGTTTTGTTTTAGTAATTGAAAATAAAAAAAGGAGATGGATGATGAAAAACTTATCATGCTTTTACAGGCAAACGAGTGCCTATACAACAAAAATTGTTTCGGCTACAAATGAAAATGAGCAAAATTCTTGGAGGCAAAAAAAAAAAATGCTGTGCAATGTTTTGTTTATATTTCGTTGACATGTGGTACGATTTTTAAAGTTCTATAACTATATAAACGGCCGTACGTTAAGGTGCGTTAAGCTTTTCTAACATCAACGATCGCACAACGAGGATTTGGGACTGTCAAGTAAAGTGGCAACTTTGTATATTTTATTATTTTTTAATCATTAATTGTTTTCGTTAGCTATCTATTCGCAAGAACTCTATTTACTATTTACACGACGATTGTTTCTATTTACAATACGCAAATAGCCTGCACATTTACACGTACTACATATTAAATAAAATCCCTTTTAAAGATGACCGTTAGGCGTAAAGTTCATATCAAGCGTCTGTGAAAATGAACCACAAATTTGGTTTACTTTGTTCTTTTGTGTGCGTAGCTAATGTCAAATGCCAGTTGTTTTTGATAGCCAAAGATGACAATTCATATTCTATTAACATTGTCTCCAGTAAGAATATTTGTGCCGTGAATTGTTTTTTTATATTTTTTGTGTAAAAAAATGTAGTTAATAAAAATAGATCTTGCATAAAAAGTGTAGCATGTAATTTGATTTTAAAAACTATATAACGCATAGGAAGCTTGAAATGCGTAACGCGTGTGGTGGTTTTACACATTAGCCTTAAATAGCACGTAAAAGAGTATCAGTTGTTTTTATAAACAAGTTTACTCTCTTTTACTTTACAGCGTGTAATTGTATTTTCCAACTGTTGAAGTGCTGACGGCTGGCTATTTATGTTGGCCTCATAAACTTTGTACGTGCATAAGAATTTTTGACAAATAGATTACACTTGACGCGCTAATTTAGGTTGCGCTGTAAGTTTCAATATTGCTGCATTATTATATTATTGTTACACATTATCGTGCCCTTTTTTTGAATATTCTCCTATTGCCATCTCTGATATTTTCTAAGTCTCATCACAGTTGCCAGAGTCAACAATTTATTTTCATTTTGACGATATTGAAATGATCATATATGATCCGAACTAACGATTTTTCGCACATACGTATGTGTGTACTAGCTAACTAACCATCGCATCTTGTTTCGTGGATATAATTTAAAATTATGAATATGAACAACATCAGCGAATATTTTTGTTCCCATATTCACGGCGAATCTTTTTGGAATAATGACGAAATGTTTTAGTACAAAATCCAGTACATATGTATATGTATATAATTTATTATATTATGCATACTTATATGTATATGTACATACATGTACATATATAATAGGGAAAATAATTTTTCACCAACTACTCTAAAAGCATTTATTAAGTTCCCTTATCGTTCTTGACACAAAATTCCCCATATGAATTTCCTATTAAAGAATGTGAGCAATATGCCGTTAGAGGCCACAAGGCCACAACATTCTTGATAACAGAACTTTTAGAAAATAAGAAGACGCATGCATATAGAAGTATGTACATACGTGTGTTTATGCAGATATGTAGATATGTAAGTACATGGGTAATATTATTTTTAGAAAAATGAAGAGTGAGATTGGATTTAGGTTGATTTTGAGAATAAAAATCGCATCAATTGTTTTTGAAAATTGTTGCACTGTGGCATTCAACTTACATATAAAATAGCATTAAGGATTTTTAGTCCTTGATTTTCGACATTTCTTCATATTTTTTATAGGCGGAACTTTATTTAATTAAGTATTTTCTGGACCTTTGTCTGATTTACATACCTACATACATATATGCATTCATAGGTTAAAATGAAATTAAGCCAACAACATACGGATACTTGCCTACAAATGTATGAGCCAACACGTGTTTTTAGAATAAGCTTTTAAGGTTTTTATTTGGCTTTTAAGGCTTCAAGGTTATTTATATCTTATAAAGGATCCTCCCGAGGAGTAAATTTTGCTTTGGCTTATTCCTAGCTCTTTTTTCTGGGACATAGCGAAGTAGTCTCTCAAATGTTGGGCTTTTGTTGTTCAGGAACTTTTGAAACCTTCAACAAAACTTAGTCGACAAAATGGCTATTACCACTACCGATAATAGCCTGAGAGACCATCCTGGCGTTGATAGTAGTTTTAGGCGCCTGCATCGAGCTTGAAATATTCTGGATGTGGTTTGTGGAATGGGGGAAAGTTGGTCAGATTATGCCGTAATGGTAAGAGCTGAATGAAGTATGTATGTAAATGAAATCCGCATCAACATATTTTTAAATTGTTTTAGGTCAAGGCAGCTTTATATAGTTAGTGGCAGAATTACAATAAATACAACACCAAAAAACATCAACATGTATTTTGTTAGTACGAATAGTTGTCAAAATTTTGTTTGAAAAAGCAAGGAAGTCTATGTGTTTTTGACAAATTTACGCAAAGTTAACGAAAAACAGCTACGCTTATACCACTACCGTATTAAAGCTGCCTTGGTTTTAGGTATTTTAGCAAATATGTATATTATTTAAAAAGCTGAGCTTACTACGAGTGTTGTTGACTTTACCATGGGAAACTAACAACACCGGCGCTTTCACGTATAACGATATATTTACATAACTAACTAACAAATGGTATATCATAATGGTATAACCATAGTACCTTTTCACAAAAATTTTGATTGGTGGCATTAACATTGTGGAACTGACCACCACAATAACATGGATAACCACAAAGTTGGAAAGAATTCGAATTTTTCATAAAATTCCTGAACTCAAATTAATATACATATGTGTTGTTTCGCATTTTAAAAATAAAAAAATAGCTAAACAAAACTGGTTTCAGATTCTTTTAGCAGTCTTTTTTTTTGTCTATTTAATTATTTTTTTTTTTTTTTTTGTTTTTATATAATACTGGTTGGTTTTATTTTTGAATGCTTTTTGAAAAATTTGATGATAACTGGTCTGCGTATAATATCACTCTTCTCAAATTGAAGTTTTGCCGTCGAGCTAACTTTGATTCAACACCCGGAAGCCAACGTTTCTCGCGTGATTTAAATTCATTACATGGTACTAGGTGGCAATACAAAAAACATATACATACATATGTGCATTTTGAGTGCCGAAAACTCCTACTTCCGCTCGACGTTGGAGCTGAAAGGCAACATTGTGTAAAAAAATGTGGCAAAGAATATAGGAAAAACTTTTAAATTAAATATTCGTATTATTTGATCTTGTTTATATTGTTTTCTTCTAAATTTTCCAGCTAAAGATCTTGATTGATTTTTGTTTTTATAAAAAATGTTTAACGGTATTTTATTTTAAAATTAATTTTCCTGATGATGATAACAAATTGTTATCGAAATATTGAAAATAAAATACCGTTAAACCTTTTTTATAAAAACAAAAATCAATCAAGATCTTTAGCTGGAAAATTTAGAAGAAAACAAGAAAAACTTTTATTTTCAAGCTATAAATGTGCGTCTTAGCCGCTTCAAATCTATGAGAACGTTAAGTTTCGAAATCATGAAACAGGCCCTTAAAATGTATATGAAATTAATTTTAGTAAAACACATTTCAAATTCATTTAAATTTTTATGATAATGTGATGTTTGCAATGGGCCTATTTAAGCTCTATCGGTGCTAGATTTAGCACTTCTTTTGTTCATTTAGCAGCAAAATTTTCGCTCAATACTTAGCAATTGCTCATTTAGCAACCTTTCAAAAGAGCTCTAACCAAAACTCCCAAATACACTTGGAACAAGCTCATAAGGACGGACAGCTGATCTAATTGCACGAGCCTTTTTTTATCGAGTTATGTCCAGGAAGAGGTGAAGAAAAGGTAGTCAAGGCTAAATGGAAGCAGTCCCGTAAAACAATAACCGAGGCAATCTCGGCCGCATTCAATAATTTTCTGTTCAGGTGTTGCATATGCATGGATTAGCGTTCCATGCTCCATCTTCTTCAAAAATAATTAGTTATATAAAATTATTTATTTTATATTTATACCCTTCACAAAAATGTAAAGGCTATATATAAGTTTTTGATTCCGTTTGTAATTTCTACAATTTTCATTTCCGACCATATGAATGAAGTATACATATTCATAATTAGAATTGATAGAAAATTCGATAAAGCGATGTCCGTCTGTCCGCCGTTTCTGAGAAAACCCTTAGACTAAGAAACTTTTTTCTTTCATCATTCTTTTACCCCATCGATTCATGGGTTTGTTATTGAAATCCAGTAATATCGTTTTATATATAGCTGAGATATATTCAATTTACTTAAAATAAACTTACAAAAGGAAACAAAATTATTCACAATTGAAAATTAATATACTTATGTATGTTTTCTTTTTATTTCAATAAAAAATTAAAAGAATTTTACACATTTTCAGTTAAAACAAACAAATTAAAAAATGTCTCTATTTGTTGTCAATTTGTTTTCGTTTTAAATACTACATAAAAAACTCCGAAACGGCAGTAAAACGGGCGTTCCTTAGAACACCTAAAATTGAATTAAGCGTTTTTCAGAACGCTTTGCGGTTTCAGATCGCGCGTTCTCAGAACATACCTGATTAATAAGTAGTAATACTAAAAATTCTTCAGTTCAGTGAATTCAGCCAGAAACGCCTCATTTCGGAAATCAGAAAGAACTTTCACAACGTTTCCTCCAAAAGGTTACTGCAATGTATTTATACGTACACACATACACTGTTGCGTTTCGGTCAACAGACATTGTTATAATTCGCCAACACTATTTAAAATTAAGTTCAAGTATTTAGAATGAATGCACAAATATATGTACATATATATATATATATATATATATATATATATATATATATATATATATATATATATATATATATTTTTCTTTTTTGCTTTTCTGCAACGTATGAGTATTTCATGCGAAATGTTAAACACAACACTACTCTTGACTTTTTCATGGAATTGAATTACAATTCAAAATTATTTTCAATGGATGTGTTAGTTGAAAACATCACATACATATAACCCTGCAAACATATGGACGTTAAAATTTGAACGAACTTATCCAAAAAGAGATTCTTTTAACACACATTCAAGTGCGCACGCAAGTTTTACAAAACGCAATAATATTCATTTTAAATTTATACGGCCTTACTTATAAAAAAAATTTCATGTTTATTAAAGGCACCCACAGACGATATGTTTTTACGTGTTTTTTAATATGTAATTCCTCATGTATATTTTCATGTCTGTCAAAATTTTTGATTTTTATAGACGGTTTTTAAAATTTACTCACAAACGTACATGTACGTCTGACATAGTCTATGATTTTTATTATTATAAAAAATAATTATTTAAAATATATTAAAATATTAGTGCATTAAAATTTCCTCAAACTGACTACTTATACCGTCCAAAACCCGCAGCTGAATTGTTCGCAAGGCATAGACTTCTAATATCAGATGTTTAAACATAACAGAATAGAACAAGCTCTATTTGAAATTTTGTCAGACGACTTTGCTCATGTTTTTTACAGACGCAATGTTTTTGAGGTAACAGACGACATGTAGGCATTTTAAAATGTGAAAAATGGCATCTACATTGTTAAAAACATATCGTGTGTTATCTACTTAAGCACTTATTACACAATTTTGTATAGAAATCAGTGCAATAACAGCTTAATAAACTTGAAAAACTTTTTATAAATAAGATAGTAGGAATTGAAAAAAAGGTTGTAACATTTATAGCGTTTTTTTTACGAAAAACAATTTGCGACTTAACAAAAAACTATTTGAACTTGATATATTGTACGATTCACCTGGTATGTACGAGTATCAGGAGCTTTATCGATTGTTTACTGAACTGTGTAATGCGCAGTTGGTTACCAGAAGGACTGTACTTTAAACCATCATTCTCCGATCCACTAATATAATAAAACAAATTTTGTCGACAATTTTTGGCCTGATGACGTCTTTTGGCTGACCTGAAGGTACGACTTCAGTTGTGTTGGTACGACCACAATAGAACTCAGTAAATCACTTTTTAGCCATTGAAATTAATTATGTAGAGTTCCCATACTGCGTGAAAAAATTGACTTGTTGCGAAATAAGTTTAGTGAGCACTCAATTTTACGTTCTGCTACGGTTAATTGGCCATCTAGATAGATCGTGGGATATCACACTTGAACTGCTTTCTCTGGAGATATGTAAAATCTGACGTCTTCAGCAATAACCTAGCTGTGATTGACGATTTGGATGACCATATTATTCGGAGGTTTTTTTTTCGAGTGAGCTATCTCGGACAGGATATCAATTTCAAATAATAAATGACAAATTGTTCTTTTAATCCATAATAAAAATTTTCAGTTTATTTCCATATTTATGAGTTTTATTTAAAGTTATAAATCAAACTTCACGATGAGTTAACCGATATTTACCAATATGCTTGATTTCATTGAAGGTTTCTTCTTCACCTAAAAACAAGTACTTAATCAACACACAAGTCTCATTTTTTACTTTTTTTGTTAAAATCTGCTTTTGTTGACTCTCAAACAAAAACTTTACGTCGCAGCTTGTCCAATATTAGTCAGAAGTTTACTAAAAGATGATGGTTGACAGCAGCCGTGCATTTAAAAGTCACGGAGTTATCAACCAGCCCCGTGTCTAAGAATATCTAGAAATGGGTTAACGAGTAATTGCGCTGGAGTTTACGACACTAATCGTATTCAGTTTGTAAGTATTACGCTATGATAGCGATTCTCAGAATTGACAGCTTTGCAGTTCTTGTTGTCACGTCGTAGTCCCATTTTCAATAAAAATTGTTTGCAGGGTATGTGTATGATGAATATGAATATACACACAGATGTAAGCATGTTTGTATGTGTGTGTAACACTGATGATCACTTGCAAAAGTTAACTTTTAGCTACATACGTTTCAATTTATCTGCAAACACACAACAAACGGAAATTATTGTAATTGAAGAATAGATTACAATTATGTTTTCGATATTTTTCTGCTGATGATGATCAGACGATTAACAATAGCAATAACATATACTCATTTTCTGACACAATCGTCTTTTAATCTTGTAATGTGTAGTAGAGGATAGCTAAAAAAGTTTCAATTATTATTAAAGTAAAGTATTAAAGTTTTGGAAAACCACATATAAATGTTGAAAAGGGTTTTCCGAAGATTCGCTCCTTCGATGAAATTTTAAAAACTTTCAACAAAATCAGTATTTTCAACGGGAAGAAGATATCTTAAGAGACCGCGTGGTTATCAACTGATAATCTTTGGTTAGATATTCAAAATCAAAAGAATTAAAGTAAATACAACTTGGAATTTAATTTTTTTCTTTTTGTTATTTATTTATTGACTTCATGTGTGGTGATAAGTTTTTTTTTTATTTTGTTTAATTATAAGTATTTTTTAAGAATCAACAATTTTATTAATTTACTTAATTTATAATAATAAATAATATTTTATCCTACTTATTCATTTTGTATATGTTGTGTTTTATTTTAATTATTTTAAATGTCGTTTGCATTAATTGTTTACCTTATTCAGTGTTTTAAATAAATTTAGATAGTATAATTATTATTACTTTATTTATCTCTTTAACACTTAACCTTTAAAAAATTCTTTAATGTGTTCTTTTCATTTTATGTTTCTTGTAAACATTGAGCCCCTTTTTTTCAATTTAATGCTAAGTTGTAATTTTATTATTTATACTTGTTATTTGGTTGTTTGCGTATTTTAATTCTTTTTATTTTTACTTCCATAATTGTTTTCTTCTTTTTTCACAAAATTCATTTTTTCCAATTTTGTGTTGTTTGCGTAATACACACCCTGTAACAAAGATTAACTATAGTATTGTTTATAGTTCTCGAGACCTCATAAGGCTTAAGGTATAAAATTTGGCATCTCAATCTTGTTGTTCCTTCTTCATGAAATTATAAATAGTAGTAGTTTATAATAGTAAAGTATTCAATACATTTTGTTTTTTTTTCTGGTTTTTTTTCGGTATCATTTGTAAATAAATCCCTAATAGAAAATAGTACAGATTGTTTTAAATAACCCTAGGAATTAGATGAAATGAAAAAAGTATTTTTGATGATGAGAGTGATGCTAACAATCTGATTAGAGTTACATATATTTAAAAACAAAGTTGATCTTTGATAGATATCATTCTGTTTTCACTCAACCCATTTTGTGAAACCATGGCTTCTTTTTAAAAAATACAATTTTTGGCAATATTTATTTTTTCTTTGAGTGTATTGAATACGTACATACGTACGTATGTATGTGTTTGTTTTTACTTCGTGTTTATACAATATTTAAAAAAATAAGCTCAGAAAAAACGTATTCCTCTTGTCGCATAGTTTTGCGTTCAGACCCGTTGACATAGAATCCAACAGGTTTATTTTATATTATAATATTTGAAAAAAAAAAGTGATTTTAATCGCTTTCATAAAATATACTCGTACAAAAGAACATTGATTCATCGGATAACTTATTATAATGTTAGAGCTAATATTGTGAATGCTGTGAAGGAAAAGATTTTCCTAAGACAATTGTTGTATTAAAGGGTTTAATTATCTATGACTAGTCAACTTTAATTCCGTTATATTGACAGAAACAACTGTTGTCTAAAATTTATCTGTTCTCTGAAGTTGATCAGCCGAAAAACAGTTATCATCCCTCATCAACGAATGAATGATATATGTCTAACCGCCTGCGTTAAATCGGGAAGGCAAAATAAGCAGCCATTTATTGAAATTATATTTGAACAACATTAAACTGACAGCAATAGGTTAACGCAATAAATGTGAACTTCGGTGTGCGCCAAAATAGTTTTTCACACAGCACATTTGTACATACAAATGTATGTAAGTTTTTTTCAATTTATCTTTATCAAAAAAAAGATCAATGAAGTAAGGGAAACTTGTCTTCGCCTGATCAACACTTTTTTTTAGCTACATTTATATTTCGCAAGGCGTTTCCTCGCCTTGTTTCATTGTTCTAGCAAGAGGACGCTATTCAAATTTCTATTACTCCATGTTTGCAGATTAAAGAATTACAATATTACAATACAAACAATATTTTTACAATATTACAATATAATACCAAGTGATACACTTAGAATACTGGGAATTTTAATAAAAATAAGCGTTAGATATAGACTAAATTAGATCTTCTCTGACACGGGTACCCGACATTATAAAATGTTCATCATGCCAATATTTTCGAAGATACATTTTAGTTATCTTCAAAAGTATACGTGCTCTTGACATGATAAACACAACGCCGAGTACCTGTGTCGGTATACGCTGCATGCAGAGACCGACACACCTCAGAAGCGACGGCATCTGTGAAGCGTGCGTAAAGCATTTTTGCCTCCTTACGACAGAAAGAAATTGCTTACCATAAAAAATTGTTTCGTAATTTGTAATTATAATTACATAATACATCAAAATGTATTGATTAAAATTTTAGAGAATAAATCAAAATAAATCATTCTAAGAAATAATAAAACAAGAATTTTTATGACAATCCTTCATTTTAACCTTATTTTATCAACATGCATATACTTATATATGTATGTACACATTTGTATGTTAGAAATTTTCACAGGACATTATACTATGTAAGCACGTATAGCTTTGTCGGAGCAAATACATTAAACATTTTATTCTATCCCCAGATAACCCTTCGACTCGTAACGACACAAACAATGCGCAAATGGACGATTAATTATAGCTGTTAGTTTCTACATTTCCTTTAATTATTTTTAGATTTTATCATATTTATACTTGTTTTTAATCCAGAACAAGAAATATTGCTAATGAAGTTTTGTGAACTTCTCGGAACTTAAAATCAACTAAACATCAGTTTGCTATTAAAAAATATCAACATATTTATTTAGGGTTAAAATATAAAAATGTAAGCCGTTTCACCATTTCATGTGAAAATATGTGGCTATAAAATTTTTAAAACAAAAAAAAGACATTTAAATAACACACAACTGAAAAATCGGAAAAAACAAAGGCATCGAATACAAAGCTAAAGACGCGAAAAAAAACTTATAATAACTCAACACAATACGTTTGAAGATTTAAAAAAAAACGGAACTTATAGCGTAGAAAGATAAAGTTTTAATTTGAGTAATACGAATTAAGATTTTGCTCTGAAAGACGAACACATCGAGGTAAAATGTATAGAAAGCAGAAAGTAGGATTAATGATTACACTGTTGGTGAAATATCACTATTCATTTGGAAAGCTACAACTGCTATCCACTGGTTTTAAACATTGCTGAAAATTTTTATATTTTTTGATCTTCTTTCCGTTATATTATCTAAATTTTTGAAGCTGAAGATCCTCAGTGATTGAAAATTTTAATTTTTTCGCAAACCAAAAATTATTTGGATTGTAGTATTCCTTTTCTTGTTTTCTCACAAACAATTAATAAAACTTACATGCAATTTGCTGACTTTAATTCTGTTTTAATTTCAAATGGTAAACAATTTGTCCACAGCTGCTTGATTGTTGACTACGTGTTGCCATATGAAAAAGCTAAATTCAGTATAAATTCACACATTTCGATAGAGTTAATTCGCAAGTTATTTTGAATTATGGCTACTAATGCAAATTAACAACATTATTTCCTACTGGCTCAATTATTTTGTAAATACTCGTACATACTGAAAACAAAAGCATTATAAGATTTTTGAAAGAATAATTTAAAAATATCTTCTGGCTTGTAGTTATCTTCATTACATATGCATACACGTATTTATACATATTTATATTTTACAACATTAAAATGAAAGAGAAAAACGGTATGTATTTTCGTACTTTTGAAAACAGAATTGACGTAATAGGAACTTTGCACATTTTTCTTAAACAAATGAGTACTTGGACATAAAAAAATAAATTTTTTCTAAAGAAAATTTTTATTATAAGTCCAAAATTTGACAAGTCTAGCTTTAGCTGCAATCAATGCGCAGCATCGCCATATATTCCTGTTTTGACAAATTCTAAAATTATATCAAAAGGAATATGTTTCTAACATTTTTTATTAATACTTTTAAAAAGATAATTTTGTTCCAAACAATGAAGCGTTGCTCAATAATCCCTGACATGATGCGACTAGAACATGCTTGCCATGTATTTAATTTATACATCATGAGGGATAACTACGATAACATCATACTTTTGAAATACTGTCAGATTAATTACATACAACTAAACAACTGATCTTATTATTATTTACTATAAAAGGTATACAATTTATATTAAATCAAAAATTTACCTGATTTTTGTTTGTTTCTAGCTGTGTATGTCAACATAAATACATGTACATATATCATACATACTCGTATGTATATTTGTTGAATATACTGTTAGATTACTAAATTAGAAAATAAATAAATGGGATATGAAATCACCAAATAAAGAAAGCTTTTATAACTATTATTTTACTTTGAATTTGTAGAACTTTTATCTGTGATCGCGATTACAAACACACCTGACTATGTTTTTCATGAGTGCTAGATTTTTCCCACAGAAAAGTTCAGAATTTTGTTCGAACTGCAATAAAATATATAATAGGCCTTCTAGTCTTCCCACGCATTCAAGTAACTAAAAATACAAATCAATAAAAAAAAAATTTAAGTATATAAACACTTCTTAATTACACTATTGTTTCTATTTCAAAGCTTAAGGTTAGTCTATTTTAAACGCCTGTGAGCAGGCCTGCACCGATGAAAAGTCTAGAAATAACGAAAATGAACTTTTTTTTTTATAAGTTTTCAATATAATTTCAAAATCTGCGATTCGGAGTATTGTAACACTAACTGCCTGGCCCACTATGCCACTCGATATCGATGGCTCGCATAAATACATGCATACCAAAAACAACATTTTAAAATTTGTTTTTGTTTCAAATGTATTTATGCGAGCGAGCGATATCGTGTGACAGTAAGTGGTAGTAAGTCTAATAAGTTAGTGCTGAAGTTATGGAGTTAATCGGATGTTAACGGTACGATCATCGAGGTCAAAGATCACATATGCAAATTTTGCAATTTATATGAAATAGATTTGTAACGTTGACTTTAAGATAAGATACGTTTACGCTTCGTAATATAATAGAAATTATAAAATATGTAAAAATGCAGGTATGTTTATTTGAATAAAGAAGGCAGTAAGACAATTAACTCTAGTATATTCTTTAATTTTCTTCATTATTTCGTGAAAACTTAGTCTACATCAACATATTTATATTGAAAAATTTACTACCAGTGTCAACATCGTATAGACAGCCACTTTTTTCAACATACAACGAAATTCAGCACATGGAGTAGACACGAAAATTATATGTTGAACTAAAAAAAGTACTTTAATTATTATTATGAAATTATGAATATAAACATATTTGCTGATTCAACATATTGCCTAGACCAGTTCTATATGGAAGAGTAAACACCAATACATTTAAGGAAAAACTATTTTTATTTAATATTTTTTTGTTGTAAAAAGCAAAACATTTACAAAAACAAAAGTCACACTAATAATCACTGTCGTTAATGTTTACCAGCAAAACATACGAAAGTGCTGTTGCTTTGCTGTTGTGTGTGTGCAGTGAAGAACGACAAGAAAATGTATAAGACTACCAAGTTGTTTGTGTATTTTTCATTGCTAGTTCTGAGCGCAGTATTTGTGTATTAAAGAGCACAGCCCTGTAACTAAACGCACTTACAAAAACAATTGCGTATCAAGCGCATAGGGCTGGGCACACTTGGTCTAGACTAAGCTTAATAAACAAAATTATTTAAATACAAGTTAAACTACAAAGACTTTTTACTCACTTCTGTTATCTATCGCATAAATACAACAACAATTTATATACCAACATATTTTTTGGACCCCAATGTTCGCGCTCCAAAGCCGTTGTGCGATTTCACTGAAACCGTCAGCACTAAATTATTAGACATGTCGACTTACTTTAATTTTTGTTTTCTTTGCTTCTTATGAGAAAGTTGTCGTACCTCCAAGTTGAAGCATTTGGATTTGATGATTTCATATGGATTTCCCATAAAATAAATAAATAATTATATAAGGGAATGTAAAAAATAGATTAATCATTAAAATCACTTTCATTAGAAATAAAAATATTCTATTCCTTCAATACGAAGAGTGGAATGTTTATTTTTTCATTCATTTTATGAATAATGCAAAGTGGATTCTTATAGTGATCAGCAGATATTCTGATTGGTGAGCGTGATGTACATAAATAGAAACGGGGTGTTCTGCTTATTATGAGCAGCATTTGGTTCATGTGATTGAGTGTTTGTCCTTTTTGGTTTTATGTGTACATATTTAATTCATTTTGTTAACAGTTTCTTTTTTTCCGTAGACGAAAGAAAAATATATATTCTATTCGTGTATTTGTGCTGTTTTTTGTTGCCTTAAATCACTTGTTTCAAATTTTATAACATTTTGCTAAACTTAATTAAAAGTATGTATGTATGTGGTGCGTATTCTTTATTTATATGTTTGGTTTGTTTAGCTGCTGTTTGTTTTGGTTGCTTTTAAAAATGCTGCCATTTTTCGGTCGAACATTGTCCATTTGTGTAAGCATCCCATTCACAATCGCAACCCTCTAAACAATCAGGACACTCGAGTTCACTATCTTGTCAGTACATCCACGAGACTGGTATCCATTGTGAAGTAGTCTGAACTCTTTCAATTGCCGTCTCCAGACATGCTATAGTTTCGCTTATGTCATTATTAACTATTGTCAAATCAAAGAAATGACCATACATCTGTCGAAGCATTTCAGATTCCTTAGCCAAGCGTTCCAAACTGCCATCATACTAAAAAAAAAGTTATTGAAAGTTTAAACGATCAGTTTTATATCAGAAAAGTTTTTCAAATTAACGGAAATTAAAATTTCTTGTCGCAAACAAATATGTACTTTCCTAACATAGAACACTTCATAAGCCATTTAACATTTTCACCCAAAATTACTTCTATTTGGGTGGAAAAAGTCTATAAAATTTCATTTACATTTAATTATAAGTATGTATTAACGGATAAATTTTAGATGGCAATTCAACAAAGTTATCTTCTTGTTTCTTGTATCTCTGTTTTTTTTTAATGAAATTTTTGTAAATCAAGAGATAGAACTCTAAGGATTACACAGATCAATCAATAGATCTATAAAATTTACCCTAGAAAGTGATTGCCGTTTTAGTTGTAATTAAAGTAAATGTTTTCTTTACAAAAAATACTTTTTATGGGTTAATTTTTCGGGATCGAATTTTTATAAATTGATATAAATGAACGCGTAACATTAGCGCTGTTGCGGATCACTTTATAAGGTTTAAATAAAATTAGGGATCTTGTACCCCAAAACCACATATTTTTACATAATACACCTATACGCAATGCATTACAGAGAAAATTTTTTTTTTCTATTTCCGATACAATGTACTGCACATGTAAGGGTCATCCGCTCTGTACTGGCCAAAACAAATGTTTTGACTGTAATTCATACAATAATATATGGCTTGTTTTCCATGTTTCCCAGCTGTATATATGGCGACATGTCATAGGAGCCACCCTAATCCTCAGTAGACTTGGAAAGTTTTTAAAAGATATTCTTCTATGAAATGTCGATATATAGACAACTGGGAAGCATAGAAAACAAGCCGTTTATAATTGTTTGATTGGTATCAATATTAGAAGCTAATATAATGAATAAAATTCAATTGTATAAAAAGGAATTTTCAAAATACCATATGAAAAGCAATTTAACAAACATTTAAACCTAATTTATGTATTGCGTGCTTTTGTTAAAGGTTTGCAAAATGACTATACAACATTGTTTTATTCGACAACCCTTTAAACAGCACATTGTTACTTTTTGTTCAGTTTAGTTCGACATTTCATTTATAGTTGAACTTGTTTTTTTATAAACATAATGGCTCTTCAACTGATATTGAGTGCCAGTTAACCGACAACGAAGCTGGTGCGTTCGTTCGCACAATTACATTTAAAACAAAAACAATGTTCAAAATTTCGTTATTGTTTTAAACGTAATTGTGCGAACAAACGATCAACTTCGTTTTCGGTGAACTGGCTCTGAATTTCCATTTAAACGTTTGGTCTCAGCAAAACAAGTAGAACTATTGAATGAGGATAATCCACACGCTTTTGTTGAAACACTATTACATGGACAGCAAAATACTGTTTGATGGGCTTTATGAGCTGGTCCACAAAAACGATGATAGTCGGAAGCAATCAAAATTTGCTTTTTACACACCAGCACAAGGCCGAAATCACATTTAGACATCAATGCCATAAAATTTGTTATCTACTTGATGTTAAAAATATAACCTCTATTTTATTATGGTTTAAAACTACTATAGCTCTAAAAAAACACCCTGTAAAATTATTACGAGTAATATTTCCGTTGATTTTTTTAAACTTAATCATGATAAATCCTATCTTACAAATTACCCGTATTTGTAAAATTCTATTAAGTACTTACATCGGCAATGTTTTGTAGAGAGGGAGCTGCTATGAAAACTACATATGGCGTGAATTCGGCAGTCCGTAAAATTTTTAACGCTTGTGGTTCAACATCAAGAATCGCCATTTTGCCGTCAGTATGAATGCGTCTTATAGTGTCAAGTTTAGTACCATACATTGCATCCTCGTGAGTCCCTTTAAAAGATATTGTAAGATACGAGTATTTAGTTAAACAGAAAATTAAAGCGTTTGCTTTTGGACCTTTCTTACCATATTCAAGATACTCATTTGCCGCAATGTCGGCCATCATTTCATCGTGAGATACAAAATAATAGCTACGGCCATTTTCTTCGTCAGGTTTTGGAGGTCTTGTAGTATCTGTAAATATAACAAAATTATATATAAGATCTATCAAAAAACGAAAAATTTCGAAATGTGTTGGAGTTTTTTCTCTTGTCGAATACTTGGCTGATGCTGATGATCTCTTGCATGTGCCTTGATGGCAGCTCGACCATCAGTCTCGAGGTTGTAGGTTCGAGTGCACTTAAGCAAAAAAGTGCTCCCTAAAAAAGAGCTAATGGTCACATCACGAGTTTAGAAGGTAGGAAAAAGTGAAGTAGTAAAATGAAATATATTTTCATTTCATATTTTTAAAACTGAATTTAGTAAGTAAATTAACCGCGATTTTTCTTCTTCCTCATATTTTAATTCGAAACACTTAAGAACTGGGATATCTTCACTGTTCCAGAAAACCCGAGAAAAAATTTTCAGTTCTAAGTTAAAATCAATAGAAATATGTACGTGCATATGGATTTGTACAAATTCTGCACTATTTTTATTTTACAAATATTGCTCCTCCGCTGATTTTTTAATAATGAATCGTTTTGTACCCAATGTGTTAAAAATAAAAAGCATTTCTTTGCGTTTTCTAATTTTGCTAATGATTGCCATCAAAATTTAAAGTTACCTAGTGGAATTGGTAATCTCAGAAACGTACTCGTATATCATACTATGGACCGTAAATCAACTCACAAATAAGTACAACTTAGACTGGTGTTAGAATAAATGCTAAAAGTGCAGGCATGACACTAGACTAGTCACACTAGAAATCATGAAGCCAATGAATCAAAAATAATATTCGTACATATGAATTTAATTGAAATATATATAAACACATACACGCCCAAATTTAAATTTTCATCGAAGTTCCAGTAATTTCCAGTCAAGTGTACAGAACAGTAATCACAATTGTGTAAACAGTTTATTTAACTATATCGTCAGTCAGCCGATGTTTCAAGTAAAATTCAAATTATTTTACTCGACTAGTCACACTAGAAATCATGAAGCCAATGAATCAAAAATAATATTCGTACATATGAATTTAATTGAAATATATATAAACACATACACGCCCAAATTTAAATTTTCATCGAAGTTCCAGTAATTTCCAGTCAAGTGTACAGAACAGTAATCACAATTGTGTAAACAGTTTATTTAACTATATCGTCAGTCAGCCGATGTTTCAAGTAAAATTCAAATTATTTTACTCGAATCTGATTTGTTTTCAAATTTCATATTTTTCAAAGCTAGCCTATACTTACGTGGTATTGGATACGCATATTTGTCAGGATATTTTGATATTAAAGTATTTTTGATATGACGTCTACCCACACCATGGGCACCCAGCAAAACCAAAGTTTTACGTTGAAAATTAGGATCACCAACTAAAAAATATATAGATTTTCTACATATGATTGTTTTTCAGATATTAGACAAAAATATATAGAATTACCTGGTACTCTTACGACCTCTTCATAAGTAACCAATTCTAAGTTATCGAATATACCACTGTGTTTAGCTAAATACTTGTCGCGGCACTGCTTCTTTTTGCGTCCAAATATAGAACAATTAACTGCAGAGTAAAAGAAGAGTTTTCATTCAAGTTATTTTTGTTCTTAATAAAAAACCTTTAAAATTGTGTTTTTGTGCCTTTTTCATGCGATTCCAAAACTGCACCAAAGAAAACCTTTAAAATAAACTCATAATTTTTTTTTTAATATAATTAAGCGGAACATGCAAATAAAATTTTTTCAAATCATTTTATATTCCTTCTCTTTAGATTTTTATTTTATAATTTTAATTTTATTCTCTTTAATATTCTAAAAAAAATTGTATTACAAAAAATTATGTTCGTTTACATTTTATGGGATTTTTAGTTTACTTTTAAAAAATCAAATGTTTTATAGTCCTTTGACTAAAAAATGTTTTGTTTAATTTTTACTAGCAAAGGAAGCGATCAAACCTGGTTTTTAAGACACACATCGTCATTTTTAGGCTGGGTTAGCCAACTGTAGCGGAACGCACCTCCAACGTAACGAAACCCCCAGCTTACTTTCCTAACGACATTTCACTTTGTAAATATATTTGATATCATAATTTTTAGAAAATTATTAAAGCTCTAGGATTTCTTCAAGGTCGCATTTTTGCAAAAAGCGAAAAATAAAAAAACCAAAACCAACTGTTGAACAAATTGATCATTTAAACTGTTTCTACTCATAGTTTTAATTTTATTCGAGGTGTAAAAACGAAATGTTGGATATTTTGACACTCGCGGCAAATCTCATTAGAATACTTTCCCACAAATTTCAATGAATATTTTAAGTTTTGTATGATATTACACTATCATTACGATCTTTATTCTAATTAACAATAAAATTAAGATCATAGTGTATGTTTAACATCATATCATTCATTATTTCTCTCTGAAAATAAGCTTCATTAGAGTGATATGCATTGCAGGTTGGCCAGCCCAGCCAGCATGAGCAGAAAGTTTTGTATAATATAAATGAGAAATAATTCCAAAATCTTAATAAAACTTTAACACTATCGTATACAATACGCTTATGTCGTTGGTCTCACGTAGAAAGGACCTACGCGCATTTTTTCGAATTTAAGTTTTTCGCTGATTTCACACAAATACGTCTTAAAGTTATAGTGGCATAATTTCATAAGTAATGGGTCTACAATTAATTGATTAAAAAAGTTACATGTTGATAAATACGGTTTCTATTATGACTTTTGCTTCTCCTGTAAAATTGTAATTATGTTGGTTAGGGCCTTTCTACATGATACCAACGATATGTACGAGTAGTAAATGCATTCAACTAAACCATTCTAACGAATTTATTAACACTTAAATATGTTAATCTGCGATAAGCAATTTCTTGCCATTTAGTCCTAAAGATAGAATAAAAAGCTTTTTAATAGTGTAAAATACTTCTTGAAAGCAAAATTTGCCAGAGTTAAAATTCATATTAAAGGAAACACTACATATGTATACGAGTACATATTACGTACGCAAACAGTGAAAACGAAAATCAAGTTTATGCATTTACGCGAATGTCAAACAGCTCATTTAACTGTTAGCATTAAGACGGATTTTTGAACACACTCGTATTTTTTTATATCCTTCACAAAAATGTAAAGAGTATGCGAGATCTGAAGATGAATAACCGATATTTCCATATTTCATTTACACATGTCTGTTATATATGTTGGCAAAAGGTTAGTCGTGTTTTGGTGAGCTCTTCGATTTTTAACTATTCGAAAAATGGAAAGTTTTGTGTAAAAAATGAAATTAAATACTCAAGGATATTTGAAATGTTGACTGTGGTGTTTGGCAAACATACTATACTATGAGCAGAACACAAGTTCATTTGTGGTATAACCGGTTTTAGAAAGGCCGAGAAGATGTCAAGCAATTTTTACGGATGTTTTAGGCAATAAACGTGAGGCAGCGAAGATTGTTCCAAAATTACTAAATTTTGAGCAAAAACAACGTCCCATGGACATGGCTCAGGAGCTGTTGAACATCGTCAACGACGATCCAGATTTCCTCCAAAAGGTCATAACTAATGACCAATCATGGGCTATGACATTGCGTAATTTTTGACAGTGCGTAAGTTTTTGACCAAAAACAAAAGCGTTATCATGCCTCAACCCCCGTATTCACCGGACCCTGGCTCCACTTTTCCAAGTTATGCAACTAGTTGCATAGTCTACGCTCTGCATTAGAATTGTATACTTTCATAGTAGAAACTAAAAAATTAAGGATTAAAACAGAAAACCAGAGTATCAAGAAATAGAGGGTATAACAATTTATAAAACAATCTATACCTTGGCGAGCAAAATGCCGCAAGACAATGGCCGTCTAACCTCATTGAAAACAAAGAAAAGTGATTAATTTGTGTTTGTATGTGTGATTAAATTGCGTTTGCATGGGCTTGTATTTGTATGGTTTAGGTGCAAGCGGAAAGCGTGTGTTTGCCAAACGGTTTGCGTAGTTTATTTGGCGCTTAAGTTAAAAAAAGTGTACGAGTATAATTGTACCCGTCCTTATGAGTGAATTCATTCTGTAGGTATTTCTGCAGACAGGTCCATTTGAGTTTATTTGGGCAACAGTTTCAATATTAACAAAATTTGTTTTAACATTTTAAGCAATAGTCAGTGGATTAAAAAAGTAACAGAACTTTTGTTTAAATATTTATGCATTACTTTTGTCATTCATCGTTTGGACTTTCCACACAACAGTGCGTAGTTAGTTTTTTTTTTTTACTTGGGGTATAAAAACCTGTAGAAATATTATAAAAATTTAATTTTACACATTTAACTTTCTTTGAATGCATTCCTGGTAATTTAAAATCCATTTATAAATGTAACTTGATTCGTTTTGGATGAGCTATACGTTAACTACATGCATGAAAGTATGTACTCATATATCAACTTAAGGATGTACAGTGGTGGCCACATAATTAAGATATTTTTGATAGTAAACTAATTTATTGTTTTAATGGTATATCTGAGATTCTGTTGTTAGTTAACTACACGCCAATCATAGCGTTTTTCATCTGCTCCCCACCGCAAAAACTTGGATTCGTCACTTCATAAATTATTTTTCCAAAAATTCATTGGTTTCTTAATGTTTTTTCTGACATAATGCAATCCGGATTTAAAAATGTGTTTAGAGAAGAAAGTTCTCTGTGCGATGCATCCACGTAAGTCACTTTCATTAAGCCGCCGTCGAATAGTTCTAGATGATATATGGATCCCATATGATGACTCTAATTCAACTTTTAGCTGTTAATAGCTTTTAAATCGCTAAGCTTTAGAGGTACTTACGACTATTCTATCGCCGCTGGCTGTAATTCTCCAGGATTTGGGGGCTCTATGCATATTATTTGAGTTCCGAAATTTATCAAAATAGTTCCTTGGATTATAGATTTTTTCTCTGCAGCAAATACGTAATTTAGAAAATGCATTCAACGGCTTCTCGGAGCATCTCAGATCAATGATTACCTTCCTTTCTTCTTCGGAGCAACTTGAGTCTTTTTCCCATACCTAGTGGCTAATATTGGTATACAATTTTACTGATACCATTTAAAACATGCCTATCAATAAATTTTCGCAACATAACGAAATTAGATATTAAAATAACTTTATTTAAATAGCAGAACTGAAAATGTTTTAATTATGTGTCGACTTGAAAAACTACCCTTTCACTAAATAATGACTTATTTTTTTTTAAAGAAAATTTAACAAAAAATGAATGTAAAGAAAGAACCAAGTGCAAAAGATATCAAACTTATCTTTGCAGTGGAAAAATTCCGTTGAAATAACAATAGATCATGTAAAATATCGAACGATTGAAAGATCACATTTATGTTTTAGTTACATGTCCACCACTGTAGATCCAAACTAAGAACGTCTACGAATACGTGCCATTGGGTGAGTGTATATATGTACAAAATAGGTACGTAGATACGTAAATCTAATCTACAATCTGATCATTACAATTTTAAAACTAAATTTAAAGAAAATGGTGTACAAAAGAACATTTAGATATTTATGCATACAAAAAGTGCAAATGCAAAATATTGGCTGTAAGTGATCAAAAATACTTAAAAAAAATTAGCTTTATCTTTTTTTTTTGTGAAATGATCTTAATTAAACAAGTCGTATAAGAAATCAGTAATGTAAATTTGAATGCCATTGATGAAACGATGGTATGAAAAGTATGATTCAACTGTTAATTTAGATAAAACAATTTTTGATTATTATATGCGTGCCGTTAAGGTTACCACCACCAACCAATTGGATTCACTCGATTCGGTTTTGTATGTGAGAAATGAAAAGTGAAATAATTATTTACGAGTAAATGATGATTATTTCAATGAAGAATTGTTTTATTCCTTTCAAAAGGAGGGATTTTATTTAATAAGAGGGGAAGATAGAGCGTGAGTGTTATGTTGCTATATACCTGTGGATCCATCACACCCTTCTGTATGAGCGGAACATCCGGCACCAGGTTCTCCTGTTTGCAGACGTTTGTAATTACATTAAATGTTTAAAATATTACATATAATGAGGGAAAAATATTGACAAGACGACATAGCGAGAAAAACAATCTGTCCAATTATGAAAAACAATGCAGATAATGTATTCCCTTCTCTAAATTCATGTATTATCAGTTTAGAATTTTTTGAAATTTAAGTTTCATAAACCCCATATAAATCAGGTGTTTTGGAAAAACTCAGTTGTCACTTTGATTACGATTGACTAGCGATTTTGTCCCTTTAAGTTATACACACGATTTTTCACCACAAAGCACACTTTACGTGAATATTTAAACATGAACAATCTATGCATGAGATCGGTATCTCGGTTCTTCACACTCAACCGTAAGCGCAATCGTACGACCACTTCAAAGAAGTATTTGGCGATGTTTGGCCGTATATAACCATAAACGAAATACGGATCCATCAATCTATCGCAATACCCCAGAGACCACAGAAAAATCAAAATAGTGGGTTTCACCGCGAGAACGTGCGCCTAAGAAGGCCAATGTGAGTCTGTCAGCCAACAGCTTCCCAAAATACATAGATTACCGAATTAAGGGTAGAACGATTAGAGGCGAATATTATTCAGAGCTCTTAGACAGGTTTGACATTGAATTTAGAGCAAAAACTACCATATTTTCCGTAAAAGTTCTGTTCTATCAAAACATTTGTATAGTCACTAAGGCAAAAATCTACAAATTGGGCTACGAACTGCTATTCCGTCCAGCATGTTCTTCAGATCCTTCGATTATTTATTATTATTATTATTATTATTATTTTTTTTTCTTCTACCAAACCTGAAGAAGTCATTATCGAGAGAAAACGTATTATTTGATCTAAAAGATTATATTGAAAAATAGACCGATTATTTCCCTTTAAAACAGTCCTCGTACTTTATTAGTAGCGGTGAAATATGCTGCTGGTTTTTTCACTCCAGACCATATATGTAATTCTCTCATGTCTAATCGGAATTTTTTCTACAGGAAAGGAAATGTATTCATAATTGGACCGAAAATATTTTTTTCATTATGCGCTTGGATCACTACATTAATGATGAACACCAATCCAATAAAAGTATGAGTATGAAGATAGCACGTCCTTTTTAACATAAGTATGTATATACAGATGGGGACATATTTACTTAAGTTCTCAATTCATCTATCTATATAGATATGTATTTTTGCGACTAATTAAAGCTATTACTTATTAATCAACAGCCACTTTAAGATGCCTGCTTTATAAATTTTTTTTTTTTTTTTAACGTTAATAAATAGTCTCGGTGTTAATTAAGAAATCTATGTGCTTACGTTTATAATAGTCCTATTTAAAATTAAATATTTTTTGCCAGCCCCACGATATTGACCGTTAAGTTTCTCCAGTTAGCTATTGCTAATTTGGAAGACAAATCCCCTGTTTTGGAGGCTATTTATGAAAACTCACTCCTATTGTGCGAATTTCATCACATATTTTCCTGTTGTTATTGATTTATATGTTCATTATGAGTTTCTTTTGAATAGTCTTGCAATGTATTCGTTACCTGGCAGTGTGGGGGGTGTTCGACCAATTTTTGTTGGCCTTGGCAATGTTGAAGGTACAGTGATGAACGAAATAATAGGGACACGAGGTAATTTGGGCACTCAACATTAAAATTCAAAAAGTCGTATTTTTAAAACGAATTCAATTATTATAAAAAAATAAAAACTGATTTTTGAATAATTTTTCTAGCTTTTGTTTTCGTCTAGTATGGAATATATTATGAGTAGGAGCAACGATCGACGTTTTCGGCCCTTTTTTTTATTTTTATTTAGGTTTGGATTCCTTCTATTGGCTGTGTGGAACGAACACCCGCCCAAGCCCGACGAGCCATAGCCGCGTAAAATCGTCAGTTACCAGTGAGTCTCACAGTCTCCAATATAACACGAATCGCAAACGGATGTCGAATGAACATCTTTCGTTTTTCTTTTTTTTTTGTATGATCGTAATGATTCATCATTCATAGTTTGTTTGGCGATTCGTGACAGTATTCTTATGACAGTATTTGTGAACGTTTGACTAGAACCTATCAATAACAACATGGAAAGTCCAAACCAAACGATATTACAACATTTAAAGTGTTGCAGTCAAATTAGTTAAAACTGATCAGTGTATAATGTGTATACAATATATATAAGAGAGACACAAAGTAATGAGGCCACTTAACATTGAAATTAAAAAATTCATATTTTTCAAAAAGAATTCAAGTATTACAAAAAAGGTGAATTGTGGAAAATTTTCCTAGTTTTTGTTTTCGCCTATTATGGACCAGCTTATGTAAGCTATATATATATATATATATGCTGCGAGGTACGAACTAATTACAAAATCAAATTATTTTAATGAAGTTTTCAGAAAATGATCAACTAGATTATAGCTAAAAATACGAAATTATGAACTGAAAAAAATCAAGCTATAAATATTGTAGAACCAGTACCTAAACAAAACAGTTGTTAGCATACGAAATCGTGGGACAAGCATTTTCATTACTGAACTAATTTCTAATAAAGGAAAATGAGTTTAAACCTCCTTTTTCAAACAGTTTTAAATTTTAAATAGTATTTTATCAGACTGTTGCAGCGAGTTCCAAAGCATCCATAGTTTGTTCTACAAAACTATGCAGTACACTCAATTAAAATTGGGCCACTTGTATAGCTAGTAAACACTAGAATGGATTTATTTACTACAACCAAAACAAAATCCTCGATTGGAAACCCAATTACCCAATTGCATATTTCTTAACTCAAGCATAAGTTAAGAGATTGGACACACCAAATAATTTCTTACTTTAGTTTAAATTGGCTGTAGACCTGGAGCAAAGACTCTTCTTCAATTAACTACATATTGGATTTTTATTTTAGTTTTATATAACAAAAATGCTGTAACATGTTTGATGAGTGTGAATATGAAATTCAGGATACGACACGAGTACATATAGTACAAGCTCGATTTTCAAGAAAGAGTCGCAACAAGTTAAACTCATGCAATTTTGTATTTTTCATAAACATATTCGTAGTTTTAGCAAAAGCTTTTAACTGCTTACATTCACTATTATTACAAGAAGAAGTATTGTTCACTGCGATGTTTTCTTAGTCCCAGTTTACATTTTGTACGAAAAACGAAATTCAAATAAAAAAAAATAATAGAAAACTAATGTCGTGTTTATGGGACACGGACGAGTGGTACGTCTAGAAAATTTGTATGAAATACACTCGAAATATTGAGTATATTACACACAAATTCTCTAGACGTATCACTCAATCGTGGCCCACAAACACCACATAAGTGTCGAATACTGTTTCGGTTGTTGTTTATTTACCGGCAGTTACTGCAAATGTCATACGAGTAGTAAAACAAATCGATCTATACTAATTTGGTGTCAAGGTATATAGTATCGGCAACACTAGAATATACCCCAAGTAATTAAGAAAGTAGAATTAGCTGCTTGAAAGTACTTCCAATGTTATTGGCACGGATGCCCACTAGCAGCATCTAAAAGCAGTGTTTTCTTTCATGTTATTTTTATCAATATAAAATGTTGGGAAGAAACATAGGCAAACTACTGTTCAACTGTTCAACTTCTTAAAGAATGTATGCATGTAAGTATGTATTTAGTTAATAAATGAATTTTCACATATAAATAAATTCAACACCAAATCTTAGCAACACAGACAAACATAAGTACGACTATGTAAGAACTTTTGTTTTTCTTTTTTTATGATTTAGAAATAAAAATGTATATAGATTTTTTTATTCTGTGTTATCTATCATTCTCACCTTGTTCGTTTTTAGTTTTATCGACTGTCTGACAACGTATACGGCATTCTTGTAGTTCTGTTGAAGGTATAAGTCCAGCTGAACCACCAACAGCGTCTAAACGAGCCTGCCACCAATGCTGATCATCTTTACTTATGATCTGAAAAAGAGCAAATTTGTAAAGAGTTCTATGAGAAAAAATAGCAAGTTGAAAATGACACTGAGAATGTCGTTAATATACAAGATGAGTTTAAAAGGGTAAAATAAATATTGGACGCAACGGCAGTCGCAGCCTTTTTCGTTGTAAAGGAGAAAATAAGAGATTATCCAATTTCAAATATTCTTACAGGGAACTATAAATAAATGTATTTAACCCATTCATACAAGACACTGCAATAAACGGTGAGAAAATGCACATTGTAGCATCTGAAAAAATCTAGGAATAGTTTTCAACAACAATAATCTTAGTTGCAAAAGCATATTTGGTGCCAAGTCTTACATAAGGCTGTGAATTGTAAATTTCAAGTACTATATAATTTATTTATTTTTTTTTAATAAACACAAACACTGCGAAGCTTTTTTGCTTCTCTACAGTAACAGCCAGGGTCTGAGGCAGGAATCGAACCTGTGACCTCGAGACTGTTGGTAGAGTACTCTACCAAATCAGCCATCGAGGCTGATATGTTTATGGCCGTAGACAAAGTGATCATGTATCGTCTTACTCCCGGAATCTCTAAGGGGTGTCATTTGAAAATCTTTTAAAGATAAAGACGTTAATATTTTTCCAGAAAATCTTTCATACTAAATACTTATTTCAAACGATTAGATTTTGCCCAATTATCACGAGGCAAAAAAGTTATACTTTCCAGAGTTCGATGCCTCACTTCAGAATTGCAATTTTTCATACATGCTATTCGTCTTTGGAATGATCTTCCATATAGCCAGTAACTAAATAGCAACGCACCGAATTTTAAAACATATTTGTTGAATTATTTTGATTAAATAATTTAAAACATATGGTTTTTTATGCTTCCCAGCTGTCTATATGTCGTCATAGGTCATAGGAGCTACCCTAATCATCAGTAGACTTTGGAAATTTTTGAAAGATATTCTTAAACATTTGATTTTTATCAATATTAGATGCTAATATTTGAACGAGTAGTGCGATGTAAAATATTGGTTGTTTTGTAGAGGTTCACAACATTGAGTAGCCAACAGAGCTTTATCTTACAACCCATTGACCAGCACAGATTTGTCCAATTGATTAGACACCAAGATCCTGAGATTTATCCCAAATGCGTTATTTTCTTTGGATTTATGTAATTTCATTTGTCTATCGATAAACTAGGGCAATGGGACATCTGGAAATCATCATTCAAAGAGTTATTGGCAAACTACGGCCACAACTGTTACCAAAATTTTGTGAAATTTGGTATTAAAGTAGTGCGATTCTCTAACTTTTAACGATTCGATAATCGCAACTTTTGTCATCAGATTTCATCGCTTGCACTAACGATTGAGTGATTCTGTAACTTAATTCTAAAGATGATAAACAGCTGTATTTTTCTGTTCATTCATATAAACAACACGTGGCATCTCTGCCAGAAAAAAGCGAAAACCACAAAGAAGAAAAGAAAAAACAATAAATTTGTCAATAACATATTGATTTTTATTTGTTGTGATTTTAGTTTTTAAGTGACAATAAATATTATTTAATTGTAATAAGGTAAGTAAAATAAAATATGTGTCCATATGTTTAATTTATTTGTTTATAACAACCTATTAAATTCATTAATTGTCAACTCAAAGTAATTGTCCAACTCCCGATAAATACACTGATTATCCCTTGAAGCGTTCAAACTTGTTTCGCCCCTTGCAAATGCGAATGCCAAACGTTCAATAGCTATTTCAACACAAAACACACTTTACCGGTTAAAAAATTATACTGAAATTTTTGTTTTTGAAAATGTATTTAATAAATATTTTATGCATTTAATATATATATATAATAAATATTTTTATGTCTTAAAAATCAGATTGTAAGCACTTTATTTAATGGATGCACAATTTAAAAATAAATACACAAATAAATACAGCAAGAAAATGTTTGTCTTTAAGAAATCGACAATCGGCAGTAAAATTAACAGCTGATTTTGATCGACTACGAATATCGTTAAGAAAATGTTACAGAATAGCAAATTCGATAAAGTATCATTATAATTATTTTAATGATTTGATTATCGTCATATAAGTTACAGAATCGCACTACAGGTTGCGACTTAAACTCGCCACCATTCGTGTCTAAAATCATATTTAAACAACAAAGACATCAAAATTTTTTACCCAAGAAAGTCTATTTCATTGAAATTGAAAATACATTTCTTTATTTTATTATGATTTAAACTTGTGTAATTAAAAAAAAAAAAAACACCCGTTACATATAAATACTGTGCATTGCACTTAAAAAAAATAAATACTCTAATATTTTCTAATATTAGCGGAAATCACTCTTCGTTGCAAACTACCCTTGAACAAATTGCAGATATTGCAACCGTAGCATACGTGCTATAGTCTGCAAGACTACAACAACAAAATATATGGGACCGAAATTTACAACACTTGAACAAATATGCATAACCAAAAACCATTGCAGATTCGTATTTGCAAATGTTCTCAGTACTAAAACAGCTGTGTTTACGGATTCTTTTTACAATCGCAACATGTAAACCTTTGCGCATAAAAAACTTTACTTTAGTCTCCGGTGTAGGAATATTTATATTTAATTTTTTGCTCTAAAATCTTCACACATTCGATTTCATCAAAAGCATTTTGAATAAAAAAATTTGTGATTTTGTTTTTCTCTGTTGGCTTAGGGACTACATTTAGTTTAATAAATTTTTAAAACAAAATCTGAATAACAAAATTTTTGCAATTTCTTCTCAATTTGCAATCCAAAAATATCTCCAAAATTAATTTTCTAAACACTAGTAAGGGACTCTCACGCATTGTAGCAAAAAAGCATGCTATACCTGCTAACTTCAATTCCGCAGTAAAATTTCGATTTGAATTCGTCTTTTAATTTTGAAAAGTCGACTTAACTTACCTGCAATATATCGCCAACTTGGAAAGCTATACCAGCCTGTGCACATGGTATCATTTCATCATCTAGTGGATTGTAATCAAATTGTGCTCTTACAAAAATCTGTAATAAAATTACAGAAACAGTTTGTTTAAAAATTTTTTTTTTTTTTTAGTTAATTAAACGAAAAATAATCATGTAAAATTTTTGATATAATCTGCATAACGTCCAAATATACATACATATGTATGCATTATAACTAAACACGTTCTTTACAAATAATTATAAACTCATAAGAAGGTAATTAAAATAATAAATATTGTAGGTATGTAAATGTGTCGCTATTAGAAATAATTAAACTAAAATATAAAAAATAAGAAAACAAAAAGTGTTTTTATGGCACTTACTAGAACTGGAGCTGGTCTTATCCTAAAAAGCTGCGTGACATTCAGTAGTTATTAAAATTTTCGTTAGCGAAAAAAATGAGAATGTTAGTTTTAATGAGAAACAAACAAGAAAATACGAGTATTAAAATAAAAAAAAAAAATAATAATAATAAGAACTTCAAAAGAATCAAAATAAAGTGTTTACAAACAACTACAAAGTAAAAAGTGTAGAGCAAAACAAT
Organism: Thecocarcelia acutangulata; assembly: GCA_914767995.1. Taxonomy (NCBI): domain Eukaryota; kingdom Metazoa; phylum Arthropoda; class Insecta; order Diptera; family Tachinidae; genus Thecocarcelia; species Thecocarcelia acutangulata. The sequence continues at coordinate 189,732,091 of OU612094.1, read as the reverse complement.
GAAAGGAGAAATCAGTTGTCAAACATTTAAACATTGACACAACATATGTATATACATATGTATGTACTTGAATTTTATAATAATTATAGATACATACTCGTACATACACATATACCTACTCAAATTTTTCGCAAAATCTCTGAATTGTTCGTAAAAAAATAATTACATAATTTTTGCTATCAAGGGTTAAACCAACGTGACAAAAGTTAGATACACAGTGGTGGTCACATAATTAAAACCTTTTTTTATTTATAGTAAACTAATTTATTGTTTTAATAGTATATCTAAAATTGTGTTGTTGGTTAACTACGCACCATTCATAGCGTTTTCCATCTGATCCCCACCGGAAAGACTTGGATTCATCACTCCATAAAATATTTTTCAAAAAACTCATTTTTTTTTTTTTTTGGAGACGAAAGTTTTCTCTGTGCGATGCATCCACGTAATCCACTTTCATTAAGCCGCCGTCGAAGAGTTCTAGATAATATATGGATACCATATGATTACTCTCATTCAACTTTTAGCTGTTTAAAGCTTTTAAATTGGTCAGTTTTAGAGGCTTTTACGACTATTTCATCGTATCTGGCTCCGGTTTTACGAGGTTCGGAGGCGCTGGGCGCATTATTTGAGTTCCCGAATTTATCAACATGGTTCATTGCATTATAAATTTTTCCTCTAGAGCAAACAAGTAATTGGAAAAATTCATTCACTGCCTCTGAGGTTAATGATTACCTTCCATTCTTCTTCGGAGCAGCTTGGTCTTTTACCTAGTGGGTAATATTGGTATACAATTTTGCTGATATCATTTAAAACATACCTATCAATAAGTTTTCGCAAAATAACGAAATTATATATTAAAATAACTGTATCTTGTTCACTCGCGGTGCCGCAAGATTTTTCTAAAATAATGATTTTTTATTTTAATTGACATAAGAGTCCATTTTAATCATTTTTGCTTAAATGTCATGCGCAGCAACGTATTCATTTGTAGTCGCACTAACATCCATATGTGTACTCGTATATTCATGAATATTTGTATGGATGGAGATAGGTACCTAAAAGTCTATGTACGCAATTACACACTCGTACTTACATACATACGTACATACATATTTGAATAAAAAATAATGTACGGAATGAAATAAAATAAACAATAAGCAATAAAACTATAATTAGCTAATGAATTGACGTAAAAGACATATGTAGGTAAATTATTAATATCGAACAAAACATGCAGTTCTTATCTTGTCTTAACTAATAGCTGAATAATTACCTCGCATGGAGGGGGAGCACTTCTATAAGAAGGAACTATCTTAAAGGTTACAGAACCACGTGCTTCACGCTGTATTTAAAAGAAAACAAATTATTATTATTATTAAAAGCGAAAAACATTAAAATTGTACAATGTAACCTGCATCTATCTATCGTATTAATAGAAAATTATAAATAGCCTGTTTTCCAGCTATCTATATCTCAACATTTCATAGGAGCTACCCTAATCATCAGTAGACTTTGGACATTTTTGAAAGATATTCTCAAACATTCAACTTTATATCCCAATGTTTGAGAATATCTTTCAAAAATTTCCAAAGTCTACTGATGATTAGGGTAGCTCCTATGAAATGTCGACATATAGACAGCTGGGAAACATAGAAAACAAGCTATTTATAATTTTTTATTGGTATCAATGTTAGTAGCTAAATTAGTAAATAAAAAACTCAATTATAGTATTAATAAAAATTATTAATTCTTAAGATTATATACATACTATAATGATGATACATACATACACACACATATACGTACATACAAACGTACATACATACATACATACATACATACATACATACATACATACATACAAACATACATACATACATACATGTATGTTTTATAAAAGAGCTCTACAGAAACTTAGGGAGTAGAGTAGAACCTAAGTCACCAAAATGCGTATATTACAGTTAAATCTCAACCATTGCCAGGCAGCCCAGGAGCTTCTTAAGCAAAGCGTTCGAGATATAAGTGTAGATGTCGCTATTCTAAGTGAGCCATATCGGACCATGGCATCTGTAAACTGGGTTTCCGATAACACGGGTACATCGGCAATATGGAACACCAGCACGCTAACCATACGCGATAGAATAACAACGCAATGTGGATAAGCTCGAGCGGTTATATCTGGCATCACTATTTACAGCTGTTATATACCCCCTAGGTATTCTATAGAAGACTTTCGGGTAATAGTTGACAGTATTGTAACGGATGCAGTTGGAAAAACCCCCGTAATAATAGCAGGTGATTTCAATGCGTGGGCTGTTGAATGGGGCTGTCCCTCAGCAAACGCAAGAGGAAGAATACTCTTGGAAGCCTTTTCTGTACTGGGTGTTGTACTCATCAATAATGGAGTTGAACACACCTTCAGAAGGGGTGATGCTGGCTCAGTAATTGACATTACATTCGTCAGTGCCAGTATCGCAACCCAAGTGAACTGGAGAATATCTGACATCTATACACATAGCGATCATAGCGCTATAATAATAGATGTGCAAGACGCACAGCCCCGTGCTATTGTACAAGCACGTGTCTTGACAGGATGGAAGGTAAATACCTTTGATAAGGATAGCTTCGCAGCCTGCATGGAGAACGTGGAAATGGCTGGTTCAGCAGAAGACATGGCAGTGCAATTAGTGCGCAATATCACTAGTGCCTGCAATGTAGCTATGATAAGGCGAAAAAGATCGCCAAATAAGCCTCCAGTGTATTGGTGGAATGATGAAATTGCTAGCTTGCGTTCAGAGTGTATTAGCGCCCGAAGGCGGTATACACGAACGAGGGGTCGGTTAGAGAATAACGTGCAGCACCAGTTGTATAGGGATAAAAGAAAGGCATTGAAGATTGCAATTCGTAGGAGCAAGCGTAGGTGTTTCCTGGATGCTTGTGATGAAATAGATAGTAATCCTTGGGGCTTAGCATATAAGCTAGTAACCAGGAAACTTAAATGTCTTGGCCCATCACCGCCAAGAGAAGAGAATATCCTCAACGGAATTGTAGACCATCTTTTTCCTCAACAGGAAGCTCCGACATGGCAACACAGCTATCCAGCTGAATTATTCGACATTCCTCCGGTTACGGTCGTCGAGATAGAAGGTGCTGTCTCAAAATTCAAAGACAAGAAGGCACCAGGCTTAGATTGCATCCCAAATATGGTACTGAAGGAGGCTGTTAAGCTCCATCCTAATTATTTCCTGAAAGTAATAAGCGCATGCTTGATTCAGGGAACTTTTCCAACAATCTGGAAGAGGCAGAAATTGGTGTTGTTACCTAAGGATAACAAGCCGCTAGACGACCCTTCCTCCTATCGTCCGCTCTGTATGATAGATACAAGTGGAAAACTTCTGGAGAGTATAATCTGCAGAAGATTGGAAGATTGCGTACAAGCTAACCTAGGTTTATCAGATAACCAATTTGGCTTCAGGAAAGCAAAGTCAGCGGTGGACGCTATCAAAGTTGTAGTAGAAACCGCTGCTCAAGCTATCCAAGGGAAGAGGTGGAGGAATGGAACAAAAGGGTATTGTGTGGTTATAACCCTAGATGTAAAAAACGCCTTCAATACGGCAAACTGGGAGCATATAGTTAATGCTTTGGTCCGTATAGACATCCCAGGGTATTTACTAGCAATTGTACGGGACTATTTCCGGGATAGAGAGCTAGTTTATGATACCGATAAAGGTACTAAGAGGCGCAAGATCATTGGTGGGGTGCCTCAAGGTTCAGTTCTTGGCCCACTATTGTGGAACGTCATGTACGACGGAGTATTAAGATTGGATCTACCGGAAAAGGTGAAAGATGAAAGCAGACGACATAGCGTTAGTGTGTGAAGGGAAAGAGTTACTAGAGGTGGAAACCATTGCAAACGCCAGTATTCAGATCGTAAGATCTTGGCTAAGATCAATGGGCCTAACTCTAGCTGACCATAAAACGGAAGCGGTTCTGATTAGTAGTAGGAAAATTAGGGAAACTGTCAGGCTAAATATTGGCACGTGTAGCATAGAATCTAAGGAATGTTTAAAATACCTTGGGGTCATGATTGACACTCGTCTGTCTTTTCAAGAGCACTTGAAGTACGTAGGCAGTAAAGCATCAAAAACATGCACAGCGCTATGCCGGATCATGCCGAATACAAGAGGTCCAAAATATCTGCAGAGAAAATTGCTCTCTAGTGTAGTAAGAAGCATTATCTTATATGCATCGCCTATATGGTCAGGCTCACTTAGATATCCTACTTATGTGAACCTGATATCTCCTTTGTATAGGCTGATCGCCTTGCGTGTATGTAGCGCATTCCGAACTGTATCGGACCTGGCCGCTTTTGTCATTGCCGGCATGATACCGATCGAGCTAGAGGCCGCTTCGGACATCACGGTTGGGTTGAGAGAATCGTGTCTGCGAAAATGGCAAGAAAGATGGGCGACAGCTGACAAGGGAAGATGGACCTACTTACTGATACCAGACATCAGAGCATGGCTATCAAGAAAGCATGGCGATTTGAACTACTATATTACACAGTTTCTAACTGGGCATGGTTGTTTTAGGTCGTACTTGTACCGTTTTGGACATGACAGTACTCCGTTCTGTCCGAGTTGTGATGGTAATGTCTTGGAAGATGCTGAGCATGTGTTCTTCATCTGTCCACGGTTTAATAGTGATAGGGAATATTTAGAAACAGTCCTAGGACGTAGTATCAGTCCGAGCAGTATCGTTCCAATCATGTTGGAATCTTTGTGCAACTGGACGTACATCTGTAGTTTTGTAAAATTGGTTTTGTTGGAACTTCGTAGGTTAGAACAGATTCGCAGCAGAATCAATGTAGTTTAGTTTAGATGTAGGGTGTCTCACCTTTCCCACCCCGAGACGTAAAGCCTTGCGGCAGTCCCTCGGGGAGCATCTGGGTCAGGGCGAAGGGGTGTTTTTTAGCGAGTTAAAGTCTCGCACTACTGGCAACCACCATCACTGCCAGTGCCTTTCGATGGTTTTTCACCCCGCGAATAAAAAAAAAAAAAAAAAAAAAAACATACATACATACATACATACATATTTATATTGTAAACGTATGCTTTAAAATTGTACAATTCTACGAGTAAGAAGCTTAATTCATTTTTTGAAACTAATTTCTGTCAGAGCGTTTTTTAGAAAATTTCAAAGAAGTGTAAAGGGCTCAAAAGTACAAGAGAGTACGTAAAAAATGTTCCCCAAATGCGTCTTCCTGCACTGTACAGTGTATACTGCGAACAAGTTCAATTGTTCAATTTTCTCACCGAAAAATTCAAAAACTGCAAGACTATATCGTCAACAATCAAATTTATATCATTTTATATAGAAATTGAAATAGTTCGGAGGAGAAGATATTTGGAGGTAATTAAAAATAATATGTATTGTATATTTATATTAAAAATTGATTGTTTAGACAGCTTGAGCCATTGGTCCAGCGCCATTGCACAGGGTGGTTTTTTAAAATTCCTGTTTATATACTTTTTCTTCAGATTATAAAATGTACAAATTGGAATTTTTTTTCACTAAGTATTAAAAATAAATACTCCTAAAATATAAATATTCCTTCCACCTCCTCTATCAGCCACAGACGACATTTTTTTTTTGTGTAAAAAACCCTACAAGAAAAATATGACTGAAACTAATACACTTAAATGATATTTTCCAACACATTCACAAAAATGTTATACTTATACAATATTTTTGAGAATGTGTTAGAAAAATCATCAGACGTACACGTAGAAGAATCATCACACGAACTTTCGGTCCTTTTCTTCGTATTGCCCTTATTAACTTGATAGAAACAGTCGTAAACTAGCTCTGGCCTGGAGTGCTTTACGACTGTTTGGAGCTGTTTTCGCGTTATCGTAATTATTTCTTAAGTGCGGTCAGGCTTGTCGTTGTTGTTTGGCCTTCGAGAGTTTTGCGTCTGACTCAGATTACCTCAACTAACTGTATTAGTTTACAGTTTTTTTGAGGTATTTCGGTGTTAACCACGTGGCAACTTCCTATGCGAAGGCACAGGTACAGTTAGTTACAGCACCACAAAGAATTACTGTTAATACCATCGTGGGCATAAGCTCTACGTTACTCCGCCCATGCTGTGCATACTATACTTTGCAAAGTTATTTGCAACTGTATAGTTACAAATACAATACAATACAACTTGATAGAGAGTTGTGACCTACGTTTCGGTCAACGATGTCGCTCAAATGGCCGGCCATTTGACCGTCACTGTTCTTGTAGGGAATCTAATAACATTCATTCAGAAATTCAAGCAATATCGCCACAAATTTTGAAAAATATTACAAATTACATTATAATCTGAAAACAGAAATATACAAACGAAAGTATTAAATTTGTGGGCCACCTGCTTACGGCAAGTTTAGACCAACATGTATAAGTCAGAAATACTTAAGGTTAAGTTTACAAACAAAACTAATAGTGACCGATAAATTTGGACGCTTGAATTAGATAAAATATTAAAACACTTACTAGCATTCGTTGCAATTGTCCCACAGATTGGTTCTGCACTGACTGACCATTAATTTCACGTATTTCATCACCGACATGCAGTGTTGCTTGCCGATGTATCATACCGCCATGCATAATACGAGCCACTAGACAACGTCCATCCTCTGTCATTTTTAAAGTGATGCCCTGTTGAATTTAAGCAGTTGCAAGAATAAGTGAAGTAAGTAAAATTTTATTTTATTATTTTTTATGAGATAATGTGTGGGGATGTGCGTGCGCACGCGCATTTAATTCGTTAGTACTTAGCTTTTTGCTTTTTACTTCACCACTATTAAGTACTTTAAGCCAATAACAGTGTTAGCTGTTAGATCGTTTTTTATTTTTATAAAAAATAAAAAACGATCTTTAGCCGCAAAAATAAGAAATATTTAAAATATTATATGTTTATTAAAAACTTATTTGACAAATTTTCTCTAGAAATTTGTCAAATAACAGATTTTTATTAAACAGACAATATTTTTTATGAATAAGGTCATTAGATTCAAAACAAGAAAACATAATTTTATTAAATAAGTAGGATGTGATTAGATATTCTTATACCAGTAGATTTTACATCACGTACAAGTAGTTTATTTCTTTAACGCTGTTCTCATTATAGATCAGAAGTTATATCCGATTATATTTTAAACTTTGAAGGCCCACCTAATCTGAGTTAATCGTAGTAAACGAAAACTTTTTTAAGTTAATTTACTCTTTTTATCTTTTTAAGACGTTACTTTTTAGACAGAAGAACTTATTCATGAAAGTTTGATATAAACAGATCTTGTTCTGTAAATCAACAAATTTTCTGAAGCTAAAATCTCTTTGAAAATTAATTTATGTTGCTGCCGTGTTCAAAAGAATTCAGTAGTGCCCTACGCGACTACAATTGCCGGTTGCATCATTTGCTGTTGTGAAGTCGTGTAGTCTGCTGTGGTCTATGTGTTTAATACTTAAATGCTAACTTGTAATAACCGAAAAAAATTTAAGATAAAAGATAAAATCCCAATTTTAACTAGGTATTTGTCAGTTTTAACAATGTCCCTAAATGTCATACGAGTACTCAATCATTAACTTCTCAGTGAAATTTTTGTCACATGCATCTTCGATCTAAGACCACTGACAGTGTAAGCGTGACCCATCCGAAGTCTGTATACAATTCCTACTTACATTTACACAGCGATGTGGCCTAGGCCGTAAGATGTTTCCAACACTGTATACATTGTAAGCAAAGATTGGATAAGTTGAAAACTATATTATTAAAATTTGTTTTCTTCTTTGCTTCTTATGTACATTTAGTTTAACAAAATGAGTAGAAAAATACTAATCTGAATCGGATGCTAGTTGTTTTTTGTACTTAAAATGTTTATTTTGATTTTTTCTGTTGACACAATCGCTTACAATCGGCTGCTTTGCAAATTGTAATAACTTGTGGACTGCTGGGTTATTTTGTATATGTACTCGTATGTAGGTACAAACTCATGTAAATATGCTGTTATGCTTACCATTGGTTCATCGGTATTTTTCTGGAATTGTACTAAGCGAACACGTGTGACATGCTGCAATTCAGCTGCGTCCGAAGAGTCCAAGTCTTCTCCATTGCAATAAAGAGGCATGGGTGGAGGAGTAACGCGTAATGCTTCCTCCCCGTAAACATCTCGGGCCACAACATCATGAGTATGTAATAGTGCCTTTGAAAACAAAACGGAACAGAAGAATTGAAGTTAATAAATAATTATGTGTACTACAAGTTACTAAAATTAGATTAATTGCCCAGTGGCACACCAAAAATTATTCAGAGGCTCTAACGTACCAATTCTGCTTTGTCCCAGACCACAGAGAACAAATATACATATCTCTAGTTTTTCTAGATCATTTCGTAAAGCGATTTTGTAACGGTAATGTGCAGAAAACCCGTGTTTCTAATGGCGATTATTAGAACCTAGCGATAAAGTTTGTGATTATTAAACTGAACATTAATTGACGTGAACGATAAAGTCACCATCAAATTTTTTCCATTATTACAGCTGAAGTTACTATATTTACAGCAAAAAATATGGCAGCTCCAAATGCTTAAAGTTCACTTTGAAATTTACATGAGAATTTGTGAGTTACATGAGAATTTGAAAGCCCTCAAGATTTTGTTAAAGACTTTGATTCAAATCTACTAGATTTTGGCCAAGTGCTTTATAGCACTTATTAAGGTATCAAATCGCTTTACGACTAACTACAAAAACTAAAGAAATTTTCGTTCCCCGTAGCCTTTAACAAAACCAAATTTTTTAACTTTTTCCGCATAAAGTCAGAAAATGTTAAATAAAGTTGGCAAAACAACTTGTATGGTCTGTAAAATACACAGAATTTAAATTTTCTGAGTAAATTTTACTTATTTTTTTTATGACTTCAAATATAGACCTAGATACTTTTGAAAATTTTGAACATCAGAAAAAAAATGAATAAACAAATTAATAATAGAATACTATATACATACTAATGAATACTACGTACATACATAAGTATGAACACATTTGCTTTCATTCTGATAATATTTTCGGAACCTTATTTGTTATAAAGGGTGGTTAAATTTTAAGGGCCGATGTTGATTTTAAATAAAGCACAAATTATTTATTAATTATTGTCATTTCTTTTCATTATGGTAATATTGGTATGCCTCGGCGGCACACCTCCACCGCATGGTCCAAATTTTCGATGATGCTGAGGCATAATTGAGGTTCTGTGACGAATTATCTCATTCTTTAGCTCTTGAATTGTTGCTGGCTTATCGACCTTTTATTTCAAATAACCCCAAAGAAAAAAGTCCAACGGTGTCAAATCACATGATCTTCGCGGCCAATTGGCATCGTCACCACGTGAGATAACACGGCCATTGAATTTGTCGCGGAAAAGAATAATTGTTTCGTTAGCTGAGTGGCATAATGTTAATCAAAGACGAGCGTGAAAGGTGCATTTGTTGGGTACGACGATGAGTTGAGGTGGATGGCTCTTCAGCCACACTATCGCGAACAGCAGCAATATTTTCTGCATAATGAGCTGTACGAGCATGCACCGGTGTTTTCACATCTCTTGTAGACCCGGTTTGCTAAAATTTTTACACGATTTTTCGCGCATTCGGACGATTACACTGACAAAAAAAAAACACGAAGTGCACGATATGCATTTTGATTTGAACTCCCATTTTCATAATAAGCCAGAATAAATTTAATGCGTTGCTCGATTATGTATCTTTCCATGGTTCAAATTGAGTTAGCCTGATATTGAAAAATGTCAAATGAAATGCAGAAAAACTTGACGTTTAGGTGTGGTTTACATTCAACATCGGCCCTTAAAATTTAACCACACTATATTTGTTTCGTTTAAATGTGATTGTATTTTTTTCATGAGTATTTACTTTTTGGGCTTGTTTATTTATTTACTGCTCAAAAAGCAAATGAATATATTCAAATGCCTTTCGAGAGCTGTCATACAGACTTTTATTTTACACAACCTACACAAAGAACTAAAATCTCCGCATGTGCGAATGTGTACGCATGTCAATTCGAATATTTAATACCCATATAGATATATCGCTCCTTTATTGCAACATAGTCATATCTCAAAAAATTAGCTTTTCGAGTTAACAATGCAGAATTTTTAACAGTACTACCTTTTATATTGTGCCAAAATTTTATTTAAATTACCTTTAAACTGTTTCCTTTAGGATATATTTTCTAAAATTTGTATGGAAACTAAAACTTTGAAATATGTTTTTCTCGAAACAAGCTTTTTTGCGTTATGACTATGTTGCAATAAAGGAGCGATATGATAAGATATATTGTACACAAGAACTTTGTGTATTGTTCTCACTACATACTGCACAATTTGTGAAATCATTTTTGTGTATATGAAATTGTGTAGCAGTTATGAACATATTTTCTATGGCTTTGGTATATTTACAGTGAATCACAGTCAAAAGTATCCACTTGAGTTTCTTATATTAAAAATGCAATTGTTGATAGTTAAATAATGAATTAAATTTTATTCTTTTTTATAGTTTAACATTAGCGTCTTAACTTAAAATTAATGAAATAAAATTGGCAATATTCAGGTAAATTCAGATAAAAAAAAAACTAATAATTGTTAAACAACATCAATCTCTACCTCACAGTGAAAAGTATCCACCTGGCAACACTTACAATTTTATAACGGTTAACAGTTAATCTTGTCACAAAACTACAAGCACAATATCATCAGTTGTTTTTTTACATTTTACGCATAAGTTTGCCAGTTGAAAGAGCATTTTTTTCGAATTAAGACCATGGGACACCATACAACGATTGCCGAAAGAAAATTGGTTATTCATCATGCTGAACTGTGAAAATCTCAACGGAAAATAGCAGAAATACTCAATATTACTCGATCTGCTGTCCAAAAAATTGTAATGAGGCATAAAACCGAAAATCGAATCTGCAACAAGCCGAAAAACAGCGAGAAAAAAATTTTCACTGAAAGAGACGAAAAGTGGTTGCTTCGACAGGTGGCCGATAACCCGAAGCTTAGTGCACCTAAACTTGCTGAGGTCGCGGAGAAGTATCTTACAAAAAAGTGTAACCCAGAAACCATTAGGAGAATCTTGCGTAAGCATGGTCTTCATGGTAGAGTTGCACTGAAAAAGCCTTTCATAAATCCCAAAAACCGCCAAATTCGAATGGAGTTCGTTCAGGAACACGAAAAAAAGGACTTTGAATTTTGGAAGACTGTTATTTTTGCCGATGAAAGCAAATTTAACATGTTTGGATCGGATGGACCAAGTAAGGTATGGCGTAGGGCAAATACGGCCTTGGACCCTAAACACACAATTCCAACCGTAAAGCACGGAGGAGGGTCTGTTATGGTATGGGGTTGTATGAGTGCTGCCGGAGTAGGAAATCTGGTCTTTATTGAGGGAATCATGGATAAGATGTGTTATTTAAACATTCTGAGGGATAATTTAAAATGTAGTGCTGAAAAATTGGGATTGGGGACAACGTTCCAATTTTATCAAGATAACGACCCCAAGCACAAATCGCACATTGTTCGAGAATGGATGCTTTATAACTGTCCAAAAGTGATTCAAACACCTCCTCAATCACCGGATTTGAATCCTATAGAAAATTTATGGAGTATTTTGGAGACAAATATTAGAAGTCATAGCATCTCAAGCATAGGAACTCTAAAAAATGCTTTGCAAGAAGAATGGAGAAAAATTCAGACTTCCTGCACGGAAACATTAGTTAAATCTATGCCAAGAAGGCTCAAAGCTGTAAAAGATAATAAGGGATATCCTACAAAGTATTAAACACCTAAGAAAATCCTTTTTTTAAATAAAATTTTATCGTGGATACTTTTCACTGTGAGGTAGGAAATGATGTTGTTTTACAATTATTAGTTTTTTTATCTGAATTTACCTGAATATTGCCAATTTTATTTCATTAATTTTAAGTTAAGACGTTAATGTTAAAATACAAAACAGAATAAAATTTAATTCGTTAATTAAAAATCAACGATCGCATTTTTAATATAAGAAACTCAAGTGGATACTTTTGACTGTGACTCACCGTATATAAAATCTGGCAACTCATTTGCATATTAAGTTTTTAATGTACGATATGCTAGTAGGTAAAAAACATTACAATAAAAGTAATGAATTTGGAAGTAAGGAATTTGGTTAGATCTCGTAAAAAATCCAGAATTGCAGGAGTATGGAATATATCAGAGATCAGCAACCGGTGGCTTTTGTAATGATATAAGTACACCCGTGTTAAATCGAGTTGCGGTGTGATTGGCCACCGCATATTGTTTGCACAAGTATGTTTTCTACTCGTTAGAGCTTGTGTCTATTAACTAGAGTATATAACATACCCAATCAAAATTGTATGCGGTAGCTGCTTGAATTGGTTTCTAAATTATTTTTTCCACATTCGGCAATCGAACTCGAACGAAATAATATTTGTATTAAAGAATTCGCAGTCCCACATTTACCTTGCCCATGAGTATGTTACTTTCAAAATCGTCAACATGTGATTAAATTTGGCAGCAGCGATTTCAGTTAATGTTAAAAATTATGTTACGCATATACACAACAAGTCTCGATCAATAATTATTGATCACAGCAAATTTTTATTGTAAAAAATCCTTCTTCAGAAAAAAACTTAAGAAAGGAATAACTTGAACTAAAACCCGATGTACATATGTACAAATCAAAAAAATGTTTAATTTAAAAATTATAAAGTTCAACAAAAATTTAACAAATTAAAATTATTTTTAATATCTGAAAGTCTTTTTTTATTACAATTAAAATGATACTTTAACTTTGGAGACCCTTTATATATTAAATTACATTAATTTTGAAATAAAGATTTGAATTATTAAGTGTAACTTGTTTTATTACCTTATTAATAATTTAATAGTATTTGTAGACATGTAATCTTTGGTATAGCATCCCTGTCGGAAACTGAGTTAATTTTAAACTAACTTTAAGTTAACTATTCCTCAACTTGTGCTGACTGACACTTGAATTGCTTTTCAATGGAAGCAACTAACTATTTTAACATTGTGATGTCCTAGGAAGTATTCAATTGTCCGATTTTACACCACTTTTCAACTAACTTACAGTTAGCCTGCTAAATGTTAACCTTCAGTTAACTTTTTGAAGCTAGCAATATTTTTAAGTCAACCATCAGTTAGTTAGTTTTAAATCAACGAAAAGTTAATTGTTGACACTATAAGTGAAAAACACCTTTTTGTAACTAGCTGACACCTACCAATCACTCAATTGTAATATTTTTTCGTAATAAAATAAATTAGTCAACGTTTTTAACGTAATATTTGTAATTTTTCAAAAATAATTTATTATAAACTTAATTTTGCAAAAAATTTCAGAAATAATTTAAATAAATAATATTGCTTCAAATGTTTGTATGTTGGCGTATACATTACATTCTTTTTTAAAAAGGCTTCTTAAATTTCTTTTGCTAACGACTCTCATTCTTGCACTTTTAATTAAAACTAAACAATATTAATATCTTTGTTATTTGACATACATATGTACTTACATAAAAAAATTTATTTTAGAAAACGTCCACAGAATTGAAAAATTTATATAAAAATAAAAAGGCTTCAAAGTCACGCAGAGGTGTTAATAATAAAAAACGAAAATCTGCGGCGCTTACTAGGTGGCGACATTGAAAATGCATTTTTGCATTGTGTACATGATAGCTTAAAATTGGTTCATAAAAATTAATTAAAAGTTGGCTATTTTTGTAGTCAGCTACTGATTATCCGACAGGGATTGAATACAATATGTGTGTGCGTGTAAGTAAATGTCACCTTTATAGGTAGGTATGTACGCTCGGTTTAATATTTTGAAACTTTTATGAAATAATATTCTCCGTGGGATTAGATTTATATTTTTTAAAGAAGTAAATATAATTCGCAATCGCAATTTTCAATTTAACCAGGGGTCAAACTACTGCACACGATATCGAGCAAGATTAATCGAAATTTTCAATTTTGGTATTAGTGGAATTGCATCGTAATAATATAAAATACTTAAAGAATTTTTTTTTATATTCGTATTTTTAGTAAACATATGGACTTAAATCTATTACATTTGGTTTAAATTCCGGTAATCTACATGTATCGTAATGTTATTCGATACGATAGTTAATTCGATATCGTATGTGGTGATCAGACCCCAGAGATTGAAAACGAAAACTCGTTACACATGAAATGTTATTAATAATTATAATAGAAAACAGTGCATCTTAACATTAGAAGTTGATAGAAAATTAATAGAAATAATACCACTAAGCCTGGCGAAATATACATAAATATGAAAAAAGTTTAAAACAACAACTGGTTGTTTTCACATGGAAAAAAGCCATCTAATTAAAACAACAACAACTTCATATAACTACAGATTCATATAGCTCTTAACAAAAAAAAAAAATTATTAGAGAGGGTAAAATAGCTCGGCGGCTGGGTGGTTTAAGCGGCGGTACTTAATACACCATGTTTCCATTTACTATATTCCGGGTTCGACTACGAATGGGTGCTGATGAATAATAGTGTAACGACTACGAAACAATTAGTTGTCCACCAGTTAACGTCTTCAAATTTACTTTTCTTGTCGTCTTTAATAATTGTTTTAATCACTAGCAATAAGTTAAACATTTCCTTTAATTTTAACAAAAACTAAAAATGAGCTGGAAAGCACAAATGCTACACAAACTATAAACTCGTTTTTTTTCATTTTAATTTTTTTTTTTTTTTTAATTTGTTTTACTTATTTCTGATAAATATTTTTTATTTGTCACATGCAGCTGATCCCGATCACATCAACTGTATCTTAAAACAATTTAGTAATCATTTAACATTTTTGAAAAATCTCTTAAGCAAACTGCCATTTTGACTCGGCAATAACAATATTCAGTGGCTAGGCAGCTGAGTGGTTACGGCAGCCATTGATGATGCGTCAGCAGCCGAGTTTTAGTCCGAAAATGGGTGCTGATGAGTAGTGTAGCGGCTACGAAACAGCTAGTGTTCCCCCAGCTAAAACAAGATTAATTATTTACTGGTCTTCTTCAATCAAAAATTATTGATCACAGCAAATTTGAATTGTAAAAGAACTTAAAAAAGGAAAAACTTGAACCAGAACCCGATGTAAAAATGTACAAAAACCAAAAATCTAATTTTAAAAAAATAACAATATTCGTTGAAGCGTAAGTGCCAGTGTACATTGTGCATCTTTAGTCGCAGCAATTCCAACCAGGGTTGCCACTCAAACATTTTCAATCCGATAAAGTTTTTAAATTATAGAAATTAACAATAATCTAACGAAAACAAAGTTTCATTTCTGTTAAGTTCCACTATGTAATAATGATATCATGGTTACAATCAACAAGGTTGGTGCTATATAAGTAAGTCTTCTTTAGACAACACTTTAGAGGGAGTAATTATTTGTAACATATTACTGTCTGTACGATTATAGTCAAATCTATATTTCATTTGATTTAGGAGCTCAATATAAAATTTCAATATTTGTTGTTTAATTTCTAAAATCTCATTCGAATTCATTTTTTTCCAGTGTACATTTCAGTTTTTGTGCCAATAAATATATTTGAAAAATATGTTACTTTTATTATTGAAATCGATTTCAGCATTTTTACAAAGAAACATTTGACATTTGCTTTTCATACTTAGAAGTAAGTAGCATTGCCGTGAGCTTAAATTTTTTGAGGTGACTAATATTTGGAGTTTACTAAGTTCAATTTTTTCAAAAAGCCAAATATAAGGTTTAGCCGACCAGCCGAGCAAACGAATAATATACGACAAAATTTGGTCGAAAAGACTAACAGTGGCAACAGTGATTCCAACTTTGTTGGTGAGGAGGGAGAGGAATTGTAGGGGCTAAATATATGTATCTGCTCTTGCAATTCGTTTTCTACATCTGAAGTTAGCTGAATTTCTCTCTAGACATTTGCTTTTTTCCTATGCATACATACTGACTGCTTTCGCATTTGCTTCGACTTCTGATTCCAAACATGCCAACAGTCGCAGTTAAGCTAGAGATAAAAAAAGCGAAGACTTCTTCTGAACGTTACGAAGACTTCTGCAGTCGACATCTTTGAACAGTTTTCGGTTTGATTGACTTCAACTTCAAATAAGTTCGGAAGTTAAAGTTAAAGAAAATTTGTAGTTTTAATAAGTTCGAAAGCTAAATATAAAAAAAAAATAACTGGTTGTTCAGTGACAGCAAACTGCAGTACAAACAACTGGGATTATAACAAATTGAATATGTGATCAATATGAGACAAATATAGACGAAAAAAATAAATAAGAGTTCAGGGGCTGAGTTGGTTAAGCGGCCATATTAAAAAAATACATCATGTTTACATTGTACTGAGTTCGAATCCTAGTGAGTGCTTATGAGTAGCGTAGCGACTACGAAACAGCTAGTTGTCCCCCAGCTTTAGTGTATTCAATTAATTTTTCCTGTCTTCTTTGATCAAGAGTAATTGATCGCGGCAATTATTGTTATAATTATAAATAAAAATATTTCTTGGCTTTAGCCAGCATTGAACTTGAGCCAGACGAATGATGCCAACCCCATCATCATATAATATTAGAAAAATTAAAGAAGTTTTGCTTTCTTTTGACTTTGATGTTTGAAGTGCGCTTTAAGTTAAAATCTTTGTTGATGCCTTTATTTTGGTTGGATGTTGCTTTTATAAATACTGTAAATTCTTTGGTGCATGCGTACTGACTGATGTTAAATAATAATAATATAATTCCAATGTTCACCATTTTTGAAATTTATTTGAGAAGTATCTTTATAAGGTAAATATCGGGTGGTTAAATTTCAAGGGCCGATGTTGAATGTGCCAAGTTTTTTTTTCCGAATTTTATTTGACATTTCTCTATTTCAGACTTATTCAATTTGAACCATGGAGAGATAAACAATCCAACAACGTGTTAAAGTTATGCAGACTTATTATGAAAATAGGCGTTCAAATCAAAATGCATATCGTGCACTTCGTGATGTTTTTGGTCAATTTGAACGTCCAAATGTGCGTACAATCGCAAAAATCGTAGAAAAATTCGAGCAAATCGGGTCTGTAGAAGATGCGAGAACACCAGTGCATGCTTGTACAGCTCGTACTGCAGAAAATATTGCTGGTGTTTGCGATAGTGTGGCTGAAGAGCCGTCCACCTCAACTCGTCGTCGTGCCCAACAATTGCATCTCTCATCTGTGCTGGCGGTATCATCGGGCCGTATTTTTTCCAAAATGAGGCCGGTCAGGCAGTTACTGTGAATGGTGTTCGCTATCGTGAGATGATAACGAACTTTTTATGGCCCGAATTGGAAGATATGGATGTAGACGATATGTGGTTTCAGCAGGACGGTGCCACTTGCCACACAGCTAACGAAACAATTGCTCTTTTGCGCAACAAATTCAATGGCCGTGTTATCTCACGTAATGGCGATGTCAATTGGCCGCCAAGATCATGTGATTTGACACCGTTAGACTTTTTTCTTTGGGGTTATTTGAAAGAAAAGGTGTACGGCGATAAGCCAGCAACAATTCAACAGCTAAAGGATGAGATCATTCGGCACATTAACGGCATAGAACCTTCATTATGCCTCAGGGTCATCGAAAGTTTGGACCATCGGATGGAGGTGTGCCGCCGTGGTCGCGGCGCCCATTTGGACGATATTTTGTTTCATACGTAATTGAGTAATACCAATATATCATAATAAAATAAAATTACAATAATTTCCTAAATAGTTTGTGTTTTATTCAAAATCAACATCGGCCCTTGAAATTTAACCACCCTTTAATTAGATTTTAAACCATTTTGAAAATCGTATATACATATGAGTATGCACCTATTTGAAATAAATGTATTGAAAAACAAAAAGATCTCCAAAAACATTCTGAATTACAAACAAAGTAAATAAATTTATTTATTTATGTTTCAAAAAAAGTTATTAAAAAAGTATTAATGTTGTTCATCTTCTCGAAAAAGTTAAAAATTTTCACCAATAAAAATTATAAATAGCTTGTTTTCTATGTTTCCCAGCTATCTATATGTCGACATTTCATAGGAACTACCCTAATCATCAGTAGACTTTGGAAATTTTTGAAAGATATTCTCAAACATTCAACTTTATATCCCAACAATATAAATAAATTGTTGAGAATTTAAAAGAAAAATGCTCTAATAATACCTGTCAAAACACAAAAAACAAGCTTTTTCATTTATACACGTCTCTATCATTTCTTTACACCTTTCAAACAAATGAACAACCGTTGGTTGCTACGATTTGTTTTTTGAAAGTATCGAAAAGCAGAGAACAAAAATTCAAACAATTAAGTTTTTTATTCGCTATTTTTAGCTTCTACCATTTATACCAATAAAAATTATAAATAGCTTGTTTTCTATGTTTCCCAGCTATCTATATGTCGACATTTCATAGGAACTACCCTAATCATCAGTAGACTTTGGAAATTTTTGAAAGATATTCTCAAACATTCAACTTTATATCCCAACAATATAAATAAATTGTTGAGAATTTAAAAGAAAAATGCTCTAATAATACCTGTCAAAACACAAAAAACAAGCTTTTTCATTTATACACGTCTCTATCATTTCTTTACACCTTTCAAACAAAGAAATGATAGAGACGTGTATAAATGAAAAAGCTTGTTTTTTGTGTTTTGACAGGTATTATTAGAGCATTTTTCTTTTAAATTCTCAACAATTTATTTATATTGTTGGGATATAAAGTTGAATGTTTGAGAATATCTTTCAAAAATTTCCAAAGTCTACTGATGATTAGGGTAGTTCCTATGAAATGTCGACATATAGATAGCTGGGAAACATAGAAAACAAGCTATTTATAATTTTTATTGGTATAAATGGTAGAAGCTAAAAATAGCGAATAAAAAACTTAATTGTTTGAATTTTTGTTCTCTGCTTTTCGATACTTTCAAAAAACAAATCGTAGCAACCAACGGTTGTTCATTTGTTTGAAAGGTGTAAAGAAATGATAGAGACGTGTATAAATGAAAAAGCTTGTTTTTTGTGTTTTGACAGGTATTATTAGAGCATTTTTCTTTTAAATTCTCAACAATTTATTTATATTGTTGGGATATAAAGTTGAATGTTTGAGAATATCTTTCAAAAATTTCCAAAGTCTACTGATGATTAGGGTAGTTCCTATGAAATGTCGACATATAGATAGCTGGGAAACATAGAAAACAAGCTATTTATAATTTTTATTGGTATAAATGGTAGAAGCTAAAAATAGCGAATAAAAAACTTAATTGTTAAAAATTTTCTATATCAGAATTCATCAAATTGGCATTCGGCTTCACTAGCAATATCTTTTAAAGCGTTTCCTAACTCAATCAGTTTCTATTCTCCATTAGTGCGATCTTTAACGCAAAAACTGCTCGTTTAAAAGTATTAAAAAGTAAGCTGGCAAAAATTTCAAAAAAAAAAAAAAAAAAAAAAACAAAAAACTTTTCATAGAAAAAAAAAAAACTAAAATCTCTTCAGCATCTCAAAAAGGATAAATCTTACGATCTGACAACAATACTCAATTGTAAACCAAGTCAAAAGAAAATACACACATACACACACACAACTTTTTTTTTAACTTCCGAACTTATTCGAAGTTGAAGTTAGTCAAACAAAACTCTATTCAAAAATGTCGACATCAGAAGTCTTCGTAATAATAAACTTTTCGTTTTTGGTCTGTAGCTTAACTGCGACTGTTTGCATGATTGAAATCAGAAGTCGAAGCAACAGTTTATGTTTGAATAGCAAAAAATTGTGAAGCCGAAGAAAAAGCACAATCTTACGACTTTTGCTATTTTGACTGCAGTTTTTTAAACACTGCTTACTTTTCTATATGCGCATGAGGTTGTACACGTATGCATCAAGAGAAAATTGCTGCGATAAAAATCGCACTGTGAAAACGTATAAAGAAGAAACGACAAAATTCTCGATGACTAAACTTGTGCAATGTGAACTCGGAGTAACTACTATAAGTTTTCACTTCTAACTTCAAGTGAACGAGAAATTTTGACATCGTAAAAATACTTAAATATGGTAAAGGCGTTTACACAGCCCTGAAGAAAATTTTTAAATAAAAAAAAGCAGAATTGATTAGACATACATACACTGGTCATAGGGGAATTAATTGAAAATATACGTGTGTACATCGTTCGAACGATACTCACATACGAATTCATTTTCAATCAAATTTTCAACATCGCAACTATGATTAGAAATGGTGTTTTCTATGTGATTTGTACACTTATTTTAAGAAATAATGTTTATTAACCAAACGCTTTTCTTCATTTTTATTATCCTTTACAAATGATGAAAGAATGGAATTTAGGAAATTTCAAGTTATCGCCGAACTTTTAATTTAAAAAAAAAGCTTAACACAAATTTAAAAAATTTTTCACTTGAACATGCGCTCAATCGCAACATGCATTAATGCTCTTATACTTCAATGTACTCGTACATACATACACTTGAACTGCAGTTATCTCTCTATGGTATTTCTCCTGGTTCAAAGCTATGAGTAAGTAACACTGCTTTGCCAATTTAATTTAACAGCAGATGGTTGGTTTTTGTTTCGCAAAGAAGTAATTTTTTATTAACGAATTTCACGTAATTGGCCATTTACCTTTACTTTAGCTAGATTACTTTTTAAGGGGTATATAACAATAAATCAGAAGATGGTCGCAATTGCTAGGTCATACATATGCAAGCGTTTTATGTTGTTTCATACGTAGTCTATAAATTAAGTTTTGAATACATACTTATACATAAATAATTAAAAGGCTTCAAAACACATGATTTAATACTAAAATTCAAAATGTTCTCTTTTACAACAGAAACACACAAAATATGTTAAACGAAAACAAAAAACAAAAACATCCCGACTTTTTATTTCATTAAATTTTCCACGGCAAAACTGTTTTTTCTCAAAGATGGTAGTACTGCTGATGAGCACAAGAACTAAGACACAGTCTTACAGTTAACATTGGACTCAATTAACACAACATTTGCTGTACGACTATGTCGCAGTAATTGAGCAATAATTTTAACCCGTTTACCATTTTGCTAATACGTCTGCTATAATCAAAGAAAAGAGAAACGAAACGAAACCAATATCTATTTTTTTCTTTCATTTCAAATAGAAGTCCAACTTTAATAGGCACTTCACCTTCAAATTCAGACCGGGCTACTAAAATCTATAACAAAAGAAAAGATTTTATTTAATATACACATGTAATATGTCGAATTGTTGCTTTACATACTGCAACGTCCCAGAATACCCCTAAGCGCAGTGACCATGATTTTTTCTTATTTTGACTATTTTACTTGGAGTCATATAATATTTAAAAATCTGTTCACTGTGCCGGTTTCAAATTTATGACAATAAAAATTTAATAACTTTTAGTAGGAATTTTTCTTTACTGCTTTTAAAGAAATCTATTAAAACACTAGTTTTAGGAACCAAAAAGGAAAATAAAACTCAATCGACGTGAATACGCTATATACTCTCCAAATCGCGTGTTTCTACGCATGTCCATCCCCTGACCAAAAAATTTTAAAAAAAGATGGATCAGAGTAACAATGGAGTACAACAAGAAATATTATTATGTCAAGGTAATTTTTTGCCTGCAAAATTATCTAAACTCACTTGTATCGAATTCAAAACATAGATATAACTGCGTCTAAAACCACACAAGCTCTATACATTTTCAAAGCTAACTTGGCGAGACATTTTCTTCTTATACTGAGCTGTCCAGCCTACTTTGAAATGAAACTAAAAGCAAAAATTGATACACATAAGTTTAAGTGTCCAAAATAATAAACTTTTTAAAACTAGGATCGATTGGATAGTAAACGGGAAATTGTCTGCTATGCGTTCAAAGAAATACGAGACAAGAGCTTTAAATTGTAGCAAGTCGTTGACCAACGGGGGCCAGGAGTAAGTTTTTTTTTGTCTGCAAAGCTAAGTAACTCATTTTTATGAAATTCAAGATATAAATATATGCCCAGTCGTAAAGCAGCTCGGCTAATTACGTCATCGTAATTATTTCTTAAGTGCGGTCAGGCTTGTTGTGTTTGTTGTTCGGTCTTCGAGATTTTTGCGTCTCACTCGCACTGGTTACCGGTTTGCCTCAACTAACTGTATTTCTCTACAGTTTTTTTCAGATGTATTTCATTGTTAACCACGCCGCTGCAACTTCCTACATGAAGGCATAGGTGGATTAGTTAGTCACAGCGACGTTGCAAACGTACTGTTAACACAATCTTGGGATATGCAAATTGCAAATTTACTTTGCAACTGTATGTTACATAGAAATAGAAATAAATGCAGTTTTCAATTTGTTTAAACCTAGCACAAACATTGTTCGGGAAGACATGTATTTCCTCTCCTGAACTGGGCAACCTACTTTGATGAAATTAAATCAAAAGTAGATATACATAGGTTTGTTTAAAAGACTATACTTTTTAAAATTAGGATCGAGTGGATGGTTGAATTAATCTCCGAAACTATTGAACCAATTTTAATGAAACTTAAAATCATCTTAATTTACGTCACACATATAATTTACGGCACCCTCATGCAGGATAATTAGTTTTTATTGACAATTTTTTTGCCATAAACACTATCGAATTTTAATAACTTAGACAGTTGTAAGGAACCCAACTTGCACGAATCTAAATCGCGCATTTACTAAACTATATAATTGATTTTTTTGCATTATAGAAATAGCAAATAAAAGTAAAACTTAAAAACTTTTAATTTAAAAAGTTCCTTTAACTGTGAAATAACATATCTGTATGTTACCTACGGAAGAAGAGCCTGTGGTCAAGCTATAAAAGGCGCTATAAAAATAGGTTGCCACGAGTGTAAAATGAGTTTCAGGTCTCATGTCAAAGCCAAATGTTGAAGAACATAAGAAACACTTGCGCCATTATGGGTGGAATAACTTTTGTGGTTGCTGATGGTTATTAAAATAACAAAATCAGAAATTATGAAAGTTTGTCCTAAATCGTTCACTTTATACAGTTTTGTTCAGCGACTGAACTTGTGATAAACATGAGATGTGCACAAGTGCTACCAGCAGCTTTAAATCTGCCTTGCATAGATTTAAATAAATAAATCAATAAAAATAAGTACTTTTTTTGCTTAAGTCACTGAAGAAAAGAAAAGACTGGAAAACCTCTACACGCCAATTTCAGTAGTTACAAAGTGGTTTTATACAGGTTTCGTTGTGGTCGAAAGAGTTCGCCAAATTTTTACGGAAAAATATTGAACGATCGGAGAATGAAAGTACGTGATGTGGCTAAGGATGTAGGCATCTCAACTGAACGATTACATAGCATTTTACATGAATATTCGGGGTGGTTGCCTCGAGTACTCACACTTGACCACAAGCTCAATCGTGAGACCACTTCAAAGAAGTGTTTGACGACGTTTAAATACAGATTTGGCGAGAAAAGTATTGATCTAACAAGACAATACATAAGTGCTCACGTGTGTAGTCACTATGTGAAAAATTCATGAATTGTGCTACGAACTGCTACCCCATCCAGCCTAAGAAATTTAGGTCGTATGAAGAGGTCGTCACCAAAAGAAGCGCCATTTTGAGGGCTTTTAGAAAACGTATTACTTAAAAATAAAGAGTAAAGAAAAAACTGGAATAAATGTATTGGTATGGAAGGAAATTCTGCTCAAATATAAAGCGTTTGTTGCCAAAATAATTTTTTATTCCGGTAGCCATGGAGTAATCAAACAAAACTCGTACTAACTTAAAATATACACCTTATAAATTCGAGTTTAACAGAGGTGCTAATATTCATTTAAAATTTTTATTGAAAAACCTGCAGTTTATTTATAGTTTTTCTTTTTAAAGCCAAAAAACACCATAGCTGAGTTTTTAGTCATTAAATCTGAAAAGAATAATTTTTAGCATGTGATCATGCTTAGTTAGACTACACCGTACAACAGTCAAAATTTCTTTTAAATAAAACTTTGTGGACTATATGAATTGTGACGCTTAATTCAAAACTGTTTCAGGGGTTTCTCTATCACGTAGTTTAACGTGTGTGTGAACAAATACAACAACACTCACAGAAGATAATTTTTGTTATAAAAGATAACCGTAATTAATGATGAAGAGTATAAGATGACAAAGAACAAACTAAAAAAGGGTAGAAGTCGGTATCACTGAGTAGCAGATGTTAAAAAATACTTGCACCGCGAATAAATAAATTCTTCTTAAATTCGAAAAGTTTTTCCCTGAAGGGCATACATATTACCCAGCAGTTTGGGCTGAATGTTCTGCCAGCGCCTTGCGGACTAAACTGTTCGCCCAGCAGCTTCCGCTGACTGTTCTCTATTTCGCAGATATCCAGATTGTGGCAAGACTAATGTCTCTACGGAAAGACACACCCGACCTGTGATCAGAGGATTTTTCGCCAGCACCAGTTGCTATACTGAACTCGAGAGAATTCCCACAACAACCAGCGTTTGCCCTGTACGCATGCCAACCAAGACGAGAAGTGTGTCAGTATGCAGATATACATACATCCGACATGGCCGTAGGCAATCATCACTTTAAATCTATCATTGTATTGTTTTCTATACTGAATAAATAGAATTTTGGATTATTGTAAGCCTCAAAGAGGAAAAATACTGTTTTGTTATTTACTTAAGGCCCATTTAGCCGACCGTAGAAATTGTAAATGTAAATGTACCGTAAATGTAAATGTAGTAGCACTTATATATAGAACACTTAAAACCGTATCATGTATTTTTGACATAAACAAAAAACAAAATTTCATGTGAAGAAAAATTGTTCTGTTTTTCTTTTTTATATTAATGTGTGTTAAAGAAAATAATTAAATTTTCATCGTCCATATCTTTACAATTAAGTTTTTTATTCGCTATTTTTAGCTTCTACCATTTATACCAATAAAAATTATAAATAGCTTGTCTTCTATGTTTCCCAGCTATCTATATGTCGACATTGTTAGAGACGTGTATAAATGAAAAAGCTTGTTTTTTGTGTTTTGACAGGTATTATTAGAGCATTTTTCTTTTAAATTCTCAACAATTTATTTATATTGTTGGGATATAAAGTTGAATGTTTGAGAATATCTTTCAAAAAAATTTCCAAAGTCTACTGATGATTAGGGTAGTTCCTATGAAATGACGACTTATAGATAGCTGGGAAACATAGAAGACAAGCTATTTATAATTTTTATTGGTCCATATCTTTATTTAAAAAAAAAAATAAAAATAAAAAAAAAACGCAATACAGCTGTTCATAGCAGTGATGAGAGTTCATAAAATTCAGTACATATACAAAAAGTACGAAAATTGTTTAAATGGTACCTAAAATTTCTAATATTTCTTTATCTGTCTATATCTCGAGATTTCATATAAGCTACAGCTGGGAAACATAAAAACAAGCTATTTATAATTGGTACCAATGTTGGAAGCTAATATAGCGAATAAAACTCAAATGTTTGTTCTCTGCTTTTTGATACTACTAAAAAAAAACAAATAAAACTCAATTGCTTATAAAATATAACATTATTAATATATTACAATACTAAAATAGTAGTTATGTATATGTAATTATTAGTTTATTATACCTAAAAAATATTAAACATTTTTTATTATTACATTTTCATTTCATCACAGACCTAAATTTAATACTGTATTGATTTCTTACATTTATATCAGCATAAATAACTCTATATTATGAACCAATTTTTAAAATTAATTTTATCGCTGGAAGATTGTGTTTAAGGAATATATTTTGGAAATCGGGCTAATAAATGTTGGGTTTACAAATAATGTGAAAGTTGCAAAAATTGTGCGGAGTGTACGAAATATGCTACCAATATATGCATATATGTATATTCATTTTGTGTATTTTACAGAAAAGTCTTAAATTGATTAAAATATATTATGTGTGTATACAAATTTAACTCCTTAAACAGATTTATTAACAAATGAACAAAAATTACTAAAACAGGGCTTTTGTGCCACTCTCCCATTCACAATAATATATACCATCACTGACTACATTTGTCACGTAAACACATAATGAAATTCTATTTTCTACAGATTGAGACGTTACGGTTACATTTCATTACAGTCAGATAAGCGTTTTCATGGCTTCCCGTATAACAAAAACGATCAGCTGTGCTGACTACATTTACATTTCTACATTTACGATCGGCTAAATGGGCCTTTAGGGTTCGTGGATCTGTAAGTAGACCATGGATATCGCTCTGCTACCTCAGCCGAAAATAAAACTCAGTTACAATTTAGTTATAATGTTTCTGGTCTCATCAGAATTCAAAATTTGGGAAAACTTTTGCATGTAAAAAGAACAAAAGCAGACTTTATAAATGTACCGAGTGTGTGTAATCCCAAATTCACGTGATTAAGAGCGATCTTCACATTAATTCTTTTCTACACAGAAAAAAATAGATGAGATTTTTTTTCAATCAAGTTATGTTATTAATAAAAAACCATCAATTTAATCAAATTTGTATCGACTCCATTTAATTATTATTAATATTGAATTTTTGGAAATATCTCTTAATAAAATGCAATTAATAAAAAGTTTTCCGAATTATTGATTGTTATTCAATAAATAAATTTCAAAGATTGTCACATAACAGTGAAGAGTTGTTGTTACTTTAACAATTTTATTTGTCAAGTATATTTTGCAGATTTTACATATTAACAACAATTCTTTTCAACTCAATAATTATTGCTTTTAAGTGAAAAAGCTATTACCCCTTTATAATTTGAATTATCAGTCCGGCAAAAAATCCTTTTCACAGGAAATTTGATAAAAATAGTGCGGTTTTTTTTATCAATATGGCATCTATTTTTTTCTGTGTAATGAATATTGGGACACATCACTTGGAAGATTTTAATTTTTATGAAAGTTCTGAATAATTTAAATATCATGAAATCGACGAATTCGAATAAATTGGGAAACTGCCAACATTTATTACATCATTCTCCGATTTCATCAATATTCGCCACGGGTTTAAACTAATAGTGTATGTATTTGCTCTTTGCCATTCCAAACGATACCGTATTTGTCTTAATTGTGAGATAATTTTATTGAAAAGAACTAAATATAAAGGCAAGACCTTTCAGCAACTAGAATGACATTCAGAGTTACATATGTATGGTAGAAAGTAACATTAACTTAAAAATACTCCAACTGTATCACGAAACAAAGCAGTTTTCGTTGATGAAAATTGACATCATTTGAAAGAATAAAAAAATTTAAAACAAAAACTTTTTTGCAATTCCTGTTCTACGCAAAAAAAAAAAAATAACTAAATTCATATAGAGTCAATCTTACGTGTCTCTGACAAAGGTTGCTTTGCGTTATTGAAGAGTACATTTCAACACTATATTTTAGATATCCTTACCTGAAAAAAGAAGAAAAATAAAATATTGGGTTGAATCTTTTTTGTTCTCATTTGAATGGGTAAAGCAAAAAAGTGGCATATTAGAAAAATGTGTGATTATGGCAAGATTCTTCAAATTGAACTCAATTGTAAATCCTTCAATTAATCAATTAATGTGTAATTCATTAAACAAAGATCAAAAATTGTATTCATAAGCTACTAAGTAACCGTTCAACAAGTTAACAATTACCTGGTGTCCAGAACATATAGAACCGTTTGGCGCTCTTATCCGAAAAGGACTGTGTATCGGGCACGACGTTCTTGGGCCCCAGCGTGAAGTTGAAGGCCCTTGTATAGACATGCTACTTATGCTATTTGAACTACATGGATTAAAAATTGGCGGCGGAGGCACAGGAGCCGCAGGAAGACCTAAACTTAGTGTGTTAAGGCCGCTCATACTGCGGCAGTGACCGCCAACTGATGAGCTCGGCGGTAAAACGTCATCCAAAGAACGTCCAGCAATTGACATACCGCTTAATGAAATGTGGGAACCAAGTAAACTGCCATTGTGGCCATGACCGTGGCCGATGCCACCGGACATCATCGATTGTGATAATGACGGCGGCACAACATTTCCATGAGGACACATTGATCCAGTGTTGGCAACCGTTTGGCATGCTCCCGCTCCGCCGCTGCAACCTGAACCTACACCGGCGGTATCCGCTGACGACCATTGTACGCAACCACCACCACCGCCGCTGCGAACCCCTGACACTGAAGTTGCTGCCACTCCCCGGAGACTATTTGTCGGATGTGAATCGCAATAATGATCCACGGCAAAGTTGTCTTGGCTACCAGAGCATTGCAGTCTGTGCGGTGGCGGTGGAGAAGACTGACGTGAATAAATGTTTGTTTATTTAAGGTCACGCGTTTGCCTCTAACGCAAATCTTTTGGTACTAATCTTTCCACCAATCCTTAACAATACTACAATGAATGATATGTTATTGTAAGTTTTGCCCGCTCGACTAGTCCTTTTGCTTTGAACACCGAATTACATCGACCGCATGTACATTCGTATGCGAAAACTTTGAATCCTTTCCCAATCGCATCGTTTGCCAAAAGTTTCTCACACAATAGCACAGCCCACTTTCTGGCAATATTAGATTGAATAATCACAGTTGTATATATATGTATATATATATATATATATTTTTTTTTTTGCTTTTCCTAATTTTAATTATTATGTGTAAGTATGTATATCCTCTTGTTTATATCGCTTAAATAGCTTTTTATTGTAATATGTTACTTGCGTCTGCAGTGTCGTCAGATCCGTTTCGATTCGTTTGAATAAAAGGTTCATGCATTTTCTTCACTAGTTTTTTAACAGTAACAACAAACTAGTTCAACAAGTTTTAACAATTATTTTAAGAATAAATCAATAATTTTTTAATACTTAGATATTTATTCTCTACTACAAATGCAATTTACTAAATATCACTGTACAAATAGGGATTTGCTGGGCATATTTCAATTTGATTTATGTATTTCATTTAATGTCATTATTATTTTCTTTTCAACATGAATAGTTATGCCATCTGTTTCGATTTCGTATAAATTTTTTGTGAAAAAATTACAACTTTTTATTTATTAAGTTTTTATTATTTGATTTGATTTAATTTAATTTAAAAGAGTTTAATTTCACTATTTGTTCTATTAGGTTTATTTTGTTTATTATCATCACAATTGTTTAATTGGAGTTTAATAAGTTTTTTTTTTCTTTTTTTTAATATGTAATGAGTTTTAAGAAGATAAGCATGCGATTTTGGGCTATAAACGCTGCAATTAAAACGTGAGAAGCAAAATTAGTTTATTTCTAGCCAAAAATTTCTCTACATACAATAACAAAAACAATACAAATGTACGAATTTACATACATATGTATGTATGCCAGAGTTGCATCTAGAATCAGACTGTGAATACAAAAATAAAAAAAGGACTAATATTCGTATAAAAAAAAATCAAAGAATTCAAAAAAAAAAAAAATTTTTTTTAATTCAAAAAAAATAATAATCTGGACAAACACTAAAATACTCGTACAAAAAAACCAATTTTGACACACAAAATAGATGATACTGTTTCAGTTTACAAGAAAAAACGACGAATATCACACTGGATACGAGTACCAGTAAAAACTGACATGACCAAAACGCCTAAAAGACAAGAAACAAGATTTAAAGGTTACGGCAGAAAAAAATTTAATTTGGTTGCTATATACAGTGCTGTTCCTACGCTAAGCAACTCACACTGTATTTTAGAAAAATGTTACTTTTCTCTCAAATAAGAAAGAAGACCTTAAGAACTCATTATAATACTTATTTATGACTTGTATGATAGCAAAAAAAAAAAGTATAAAAAAATAACAACAAAAACCTTTTTGGATATTTCAATAACAAACAAAAACAAAACTAACTCTATGAGAGGCTGTGCCTATGCTAAGCAACAAATTTTCTTATTCTCTTTCCCTTAAATATAACGGTTCTTTTGCGATGCATTTGAGTTCATTAATTGCAAATACTTAAATCAATGCAGTTTAGTCCTACTAAGACTTTCTTCGTCTTTAAACTATAAATTTTCAACATGAAGCGCGTTCAATACGATAATAGCTTCAAATCTTCCGTTATATCATTGTGGAAGGCAGGGCAAAGTCAAATTGATATAGCTAATAATTTAAAAATTAACAAATCAATGGTTTCACGGTGGATTCAAAATTATAAAACGATAGGCACTGTCGTAAAACCCAATACAGGCGCACCTCCACGTAAAATTTCCGACCGTGACGACAGACAAATTAAAATATTAATAAAAAAAAAACCATTTATAACTTCAAAAGAGGTAATGAAATCACTTAATTTGAATGTGGATTCCAGCACAGTCAGAAAACATATCAGCAAGCTGGGCTTAAAAAGTTATAGGGCTGTCAAAAAACCAATGCTGACAAAAAAACACATGAAAAAACGGTAAGTGAATTTTAATTTACTTTAACAACAAATTCTATAGGACTTTTGTAATTTTTAGTCTTGAATTTGCAAAGCAACACATTAATTGGACTATCACAAAGTGGAACAGTGTGCTCTTTAGCGATGAAGTCAAAGTAAACCTCTTCAATTCAGACGGCATATGCACTGTGCGGCATATGAAAGGAAATCGGCTCGATCCACGCTATTGTAAGCAAACAATGAAACATGGAGGGGGAAACATTATGGTGTGGGCATGTTTCTCTGGCAAACGCCTTGGTCCTGTGCACAAAATAAACGATAAAATGGATCGATTCGTGTATAAGGACATCTTAGAAACGAAAATGCTCCCATATGCAGAATGGAATATGCCACTTCGATGGGTGTTTCAACATGATAACGACCCGAAACACACATCGAAGTTGGTCAAGGAATGGTTTCAGACGAAAAGGATTCAAGTGCTTGATTGGCCGGCACAATCACCCGACTTGAATCCTATCGAAAATTTGTTCGCCATTGTGAAACGACGCCTCGGATCGAGTCGATTTACAAATAAAGAAAATTTGTTAAACGGTTTTCAAAATGAATGGAAAAACATCCCCAAAAGCACATTGCAAAATTTAATTGCCTCAATGCCCAAGAGATGTGCTGCAGTCATAAAAAACAAAGGGTCATATACGAAATATTAATAAGTTGCTTAGCGTAGGCACAGCCTCTCATAGAGTTAGTTTTGTTTTTGTTCGTTATTGAAATATCAAAAAAGGTTTTTGTTGTTATTTTTCTATAAACTGTTTTGTTATCATATAAGTGATAAATATATATTAAAATGAGTTCGTAAGGTCTTCTTATTTGAGAGAAAAATAACATTTTTGTAAAATACAGTGTGAGTTGCTTAGCGTAGGAACAGCACTGTATATGCCAGGAAAAATCTATTTATACTGCTGCACAAAATGTTGGTCCGACGGTTGTTTTCTTTCCATGGTTATAGTTAAGTCACGTCTAACCGAACCTTAACATTGCCGTCGACAATACTCGTAGTGGCAGTAGTGTATTATGATTGACCATCAAACCGAATTGACTTTAACAAACGAAGAACTGATAATTTTCAGACAGTAATTACTAGCTAAACAACAGAAAAAAGCAGCATCAAATTCCAATGTGATCAATGTAAATATAGACAGAAAGTAAATTAAGAGTTCGGTGGTTGAGTGGTTTAAACAACATTACAAATAAAAGCATATTTACGATGATCTAAGTTCGAGGACGAGCCGGAATAGTGTAGCTACGAAGAATCTTAAATAAAATAAAAACCAAAATATGTTGACCGCTATGAAAAAATTACACGCTTAAGTTTCTGAATGCATTTCATAATTTGCATTAAATATTTGTAAGAATGTAAGAAAAATTACTTTATACTTTTTTTTTATATGACCTAAATAGTGGTTGCTCGCGGCTTCGCTCGCCCACAAAGTTTCATGCAAACTTTCACCCCATATTTTATCTCTCTTGAGGGTAGAATTGATCAAAGTCCATTTTTAGCGGATGCCTACGTCATAATATCTGCCTGCATGCCAAATTTCCGTTCAGTTGTTTGGGCTGTATTTAGATTAAAAAGTTTACAGTTTTGCAAATAGTTTTTAAAATATTTCGTATGTAATTCGTATGTAAATGAATTCAAATAAACATCAATTAGAACAGTGATGATCTGTTCACGGCAAATGTAGGGAAAAACACTACTTCACGTATACGCGATCGAGAAAAACTGTTCGCGAATTTCTGTTTAAGATCACTTCAGTCGTTATCGAATAAGTACCATCTATATACATTTGCGATTACGGCATACGATAACGAGTGTGTTATCGAGTATCAACTGTTTAAATTGCACTAGTTAGCTCTATAGAATCGAAAAAAAGTTATTTTGCTGCACAAAAGAAAATGTTAGTACATACATTTTTGAAATTAAGAGCAAATAACTAGTATATAATAGAGATAATATATGAGGAAGCAATATTAACGAAATACATGGCAACCAAAAAGATGCCATCGATCAATATATGGTTGAACTTCCTAATTTGATCATAAATATATTTCGTTTTGGCCTAGCTCTATCAAATAGTAATTTATAGCTTTCGAAATCCTAAACTGCTTAATTAATCTTAAATATAAAGATATGCATATTGTTTATTATTCATGAAATCGGATGGTGGAATTTACTTACGCAGCAGTCCACAATGGCAATGAATCACTTATGCCTTGCATTTACTTTCTAATGTATATAGTGTTACAGCATGTTCGCACGAAGGCTTATATTCGAATTTCGCGGCCCAATCTTTACTGAACCAATATTATTCGCCATACAAAATTTTGAGAGCGAACCATGTTTGAATCTTGTTGCGAACCTCGTAAAATTCACTATCATCTCAAAAAAATATAAACAAAGAGAAAACAAACAGATGATGTGTGAAAAAAAGAAAAACATTGAACAAATAGATTAAAATCAAAATAGAAAAAATAATGCGCTAAATGTTTGCACCAAAAATATAATTCAAACTAAAGTTGAACAAATATATCAACATGGTATCCTCTAATTAAAGATAAAATAAAAGAAAAATGTAGTTTAAAAACACGGCGAATTAGTGTCGCTGCATCGCTGCTAAGGTTGCCCTAACTTTTAAAAAACTTTTAATTATTACTTTGAATCGCAACCTTCTATGCCCATCGTTTTACCTTACCGTATTTTTTCTTACTCGTACTTTAACATAATTTTTTCTTAAGTATAAATAAAATTTTTTTTTTCTGCATAAAAATCATTGGATTAATAAAGTGGGTTGAAGAAAAACCAAGTAATCCGCTTTTCTCTTTATCCCGCCCATGGTCAGTTGGGTGTCCTACATCGAAAGCAAAAAGTCAATACTCCAAAAGTATTCAAACTGAAACAAGCAAGAACAATTATCGCCTGAACACCAATCAAACCAAGTGTTTCAAATTACCGTCTGAACATGATATTTGAATCATCTTCACACTCTCAAGTTGATAAGCTTAATAACATTAATGTTGCCATTATTATTTAAAAGAGATTTTTATTATGTTTAATTAATTGCCTTCTAGGTTTTTACAAATATTAAGCACACAAAGTGTATTTATCTTTTTGTTTCGTGTGCTTACAAACATATGCTGATTTTACTATTGTGCTGATCGTAGAACACAGACGAGCGACTTGTCTAAAAAATTTATATAGAAATCGCTCAAAAAATTGAGTAACTTTCATATAAATTTTATTGACGAGCTGCTCGTCTGTATTCTATGAACAGCACGTAAAACATGTTTGTTCTATTACAAAATAACAGTCGTAAAGCAGCTCTTGTTGGAGCGGAAATAGTGGGGTCTAGAGCACGCAAATATATAACTCTTAGCAAAGACACCACTATCTTCCAAGCGGAATTATACGCAATAAGGGAAGTGGTTGAAATACTCTCCGATAGGGGATACAAGGGAGTGCTGATAAAAATACTCTCTGATAGCCAATCAGTGCTGAAGGCCCTGAGCAGTTGTGTCTTTATGTACAAGTTAGTACTGGTACAAAAGCCTAAACGAACTGGCAAGCAAGAACCAGGTCATGAGGAGCACTACGGAAATGAAATGGCTGACATCTACGCCAAAAAAGGAGCAGAAAGGACCCACTCCAACTTTTGGCTTCATTCAATAAGGGTCTCCTTAATGAGGAGATAAAGAAGTGGACGGAGTCCATCGTTGAGTAACATTGGAACGAGACAGCTGGTCTTAAACACTCCAAGAAATTTCTAAGCGTTGATACAAAGAGGGCCGAACGTGCTCTAAAACTGGACAGGAAAAGTCTCAGAACATTGACAGGTGCACTTACAAGTCATTATTTATATCTACCTTAAGCACCTGCACAGGAGAGACATTTGCTGATTCTGCGGTGATGAAGAGGAGTCAATGGAGCACTTACCCACCCACTGTGGAGCACTGGGACACAGAAGATATGGGCTACTACAAGCTCATATATTAAATGAATGTGACTTAACATCACTCCCAATGAAGGAGCTTGTCCAGCAACTTTCTATGCGAAGGCATAGGTCGATACAGTTAGTCATGGCGCCGCACAAAATTACTGTTAATGCCATCGTGGGCATAAGGTCTACGTTACTCCACCCATGCTGTGCATCCTTTACTTTGCAACTTTATAATTACAAATACAAAACCAAATATTACAAAATAAGCAAAAATTATGTACACCCTTTTAGCAATTTCGATACGAGTACGTGGGCTTTCGAATGAAACATACATCGCATTCGATACGTTACAAAATTGCGTTCGATACGAAAACATACTCGATTACGTTTGCGATAATTCAGCTCCCGACTTGAAAAGTTTTAAACTGGATTTAGGTTGTAGTTCTACTTATACTTGTTTTATCATGACAGAATAAAAAAAAACAACATATTCCCTTTAAGAACATATACATACATATTTCCCCTAAACGACTGCCGTTCTTTAAGTTTTGCATTACGTCATGGCAACAGTTAAAATAACATTTTAACGTCCTACAAAGGAGTTTTGTTGTTAAATATTCAATCTGCATTAAAATGAAATAAAGTCACACTTAAAAGTTATTAAAATAAAATGGCACAACATTTAAAGACCAAATAAATAAATTTTTAACTAAATTTAATTAATATTGTATCACAGAAACACTCCAGGGCTAATAAAAAAAAAAGAGCAGCACAAGTCCGATCTTGTTGGGGAGGTTAAATTCATTCATAAACTTAAGGGTACAAAACATAACACAACAAGTGATTTCAAGTTCACAAAGAGTAATCCGCCAGATAATAACTAAACAGTTGACGATAAATTCGTTTCAAGGAAACCAAAAAACGAGTTGATAATAACTTATGACAGCGTGTACAAAAGTGCATGTGCCAAATATTTTTTGTGCATTTGATTTTTATATTTTTGACGAAGGTCGTCAGTCAGTTGTGTTGTTTGAGAATGAAATAAACAATTTTTTTCTGATTTATTATAATTGTAATTGAAATTTAGCATTCTAATTGAATCAAGAAAGAACATATCAATATACACACATATATAGCCTAATTCCCTTGAGTTATCTGTAAGGTTTCTGTTGCGCTTAAAGAGGCAATATTAATATGAACTTTGAAGTTAAAACTTAAACCAAATAAAACATGTACATATAACATATTGTGTCAACAATGCCTTTAAATTTGGTTTTGGCCATTTTTTGAATTTATCCGGTCACTAAGTTGTTTTTGAGGCTGGATTAATAAAGCCTGAATAAAAACAAACATACGTTAAATAGTGAATTCCATATTTGTCTGAAGGTTTATGATCGATTTTGAACATTTTTGACCTTACCATTAGCTGCATTTGTTTACCGACTTACGAGTATAGTAAGTTATTTCGATCAACATTTTTGTTGAATTATTCAACGCTCCTTTCCGTCATTAAGCATAATGTTTTGCTACGTCAAAATATTCTGCAAAAAACGTTTCATGTATTCTTTTACGTGGATTTGCCCAGCGTATAGTATATGTACCTTATTTTTTTTTTTTCACCAACTTTTCATTATATCTAATATGCAAAAAAAAAGGAGATAAACCACTACAACATTCGAAGAAAAAGAATACATACATATTGAACTTTCAAACGCCGGTATACGTTAATTTTTACACGTTAAACAAATTTGAAAAGTAAAACAATTTGAAGAGTCAATAAAAAATAAATGCTTTTCATTTTAAGCTTAAATTATTTACAATTGCATTTTGATAAAAATCTATACAGACAATAGTGCGAGCGAGCTTCAAGAACTGTTATGCTATAAGCGCTACACTCATATAAAAAACAATGACGAATCGTTAAAGAACTAGAAATTATTCACAATACCTACTCGTAGAAGCATGCTGCGTACACATATGTATGTTGTTTGTAAATCTTAAACACACAATTTAAAATATTATTCAGCTATTCATGCACTTTTTTCATCTGCTTATAGACAAAAGAAATGTTGAGTGCCAGAGAACAGAGGATTTTTTATTATCCTATCGAGAAAAATAAATTTACAAAATATTAATAAAAGACTGCCACCACCAACACACTTATAACACTTGAAGGATATACGATGTATGTAGATTTGTATTCGCACAGTGTGTATACACACGTGTATTGCAATGTTAGAGTATAGTAAACAGTACAAAGTGCCGAAAAGAAAGTAAACAGCATCATCACCTCCGCTAAATGGTATAAGAAATTTCTATTTAAGAGAAAGTAATGCCAAGGCAAGAGTAAAAGAGTTTAAAACAAGGGAGGATAATATTAAACGATAGAAAAATCATTACAATAAAACAAATAATTAAAGGAAAGTGCTCATATGTATCTACAAATGAGCGTATGTACATATGCATGTATGTATGTATGAGTTTATTTATATTCACGAATGAGATGAGACTATGACACTATTCAGCAGATAGATTTACCGCAATTAAAATACCCGATACTCATTTATTCATTATGTAAGAGATATAAAAAATATCGAAGAAAAACTTGCAACTGAAGAGAGCATTTTTGACGCAACTCTGGATACATATTTTAAAAATCTCATGAAAAATAGAGAACTGAAAAAGTAAAACAAATAATTTGTATACTTACAGGTGAAGTTAAATCTAAAGTTAAAACGCAAAATTGTCAAAAGCCGAGTAGCATATTCAGTATCTAAAAATAATAATTAAAACGATGATATTGATGTTGCACCCGCTCTGGTTTCGACTTCGAGGTCCGCTTTAATTTACGAGTATGATGAAGAATACTACTTTTAGTTTCCTGTTATGTGCAATGAGAACATATTGTTGTTGGATTACTTTTCTAGTCATTTATTTTATTGTGCAAAATCAATAGGTTTACTTTGGTAGCAAAATTAATAAATCATATTTTTTATCTTTGTAATGTCCGCAATATTTGTCTTGCAGAACCAACAACTAAAGAACAAAAATACTAAAGATTTTCTTTTTATCACAACTCCCTTCTTGCACACATATGTACATACCTTTTTGCTTCAACGTATGTAAGAATGTGTGTGTGTGTGTGAAGTATCGAATTTAAAAATTTTTAGAATAGAAATAACTTGATTAAAAACTGTTTATAAGAACACAACATCCTAGCGAACATTTTAAATATGCATGTGCATACGAGGATACAAGTAAAGTTGATGGTTCTATTTATTTTGGTTTTTTATATTATATTGATTTTGCATCTGAAACATCAATACGCGTTATAATTGATATTTTCGAATGTATTAGTACATACGAGCACATGAGACATGCATACATACATTTATGAATACTTATAATTTTACATACATTTTACATACATATGTACGTGCAAATATATGTATATACATACGAGCTTTTACATTGTCACTAACTTCTATACTTTTCAGGAGTTGGTTATGCTTTAGTGTAGCTTTCATTTTTCAAATGATAAAGCGAACGGTGCAGCTTGGATAGCCAATTCATTATTTTCATGGCTGTGGTAAAAATCTGAAAATCGGTATCTAAATTAGTAATCCGTTGAAATCCATATAAATCACGTTAAATATTTATAAACAGTTGCAAAGTACTCTTATGTATGAGTGCACAGCACAACACCAACCTGAACACATTTACATACATTAAGAAAGTATATAGATGCATAGGTAAGTATGTATGCATGTGTGATACATAAAATCTTGCTTTTTTGGAACACGAACAGTTGTAAGAAGCATAAACACACGGTTATGCGAACATACATATGTACATACTTATGCACTTTTATAGCACTGTTATTTTGATTGAAATTTTTTACATTTCTTCATTTGACTTAATTGTTGCTTTGCCTTTGTTGGCTATATGATATTTTTAAGTTCTCAAGTTGTGGTGTGTGCGTGAGCGCGAGCGTGAGTGTGCTCCTGAAAATGAGTTACTGTACGTGGAAGTGAGCATCTCTTGTCAGCACACGTAAAAGAGGAATCAAACTAACAAACCAAACGAGATATCTTACGAAGTGTGTACAGAAAACACGGAGTTCATCTAAATGAACACGACCGCAATATGCAAAATTTTATTTAAAATATACGTACATACGTCTATATGTATGTATAGTTTTTTTTTTTTCTTTGAGAAACAAAAGGTATGCATACATACATTTGCGTATTCACGTACATATGTATGAATATGTGTGTATATGTATGTATATATGTAAGTTTAGAATGTATTACGATTTTTCTTTTTTTTAACTTTTTCGATGATCAATATTTTTTGATTCACTTTTTATATAATTCATTATTTTAGTAATGAAATCACTTTATAGAAAATTATAAAATTGAGTATTTTACTCAAGAAAAGAACTTCTCAAAATTTATTATTGATTTATTCAAAATGTTGTAAATGTTTAGTGGTAAAATCGTTATTTGTTAGTCATCTACACAAGGCATTACTTTTTCTATTAGAGGGTCTAAAAGTGTTTAACCGTGCACAGTAGGAAAATTAATTTTATGTATATATATTTCTGTTTTTTTGTTTTTTTTTTTTGTTTTATATATTTGTACCCTTACCAGCCAAGGGCTCGCGTTATACTGCCATAGTTTCATTGTACAAGGTGAGCCAATATAGTTTCATTCCGTAACATCGAAGATTTACCGATGGTGTTATTTCGTAATAACATCGTTGAGCTCTCAAAATTATGCTGAATGCAGATAAAGCAAACAAAAGTTTGATTTTGTCTCATCTACATACATATATTTCTTAATATATGCACTTGCATATGCCTAAAAAGGACAAATATATTACCCTTGTTAAGTTTATATCGAACAACCAGTGGGTGGTGGATGCTGTTATAAGTCTGATGCTGGCTCTGCAGATAGACATTAAATGCATAAAATTCAGATACTTTCTCAAAGCATGCGCTTTGTTTCTACTTGGGCTAGTGTGAAGCTTGAAAACAAAGTCTACGAGAGTTCACTTTAATAAAGAGTTTGAATAGCATACATATTTACGTATGTATATAAACGTCATTTCTCTCTTAAAGATATTTGTATTTGTTTTTTTTTTTTTTTTTTTCATCAGTTATTTCAAATTAAGTGTGCATATGTATGTATGTCGCTACTTCAATAAGAAGTAAAAATTAGAAACTCGAAATTTATTTATGTCACGGCCACATTAAGAAGCCCTTAAAATTCTTATAATACGAGTAAAATGGGGTTTCAAATTGCATGCTTCTGCTTCTCTACGAGTAACAAAAACAAATATAAGCAGCGAGCAATACAATTTGACGGAATAATATTATTTGCAAAAATTATTTCTGTGAAAGATACTAATATTTTATATGTAAACGTTTATTTATCTGTCCGTCTGTCTGTTACCGAGCCCCTATACCGAGGGGTAAAGTCTCCGCCCAAAAAATAAATTGTTCAATGACGCTACCGTTTAAAAATTCTTTTATTCTTCTAATTATACTCCTAAAACTTCAGATCAATATGTATTTTGTTTACTGTGCTCGCCCAAATATCACTTGATTTTTTTTTTCATATTTGTTGCTCGACTGGGTTGAAATAAGATAATATACCAATTCACATCACATGTAATTAGTCACGTGATTTGAATTTAGTATAAGCAGAACCAAAATCGCTATTTGTCCTGGGAGTGATGCTTTAAAATTATATTAAAACAGCGACATAATGGGGTCAGTTATGGTCCTAGGACTTACTCCTATATTTAAAAAAAAAAAAATTGATATTGAAGCTACTTAGCGCTAGATGGCAGCACAAACACAATTTTTTTTTAAACTGGAATCTTTCAAACGTCAGCTATTAAAATTTCACTCAAATTCATCGATTAGTTTATTTGTTGCAGTCTTTTGATGTAAGCAACTTTTGTGTTTCTTGAAAAATTCATAAAAGTGCATTTCGTGCAGTGATTAAACACTATTATATGAAAAGGAAAACGGTGAAAGAGGCTAAAAAAGCTCGGTAAACTTTACTGTGAGTCTGCTCAGTCAGATTACGTGGTAAATTATTGGACTGATGAATTTAAGCGCCGCCGAACAAGCACTGGAACAATACCTTCAATAGGAACGTTAAAACAGGTGGTTACTGAAGTAAATATCAAGAACATCCTCGATATCGTTATGAATGATCGCCGGGTCAAGTTACGTGAGATTGTTGAAATGGTAAACATATAACGTGTGTTCAACATTTGAAAAAGCCATCGGCAAGATGGGTGCCGCGTTTGCTCAGTGTCGAACAAAAACCAGTTCGACAGACCACTTCACAGCGGTACTTGCACATGATAAAGCGTAATAAAAAAAGTGCCTTCAAGACAACGCACCAACGCACACTTCGAATTGGTTGCTCATCCATCTTGCAGTCCAGCTTTAGCTGCTAGTGGCTTTTTCCTATTTCCAAACTTGAAAAAATGGCTCGCAGGAAACATATTCCTCTCAAACGAAGAAGTGATTACCCAAACTAACGCGTATTTTTATCGTATTATTCATATGGTATACAAAAGTTTGAACATCGTCTTACTAAGTGTATTGAGCTGAAAGGAGACTATGTTGAGAAATAAATAGTTTTTGAAACAAAAAAATCCTACCTAGGATAGCTTTAATATCAATCCGCCTTCGTTTAAGTCTACATCGGAAAGCTTAATACCAAAATGGCTAAAAATTAGACAGTAATAAAATTTTTTATTCATATGTATTTAATGAACCTAGATTTTTGTGTTTTTAATCCCAAGGACCCCTCTCCATCTCACATATCCTGAAATTAAAATAATGGCACATAATAGAATTATCAACAGGCATAAGTTGCAATGCTCTTACAAATTTCGTCTAATTCAATGTCTAACTATATTGCAAATGTTCCCTTTTGAAAAGTGAAGATCAGAAAAAGTATCGCCTTATTTAATCTTAATTGAATATCTAAAGCTATATTCAGACAGAGCTGACAATATTGTTAGAAACTTTACATAAAATTTCTAACAATTGAATAAACTTGAAATTTGTATCTGCTAATGTGGTGAAAGTAAAATAAAATAGTGAAATTAATGTTTCTTGGACCACCAAACAAATAAAGAGCTGGCGGAAAATATAATCAAATAATTAATTTGTCATATTAATTTTTTTTTTTTTTTTTTTAACAAACACAAAATCTGCGAAGGTTTTGTGCTTGTCTGCGATAACTCCCAGAGTCATTGGCAGAATCGAACCTGCGACCTTGAAGTTCTCTACCATATCAGCCATCGAGTCATCGAGTATTTTATTAAGTCTGATAATATCTTGGTGCATATAATAGATAAGAGTTCTTTTTTTATAATGTGGTACTGTTTCTTTTTTTCCATAATCACAAAAATGTATGTATTGTATAGTTCTGACAATTCAGCACAATTTCTGGAATGAAATGTGACTGTGTTGTTTCTTTCCTGTCAACACTGTCAGATAATTGTCTTACAATGTAATTGACAACGGTGTAAACTGACAATGTACATACATATGTATGCATATTGCAATGACAAGTTTTAATTGTCATAAAATTGTCAGCATATTGTTAGATTAAACAGCATTGCCAGATGAAGACAACCGTCTAAACAAAGCTTAAGTAAATAATATGATGGGAGGCAGTTGGTGTGTCTTTAAACTAAACAGTCAAAATGGGCGCAAAAAGTCGCTAGCCACTTTGCTCGCTGTATATTTAAGTACTGCATCTATCTATCTTCTCTGGGTTCTGTCTGAACCTTCATCAGCTTATGTCATGGGCCTAACGTGAGTTTTTCTCGTCTTTTAATCTTGAATTGTGCGGTACACAAAAAGTCTCTTTCCCGTTTTTTTTTATAAAAATGGTAGAAACGGAAAGTACCTATAGCGAAAACAATGAACTTTGTACTTAATTTTTATGTAAGTAGTTCTCTGGCCTGGGTGTCAGGAAACGAGGGGGGAGTTTTGATGAGATGGCACATATCTATACGATTTTTTTTTAGTAGATCTTCTCCAACATTTGGCTTCAATAATAGTCAACTCAAGCAGAAGGTACTCATAAAGAATGGGGAAATATTGTAATGAGGCAAATGGTATTGAACATTCCAAAAAGTATTGATGCTAAGAGAGTCAGACTTGCCCTAAGACAGGATAGGAAAAGCATAAGAATACTGACAGGTGCTACTCACATGTCATTATACTTGTCGTAAGCGTCTATAGAGAATGGTCAACATCACAGGCATTTGCCGATTTTTCGGTGAGGAAATAAATGGAACACTGGATTACTTGTTGTGAGGAGGTGGGGCACATTTCAGAAAGTGCAGCTTTATTGCTTTATACTAGTAGTATCGACAAAATTTAATATGTTTACTTGAATTTTCTACAATTACTTGGTTGAGGGAGGTGTTCACAATCACATAGTGTAAAAATCTAATTTCACACACTTCATGTTGCTGCTAGTATTATTCGCACAAAATGTCACCACACGACACTGTGCTGCAGTTCGTTCATGCATACCGGCTATGTAGTTGAACTACATAGACTTAATTAATACTCATAAGTTTATACAAATGGTAGTTCTATCTTTTTTTTTTTTTTAAATCCCGCTTTTATTCCTTTTCATGTCACATGTCATAAGGCTGCGCGTTCTGATCGCTTCTTTTCAATACTCGTATGGATTAAACTTGGTAGCTACATGGCTTTTCAAGTACATAACAACTTAACATTACCAGTTGACTTAATGCGGTCTCCTTATTTATTGTACCATGATAAATAAGCATGTACATATGCTTGTACGTATGTGTACATAAGTATATATGTATATGTGTACATACAACGTACATACATATGTATGTTTCATAGTAAAAAATCAGTTTATGTGAGATACTATTTTTGCTTCTGGTATTAATATTGAAATATTTATGTGTGAAATGAGAACGAGTGAAAGCAAATAGAACCCACATTTTATGCGATGCAGCGAAGAAAACATATTTCTCATTATTTTCTTGGACTCATGGCATAAATTTCGTGCTGGATTTCTATTTATTTCTTCTAATAAACAACGGCATGTAACAGTAATTTAACTGCTTAACAAGAACGATATCGACATACGTACACACATACATACACACACATTTGCTGCAAGAGTTGCATTCAAATTGTTAATAATTAGGAGCAACATATCAGATACAAGTATGTAAACATTTTCATGCAAACATACAAACATAAGTATGTACGACTACATACGTCTGTAAGTACATTGGAGCGGAAGAATTATTTTAGCCTTCAAAATTATAAAAGAAACGTAATCTACGAGAATCGACAATTCTTTTCTGATTATATAATTTTGATTCTGAAATCAAAATTATATCTATACGTTTTCAAATCAAACTATAACATTGAAAAATGAGCAATTGAAATAAAACAAATTGTTTAGCATCACGTATCTTTCCTGTCGAAATTGTGAAAATATTGGAAATCCGATGCGAACGATCATGAACAAACTGGTGTCTTGCAAAATTTGTTCTAAAACAAGTTTTTTTTAGTGGATCTAAGCAAAGTTGTGAATATAATTTACTCAGATTGAGTAAATTATACTTTGACGTGGGTAAAGAAAAATTTTTAGCTTTGGTTTTATTAGATAATTATATTTTTTTATGATCAGTAACCAACAATTAAGCATTAATCCAGTTTGTTAATGTTGTACCAATAATAAATCAAAATGATTTTACAGACCTTCATCTTTTGAAACAACCGAGCTCATTAACACAGTCGCGTAAGTAATTTCACTGCATTTTTATATGTCAATAGGGTACAATAGTTTTAAATAGATTACTCTTAGTATTTAATGCTTTAAAAAGTATAAGGAAAACATAAAAAAATAGTTTTCCAAATTAATTTGAATAATTAGGACTGTCGTTCTGATTAGTTCGCATTACCGAGAACTAACTATACAGACTTAAATATATGTATATGATAATTTAATAGTGCTTTTCCACACAAGGAAACTTTCCCTCTTCACAAAGCTGTTCTCAACACAATTGTGTTATTT
Organism: Thecocarcelia acutangulata; assembly: GCA_914767995.1. NCBI lineage: Eukaryota > Metazoa > Arthropoda > Insecta > Diptera > Tachinidae > Thecocarcelia > Thecocarcelia acutangulata. The sequence goes on along the minus strand of OU612094.1, from coordinate 189,687,393 downwards.
CTTCCTGTGAGAAAGCAAAACAAATAAATTACTCTCATTGTCTCTTTATGTATTGATATTCAACCTAAAAACATTATCCCGGATGATATTCTTCTACACGGAAGCGTGGATAAAACGAACTTTGTTTTACCGAGTCCGATGAAAGAATCCTATTACTACGAAGATTTTCATTCAAAAATACGCCCTATTACAACGACGAAATTCTGAAGCTTCACCAAAATTATAATTAAAAAATATGCAAAAATAGTAAAAGCCCGTTTTCGAAAGAATGAAGTATAAATCTATTTGCAAGTGTATGTGTCAACCCTCTGAGCAACGAAGTACTCACTCAAAAGCCTCTATATAAAGCAAAATGGTGATGTCTCGATATAAAAAGTACAAATTCTAAATGTGTGTGCAAGTGCATGCACATATAATTCCTTAGAAATATATGATCCAATAATATCTCATAACTCATTCTAATTTGTATCTGGAACCAGTACCCAGGAGATGACACATAAGTTTGGCTTCCACCTATCAATAACAACACGGAAATACCAAAACAAGTGTTAACACAGTGTTGGAATTATATTAGTTAAAGCTTATCGGTGCCCAGTGTATATGGTTACCTTCGACACTGCTCAGACTAACAAAAATTAGTTCAACACTTCTCACACTGCAAGGTAATGAATTAGAAGCCAGAACATTGAGAAGAAATTAATAATAAGCATATCGGGTATCCGCCGGCAATGTATAGTACGAGTTTTCACGCCATTTTGGTAAACATTAGTATTGACAGTTCATATTTGACAGTCGTGAAGTATTCGGAAAAATATTCGATAAACCGACATGTTTTAATAGTTAAAACATTTTATCGAAATCCATCATCGATTACCGTCACGATGAAAAAGTTACGTGATATTTTTGGAAGAAACCACGTGCCAACAAAACGCACTATTTATTGTCTAGTGAATGATTTTGAAGAAAAAGGGTATGTACGTGATTGTTCCAAGCAAGGATCACAACGTACTGCAAGATTGGCTGAAAACATTACTGCTGCGCAAGAAAGTATTCAAAACAATCAATGTACCTCAATTCGACGACGTGCTCAAGAGATTCGTGTTCAAAGAACAACTTTGGCCACAACTTTGCTCAAGGATTTGCATTTATTTTCTTTTAAGATTCAGTTTACACAAGAGTTTCTTCCATAAGGTTATAATATTCTGTTTATTCACATCAGCTGATGACCTCACCTGAGTACTGGTGAGCTCATCATCCTACATATACAGTGCATTGTACGAGAAGTAGGAAAATAGGTAGTGAGGAGGGGGAAAGAGGGAGTAATTTTTGTGAACATTTGACTTGAACTTTCCAACGTTATAACAGACAGGAAATACGTCTGCAGGCAACTTATTCATTCCTTAGGCGAAGCGTACGGCTAAAAGACGAATTTTCTCTGTGCTGCGTAGTACGGCTCCTTGGGCAATCGACTACAAAAGAGTGAGCTCTGGACGATGAACGTGTGCTACGTAAAAATGTGCGTGTTTCGGGAACGAGATCTCTAATTTCGTCAGAGCAGAATCCGTTGTAGTAACGATAGAACAGGACTAACTAACGCACCTATGCATCAATTAATAGTGAAAGTCTGGTGTGGAAATTGGTCAGCACCTTACTTCTTTGAAAATGAAGACGGCGTAACGGTAACTGCGAATGGGAAGCGATACCGTAATATGATTGAAAATTTTTTAACGCCACAACTGCATGATTTTGTCTTGATTAACACGTGGTATCAACAAGACGATGCCACATCGCATACAGTCAGGATTACAATGGAATTACTGCGAGTAGTATTATCTTCCCGGCGGACACCCTGTATAAAGAAAACGGACGGTTTTTTAGGTTTTGCAACTAAAACATGTTAGTTGGAATTCATAAACTGGGTAACTTAATGTAGACAATAAAAGCTAGTGGTGCTTAAAAATTGAGTTATAATCAACAATAAGAATGTGACAATTACAATTTAAATATCTATTTAGTTGTAAATGATAATATAACCTTCACATATATGTAAGTATAACGAGTCTATGGCTATAACGAAGTAGGTTTAGCCCTTCAAAATCGTTCATATTGAAGTTTAACTGTGTTTACATTCTGATTGTTTATTTGGGCATCAAAAGGGGAAATTAAATTGGAGCAGTACGCAATTGAACAACGGACGCAATTCGTTTGACTTTAGTGCAGAAAAAATCTTGATTTACATTATGAGCGATTAAGTCCATTACCATTCATATGAATTCGTTAATAGGCAAAATAGGATATGGGCTACGAAATACTAAGGAGTAGTTCAACAGTGAAAATTACACCCATTTAAGTGTATTTGTCGGATGTTCCTATCACTATTGTTCTACATCAGACAACATTGGAAAAAAAATTTGACCCAGTCGCGGGAAATCATCCGCATATGGTTCCAAACGGATAGATCCACAGTGAACGCACATTCCGAGGGACACAATAGTTTTTCTACGCGACATCTTCACCGCATTTATATTAACAAGTTTGGAACAACGGTGGGCATTTAGTCAAACAGTTGTTTATAAGCAGCTCCTTATTTTTCTTATGCTCTTTACGTTAGTCGTTCAACAGACGTTGGCGAATGCAGATGTTATATAGAGGCTTAGAGCTTTTTTTCTAATTACTGTAGATAATATAAATGGCAATGCAAAATTATTTTAAGTTAAACAATGCGTTTATGTATGTTCAATGTATTTTATGTTGTCAAACGTTTAAACTATGTAGGGAAAGTATTATTAAGTGGCATTATGATTCCTTCCATTCTACCTATGTTGAAAAATTTTTTGGGATTCAAAATTCGTCTAAACATATATATTGCTCTTACGAAACTGTCATAACAATCTTCGTGTTAGTTTTACTTGTCTCAATTTATCTCACTAACCCAAGTGCAAAACAAATTTGATTATGGCACGAACACGAATAGGGGTTACAGAAAAGGACCACCGCTTGCATAATTAAATTAAAAGTGTTCTCATTAATATTCTGAAGTAAAAATATATAGTAATTATGTCTTAAATATAACATTATAATAAACTTGAATCTTTTCCGTAGTTTTGGGTGGCCACCATGAAATAACTCACGCGATATTTCAATACAATTATTAATTTATACATACATAAAGAGGAAATGTGACACTGTTTAAACCAAAAGTTTGTCGGCTACCAACTACAACTTTATTGAGAAGCAAGAAATTTATAAACGACTTATTAAAGATATGCTGCTAAAATTCATTTTATTATTTACGAGTATCATTTCTTAACAAAGCTCTGAAAAAAACATGTTCTTGTTCTTGTTTTTTTAAATAGTTAAAAAAGTTTTATCCTTTGTTAAATTTTTAAAATTATTTTCTCTGAGCATCAACAGTTTTATAATTAAAAATATTTCTATTGTTAAGCAACTAAACACAAAAATGCAAAAGAAATACACTTACCTTAACATGTAAATTGTTATAATATTTTACTATATAGGATGGTAAATTTTCAGCAGTTTCCAGGCCAATCCATTGTGTAAAAAATGGTTCTATAGACAAATCAAAATCTTCTTCGTCGTCCATTTACACGTGAGCCTTTACCGACAAACAGTACAGGCAGAATAATTTTCACAAACAAGAGAATTTTTTATGTCATAATAAACCGTATATTTAAATATTTTTCACATACGCGTAAATTATATTTAAAAACATTATCGTAATAATTGTGTGGTTATGTTGGTATTCTTCACTAAATGTGTTAGTTTGAAGTTAAGGTTTATAATTCGTCAAGAATTAATCCAACTCTTTACACTGTAATAGAGATGATGTCGTTAAAACTATTCACGCACGATCAAGCATGCTCACGTACGGTTTTGCACGATTTACATACATACATATATCTGCAAGTCACAGTCAAGCAAGTTTAGAAAAATATTTAACAGCAATCAATTTAATTAATTTATTTTATTTAAAGGTGTATGGGACAAAATTATGTAATTTTGGGAGCTATTAGCATTATACACACTTCTTTCTAATGCAGTTGTAAAAAGATAATTGATATCCTAATTTCGACAAGAAGAAGCAACATTTACCAGCAAGCAAAAGTTTTTTTTTTGTTAACGTAAAACTTTCTATACAAAAGATAAAATTAATGTTCGTTTAAACAATACTTATTAGAAATAAAGTTATCTTTTTCTCCTGTTCTGCCAAAGTTGATAAAAATCAATTTAATATACAATTTAGTATCTTCCACATTCATTTGTACCTTACTGTGCAACCTAAACTACCGCGTCAAGCGTAACTTATCTGTCAAAAATCCTCATATACATACAAAATGTATGAGACCGACCCAAATAGCGCCGCATCAACGCTTTGCAATTGGAAAATCAACATTCAGTGATTATTATTAGTGAACAATACTGTTCACGGCACAACTTTAACGGTTTTATTTAATTTACTTACTACAGCGTAAAATCAACGCGTTAAATTATGTTGCGCTTTACGCCCTAATTTAGGTTTCACTGTTAAGTGTGTCTAAACCAGGTACCGTAATAGTTTCTTTGTCATTTTGGAAATCGTTAAAAATAATTCTAATTCATTAATTTTATTCATGCTGTTTATTTTCCCCAAGAAATAAAACTAATTATGTTCTTTTTATGCTAACGCTGTTTTTTGGAGTTGTTTTCTCTTTGCTGAAGATTTTAAAATAAACTTCTTTCTCACTCTAAAGCAGATGTGCCCAGGCCTATGAGCTTGATGCTCAATTGTTTTTGTAAAAGCGCTTAGCTATAGGGCTGTGCTCTTTAATACACACATATTGCACTCAACATTAGCAATGAAAAATACACAACACTTCGCCTTATATATTTTTTTGTCGTTAGCAACGAAAAATACACAACACTTACAGCCAGTTCGCCGATGTCGAAAGGATAAGTTCAATCGCATTCAGGGCGAAAGAAAATTGATTTGGGTTTCTTCTAACTTTATTCTATGCGAACGATATGTCAAAATTCAATTAAAATACATAATACATACGAACGAACGATAGTGACATTGATTCGAATGTGAGTGACTAGCTTTCTTTCGCATACATTTTCATTCGATATCGTCGAACAGGCTGTTAGTCTTCTATGTCTTTTTCGTCTTCACTGCACACACACACACACACAAGAGCAAAACAACAACACTTTCGCATGCTTTGCTGGTAAACTTTGACGACAGCGATTATCAGTGTAAATTTTGTTTTTGTAAATTTTTCTGCTTTTTACAACAAAACATATTAAATAAAAGTAATTTTTCCTTAAATGTATTTGGTGTTTGCTCTTCCATATAGAACTTTTGGGCACCCTGTTCCAAGGCAACTTAAGTCGAGTGTTTTTTCGACATTTTCGTTGATAGTACGTACACAAAACTTCCATGCAAGCACTTGCACTTATTATGAGAAATGTAGAAGACCCTCTTTTGTTTTGCCCAAACAATTTTAGAGAATCTCATCAAGACTAAGGCTTATAAAAACGTTCTCCGAGGGTTAATTGACTGAACGGAGATCAGGTTCAGTTTTACACACAATTTTGGCGGTGATCATGGTTGAAGTGTCTGCGTCTTAACTGAAACGATCTGTTTGTGGCTTAAGCCTAAAATATCATGGAAGCTTATTTGTATTCCCTGATACTTATAGTATGTGGCCGATTGCGGGAAATTGTAGTCCCCGGGGTGCTGTTATCTTGCAATAGATACCAGAACTAAAAGAAAGAAAGGTGAATTGATTAAGGGATCATGTCCCTTAAGGACTTCGAGATTTATGTGCTGTGCGAACCTTCAGCTCGTTCAACACGCGAAACTAGTATACCTTCAGGTTAGTTTATGATGGCAGATATCAATTACATGTATCTGTACTTCAACTACAGATTGCGCCTTGTACACGTCATATATTTATTTAATTTAAGCTTGTGTCACTCTAAAAAAAAGTACGCTATACAGATATAAGTACATATGTGCAAGGACTAATATCATTAGAGTAGTTTGCTCATTTGTAGCAATGCAATCGTAACTAAAAAACATTTTTCAAAACAAGGCGTTTTGAGTTTTTAATAAGATTGTTTATAAATTGATGAAATAAATTTCGTTTTATAACGAAAATTTATCTAATTTTGCACATGTTACTCAAAATCCACATCTTTGAGTTGCGAAGGGATTGTATATTATAAATGAAAGATGTGATGTTCTTATTTGCAATTGCAGTCTAAAAGGGTGCGGCGTACAATGACCACATATTTTTGCTTTTAATTTTCTTTTACATTCATACATGCACAGCAAACATACATATGTATATGTGTATATGCATCTATATATTTTATTTTTTTTTTTTTAACAAAATTGGTGTATGACGTGCAGAAGATTTTAGAAACATTTCAATTTTCTGATACAATTGATAAATCTCCTCTCATCGCGAACAAATGATTACAATAATAAAAAATACCGAGTGGCTAATTTTACACGTGACTTACAACATGTTAATCATTTTTAGTTTGGTTTTGCTCTTCAAGCCACAAGTACACAACACAACACAATAGTTTAACGAATAGGAAGCAAACAAACACGGAATAACGGATAAACTGTTTCGTTCCCTTCAAAAGCTTTGGGCGCTAAATACCGCAAAAATTTATATGATGTGAGTGATTTCAATGTTCGTAGTTGACTTGTTGTTGTTGGAAAAAAATGCCATAATAAATACATTAAAGGTTTGGATTTTGCATATGAGGAGAAAACAGCCTCGAAAAAAAAAAATGAAAACCTAAAAGAACCTTAAAGCTGCTTTGCGTGCCAAACTCGGAAATAAAAATTCTGCCATATATGAAATATAATACATATGTATGTAAGAAGAGAACATAAAACAATTTATTCAGCAGCAGCTTTTATGATGCAATCCACTCGTTTACTTGAGTTTCCTTTACTCTCATCTTAAAGAAGGGTCATTATTATTCAATTTTTTTTTTTTTTTTTTTTTTTGCATTAAAGCTGATGATGCCTTCTGCACCGTTTTTAATACACTTACACTCGTACATATAGGCACAATTATATATTTCACATGTGTACCCGTATTAACATACATACATACATTAAGTACTGCGAGCGTGAAAAGAAAGTAAACACTGCATATTGTTTGAATAAATATTTATTATATTTAAACAAGCAATGATATATATAAAAAAAAACATGTCGTCAGATAATTCTTTAGTAATGCAGTAAAACAAAATGTATTAAAAGAGCGAACTAAAACAAAAGCGCCTGCGAAACAAGTTCAGTTTTAATTATACATATCACACTAATAGTATGTTTCCATATACATACGTGATTTGGGCAAAATCATTTCATTTGCCAAAGTAATTAAGTAATTTGCTACATGATTTCCCATACATTTTTCAAATCAACAAATTATCTCAAATGACTTAATTTGTTTCAAATTAAGTCGAAATTTGTCTGTGCAACATTGCGCGTTGCAATGTTCCAAGCGCAACTTTGGGGCAGAAACTCTTGTTTTTCGTTGTTGTGTTCAATATATATATAAAAAAAAAAAAAAACTCAATAATATGTGTATAACGGACATAGACTGCAATCGGATACCGGGAAGGAACAAAAATCATTTGAAAAGAATCTTTTCAATAATACACATAGCTCCAAAATGAAATTTTTATGCTGAATGGTTTGACCTGCGTCTACAAGTCGAATGTGGATCTATTTTTCTGTTATGGGCCGTGCGTACGAGAATGAAGTGATTCTGCTATTAGTGATGAACCGCTTGTACGATTCTATTAGTTTAATACTAAAGAAGAGTGTTAAGAAGTATTTAGTTATACACAATTTGGAAACTATAATAGAGGCATAATTTTGGATGCTGATTTTTGATCCGTTTTTAAAAGAAAGGATTTGCGTAACAACGATATACCAATTGTTGAAATAAGTGAAAGTTATAATATCAATCCAAGCTATATAGGAAAAAAAGAGAAATTAATGTATTACAACATTCAAATTTTTTCTTATCAATATACAATGTATAGAAAGTAAACGCAAATTAAACAAGAATATAATAGTTTAAACTGCTCATGTGATGAAAAATAGTAATAAAGTAAATGTGCATTTCAGTTTATTTTTTTATTTTGTTATATTGACAGGCATGTTCCAATACTCGCGAATTTTCAAAGTCGCCAGGCGACTTGAGAACACCAAATTTATTTCTAGATCTTCTATGACTCACGCTTATTGCGCCCTTGTGTTACCAAAGCTTTATTTGCTAAAAAAAAAAAAATTATTCGTCTTACGCAGTTTTGGGGAAAAAAATTCAATTAAGAAATTAATGCCTAAAAGTTTATTTTCAGAAATCAATACCAATCAAACAATACAAACGTCAAACTGATTTCGAAAATTCGAAGAGCAAATTACTTATAACATAATGGAAATACTTCGAAATGATTTCCTCAAATCAACTTAATTTGCTTATAATGGAAACGTACTAAAGTCAATTCGTCAAATCAAAATAAATAGAATGTCACACAAAATACTATTCTTAACAATTTTAACAAGTTTGTTAAGAAAGGAGTTTTAATTTTGTGAAACCTGCCACGAAGATAACCATTTTTACAACAAGATTGAAAGTAATAAACATACTTTTATATAGTATAGGCTTCCGTTCATCGCCACAATCATCAATAATTGCAAAACCTATTTCAATGGCTTGAAATCTAAACATTCTTATTATTGTTTGCCCTCGAGGAGAGAGAGGAGAGAATAGAGTTTTAAAGCTAGCCTACATGCTAAAGGTTATCCAAACCCTCAAACAGAGGTGTTATGCTACCCGTGCAGTCAGGGGTTAAGAGACTGTATTTGTGGGGACTTTGCTAATCCTGGACACCTCAGCAAATAGACTACGCCCTCTCCACGTTACAGGGAGCTATGTCGTGGAATTACTTCCTTTCCCCATACTCGTGGGAACAAAATGTACTGTTTTTCACAAAAACTACAGGACACACAAAAACTATAGGTCGACCAATCACACGTTCGAGGGCAAACAATGCGCGAAGGGTTGAGTTGTCAAGACAAGGACTGGGTTGGGTAAACGCAAGCCTACCGAATGCGCAACGGCTTCTTCAAAAGGGTAAAGCAACCTTGCAACTATCGTCTTAACCATATACCTCAGCTGCGATTAAGGCCTGTTCCTCCAATGACTCATCCTTTCTTCGGGTGCTATCAGTGGTAACTCGGGTGTCGCAAGCTTTCGACGGAAAGAAATATAGTCGAGTTCACATTAAACGGTGATAGTGGTTATAATCCTCTCAGAAATTTGTCCGGGCTCTCCGACCATATAGGATTGTGGGGACGTTGATAGGGCTGTGGAGATATTGACTGTATCTTTAGGCCTGCATGAGTCTGAGATGGCTCATGTTTAGGCAATAATAAGCGTCTCGATGGTTCGAAAAGAATCTCATAGACTTTTTAATGAGGCTAAAAGACCGTAGAAAGCCTCGGTGAACAAATTTAAGAACTTGAAGAGGAATGCGGAGCGGAGTTCGCAGTATTGTTTTGTCTCTCATCCTGTGCACACCAGTTACCTATTCCGTTTGCTTCTTTATTTTTCTTCTCCTTTTGCACCGTTGTCCGTATTTTCTATATTTACTTATGTATGTTAATTAAATGTGGAAGGTGTTGGACTAAATTTTGCTAATCTGCACAGTGTCGAAGGTATAATACTCGTACACCGGGCACTGATCAGTTTTAACTACTTTAACTCTAACATTTTAAATGCTGTAATAGAGTTTCTTTTAGTCTTTCGTGTTGTTATGGTTAAAGTTAAACAATGAGAAGGCCTGTGGAGTTCAATCCACAGGCCTTCTCAATGGATATTCGCTGCCAGGATAGTTTGGAATCAAGGTGGGTACCTACCTACCTAATGAACCCCTGGAATTCGTGCTGGCTATTCGACATTTGAGTGTATGAGACGCTCGTATGGCGGAAGCCATTGGAGAAAACCACATACTAGGCCGTAGAAACTATTACGCACTACGCCATCCAAACCACTTTACACTATACTGAGCTGACTGGCGACTGATTTCATAATGAAGGCAATAGCCATGAATTCGGCCATCAAGTCAAGCGGGACGTGTATGGAGTCAACATACAGCCTCAATTATGGGGAAACTATTGATTTTTGCTCACCGGCTCTACTGCCCGACAAAGATCGGCAAGACGATGTGTTTTAAATCTTTACAGATGGATCCTAGCCGGACTCGGGAGTTGGTGGAGGTATCTTTATCTTGAGAGAAGGATTAGTTTCAGGCTGCAAATTGAGTGTAGAGCAGCCGGAAATTGCGGCCACACTGAGGACAGCTAACTGGTTAAGGTACTACAGGATATACGGATAGAATAACCGAATTTGTACTGACAGTAAGGTTACGTTGTATGTACCAGCTAGGGTCTATACGATTTACAGGTTCGTTCGTGAATGCCGGATATCTCTAAACGAGATAGCGAGACATGGCCCAGATATGATAACGTGGAAACTATCATCTTTAGTGGTCTTGGTCCCGTCGCTTGCATAAGGAGGCATGCGAGAAGGTCAAATGACCTCTATAGAAGTTTCAGAGATGAGGTGGAGGTTGAGAGTGTTGAGCACTTCCTCTGTCGGTGTCCAGCTCTTATATAAGAGCTTTGTATCTAGCAGACCGATACTGCACGATTTGGCGGAGGTATCGGAATAAGATATAAGTGGATTCGACTCCTTTGTCCAATCCACAGGTTGGTTCTGAACCAGTGATATGTAGATTTCATGAGACATATATCACACTCAGGCAACACAACGGTACCGAATTGGACCCAAGTAGGCTACATTTTCAATGGCTGGCAGCCTGTTAAACCTAACCTAATTTCTAAAAACTTATATAATAGCAGTGAATGATTTTGTTTTAAAAATTCACAAACTTTTTTATGAGCAAAATCGTTGAGCAGATGTAACAGAACTCGATATACTTTTTTTCCTTGTTTTGCGAGTATTTCATAATATTTCAATCAATTGAGCTTTGCTTTTATTTGAAATTAGCACGTTTAAAAAATCTTGCCAAATATTAAGAGCCGTATGGAAAGCAAAAAATTAGCATGAAGTTAGCACATTTAACGAAATTTAAAAATGGATTACCCGATATAGTTTTTCTTCAAAATCTGACAATTTAAAATAGGAAGACGGTGGAAAATTGTTTTTCAATTTCGTTAGCTATTCTTACTTTATGCTTTATGTATGCGGCACTGAGTGTATGTGGATATAGGTGAATGGATTTTCTTAACTTACCTGCAAATGAGGTGAAACCAAAATTTGCATAAGTTCTTCTTTTTGATAATTATTCTCACCCATGGAAGTTAGCACTTCTATTACATCACGACTACGCGCTACAGCATCTGCTGATGGAGCACGATTTGGAGATATAACAGTGGAACCAATGCGATCAAAAAGCTAAATTAGATTATAAATCCAAATTTAAGTATAAATTAATTATTAATATTATTTGTAATTTTAAACATTATTTAATTTTCCTGGTGTTCTTATAACCCGTTATTTGTTAAAGATTCATAAAAATTAAAATAAATTTGAATTAAGTTTTAATAGAAATATTCCATACAGAATTGTATAGAAATTCAGTTTAAATGGTTTTAATTTTTTATGAATTATTCGTAAGTATGTATGCACCTCAAAGCAGTTTTAACTATATTCAACGAAATACATTTTGAAATCCATACTTGATCCATAACAAACAACAAATTGTAATTTGAACTCCCTTAACACGTACATGCAACAGTTGGTGTAATTGATTATCTCTTAACATATCACGTAAGACATCTGAATCAACATGAGCATCCTGCAGAGCGTAAATATCATCTAAACAGTCCAAAATTCGTTGTACGGCTTCGATACCGGCTTCCTCATCTGCCCATTCATTCAAAATGTCGGAAGCCGAAGCGACGGGCACTACGAACACAGTGTCATGAAGAGATGTATTAAATGGAAATTGAAATTGAGCTTACTAGAGTCTGTATCGGTTCCAAAAATAGGATCTAAAGTTGTTCCACCGGCAATGGCCTGCACTGCTCCTTTAAGCTTTCGACGAGCATTATATCGCTTCAATTCTTCTACCGTGTCAGCCAAATGTTGACGTTGAAGTTTGTCGCGATCCTATAAGAATATAAAACTGCATAGCACACATTTTAAATTTTATTGATTTTAAAATTAATTACTCTTATCCAAGGATGTTCTAAAACTTGCGCAATAGATAGTCTGTGATGGGGATTAGAAGCTAGCATCTTAGACACTAAATCTTTTGCTGAAGCGGATATCGATTTCCATTCTGGTGCGTCAAACTAATATTAATAAAGCAAATTTAAATAAAATTATATAAATAAAGGACATGTGAACATGTGGTATACCGTTAATCTGCTTCTAGCTATCGAATTTTGTAACCGCACACCAGATCCTAAAAAAGGTAAGCGCCCTGAAAGAAGAACATGTAGCATGACTCCAGCACCCCAAACATCGCATCCCTTTCCATACAGACGTCTTGTAACAACCTCTGGAGCCATGTAATGCGGGCACCCAACTCGACCATGAGTTTCCAAGGCTTCTCTACCACCTGGTAATTGAACGGCTGATCCAAAGCCTCCCAGTTTTACAGGTGCAGAGTTGTCTACTGTGGCTAATAGAGCACACGCTGGCCTAACATCTCTGTGTAATATATCATTTTCATGACAATAGCGTAAAGCCTCAAGTATTTGACGCATATAGTGGCTAAATCAAATGAATATTATCGGCCTTATTAATCATATATAAAAATATGCAACTTTAAAATAAATTACCAAGCAACAGCTTCGCTATAAACAAATCCCGCAACTGCCCTTCGTACAACTTCAAAACATAAATCAGAACCTTCCATACTTAAAGAATAAAGCGATTTTATAAAAATTACAATGATTAACAACACTGGTGAAACAATAATTCTCTTGCTTGCTCATAACAAAACATGTACATGTACACACACATATGTTCTGCCCAAATTATAAAGTTAGTGAAAGAATAAGTAGACCTACATATATACATACATACATACGAGTACATATTTATGTATTTAAAAGATAAGTCCCAATTTTCACGAGCCAATTTTAGTTGCGCAATTCTTATCAAATTTTCGTTTCAACTTGCTTTTATGTTCAGACACAGCAATTTTACTTGAGCAATTTTCGTTTTCTATTGCTTACACTTTCTTAATCTTGCATGTACTGCATTCTCAAATTTTTCCATTTAATTTACACTTCTTCTAAATTAATACTGCTGTTTATTTATTTAAGTTGTCCATAATATTTAGAATTTTTTTTCTTCAAATGAATGAAAATATCGCAATTTCGCGCCAATATTACTTACATCACGGACAACATATCAATACATAAAAGAAACACAAATGAAAGAAAATGTAAAATTTCTGATATTACGAATGATAGTACAAAACGACTTTCCGAGTACAAGCAAGTCTGTACTCATTTTTACACTCCCCACTATTTCCTCTCTTATTTGTCCACAAACTCAAGAATTACGCAACTAAACTTGCCTCATGAAAATTGGGACTAAGTATAGCATACATCAGTTCAAAATATATGTTTGTCAATTTATCAGTTGGCTGCTATTTTACCGCAAATCACATCTGTCATCAATTTTGTAAAATACTTTAATCATCTTCTTAGTCCGTTATTCATTTGCAGATACCTCGATAGATGGTATTTAGCCTGACTGCACCACCTGATGGGATGCCATCAAACTCGTTTAATAGTCATCAGACCATCAAATTTGATTAATATCAGTTCTGTCACAGTGCATATTGCATTTGTATTTTCGTGAGCGAAGAGTAATTACGAGTATGCCTTGGCTAGAGCGCATGCTTTTGAAAGAATTAATCGAAGTGTGTGAAATTTTTCTACTATTATGGCAAGTAAATGATGAAGTTTCTCTCAGCCAGAGTTGTATTTTTTTTCAAAAATCGTTCATTTTTTGAAAACATTTTTTTCGACCTAAAACACTTTTTGTTCGTGTTTCAGGTTCCATTTTATTTTAAAGAATATAAAAAGTAAACTATACAAATGCACAAAAAAAAATAATAAAAAATAAAACAAAAATTTTTTCAGCATCTCAAAAAAAAAACACCAGCAAAAAAAGATAAATCTTACTGGGGGTATAGCCATAAACTTGGTATGAGCATCATGTCGAACATCGCAAATGGGTAATGTGTGCTGCTCTGACATCGATGTCGAAATGTTTTAGTACTCATTGTACCGAAAATATTGTCTTGAGAACCCCACCATACTTGTTAAGCCGTGGGAATGCTTGCTTTAAACTTTTTTAGTCGCAATGGGCTTGCACAAGCAACAGATTTTGTAATTTGTGATCTTAATTTTTCATTATTCTTTGCATATCTAATAAACAGCGCTTCCGATAAATATTCCGTGGTGAAGTCTAAAATTTATGCAACACATTTTTGCAACCATGTCTTTTTTTCAAAAATTTACTTCTAGCAAAAAAGGGTAAAAACGGGCAGCTACAAACTTTTACATTATGTAAAGGGATATTTAAGGTTTTTTGAAAATATGGCAAATACAGAAAAATATAGGTTTTTTTTATTTTCCATCAAAGTTGAGAAATATTGAAAAAATGGATAGTTCGTAAATATTGATTTATCTGCACAAACACAAAGCCAACAGTACAGTACAGTTTTCTTTTCTTACCATATGGATCTATCAATAAAACTAAAAAAAAATGTGATCCGTTAGCTACTTTTTGAGATACTGTATCTGAAAGTGGACCAAATTACCTAAAAATTATTTGTTGTTTTTTTTTTGAACACTGCAAATTAGTCAACTTTGAGGGGCTATATCTTCTAAACCAAAAACCAAAAAAACCTGATTGTAATATGAGTTGCATATTTGAATTTGTTGGGCGATTTCCTGTAAAATAAGTTTATTCAATATTTTTTAGGAGCACATGAAATTCTTGATTTTTGCAACCTCATCTGTTCTCGGGCGGCACTGCGCAACGGTTCTTCATTTGTTTGCGAGGTGCAAATAAAAGTAAAGACGTGTGCAAAAGAAAAGCTTGTTTTTTGTGTTAAAACATTTTTCTTTTTAAATTCTCAATAATTAATTTAGAATATATTGATGTTTAAGAATACCTTTCAAAGGTTTCCAAGTCTACTGATGATTAGGGTAGCTCCTATGAAATGGCGACATATAGACAAAAGAAAGAAAATGCTGGACTAAATGTATTGATATAAATGAAAATTATTTTATGCTATTTGCTAACAAAAGTTGTTTTATTCAAATAATCACGGTGTTATTATGAGTTTTATCTAATATTGACTTATGAATTTAATCTAATTTTAAACTCAGTCGTAAAACAGTTCTGAGCCGAAGATCAGCTCTCGCGTCATCATAATTATTTCTTAAGTGCGGTCGGGCTTGTTGTTGTGCTCGCTTGACCTTCGGGAGTTTTGCGTTGTTCGCACTGATTAACTGTGCCTCAACTAACTGTATTGATTTACAGTTTGAGGTATTTCGTTGTTAACCACGCTGCAACTTCCTATTTGAAGGCGTTAGTAGTTATAGTTAGTCACTACAAATATTGCGTTAATAACATCTTGGGCATATAGCCTTCGTTACTCCGCCCATGTTGTGCGTTCTGTACTTTATAAGTTTATAGTTAAGTAAATAAAATAGAAAATAATTTTAAACTTTATATAACAGAAACTAAATCAGGATGCTGTTAAATCGTTTACCCTCAAATAAGTTATGATATGAGTGATATGAGTTAGTTACCGTTATTTTGCAAAGTTATATGTCACAGAGTTGCATTTTTTTTTTTTTCTGTTCGGGCCTGCATATAAAACTTTAAGCCTACATTTATATGCATAAACAAGCAAATACTTTTGAGCACAAAGTGTTGCACTAGAAATGAAAGAGAATCGATTTATTCGTCATTTTCTCAGGCCGTTTTTTTTTCTTTTGATGATAGATGTGTAACAAAATAATTTTGGAATATTAGCATGTGTGTGCATATGCATGTATGTATGTACATATGTATGATTATTAATTTATAAAAAACAACTCACAACTCGAATACCATATAGAGCATGCCTTCAGAACTATATGTTTCCAAGAGTTCCACTATGTGTGGATGTTTAAGCATGTGACATATTGTTGCCTCCCGTTTCAAATCTGCAAAAAGTATATTATGTTCTATATAAATTTATAATATCAGCATATTCATATGTATGTATTTATTAATTTTAATTAGCATGCATCAAATTGTTGGTATATGCCCTAGCTCTCTAAAAATCAGAATCTATGCAATTGTAAATTTCAGCTTAACTACACTTTGGTTCACTTATTTAAAGGCACTAAAAATTCCATACTTAGAAGCCTGTATCTTTTGCAATTTTTAAGCGATTGCAGAATTTTAAAATAGAAGTGTAAGCTAGACATCTTGAAATATAAAAAAAATGTCAATAGAGAGAGGTATCTTAACAAAACAATTTTTCTGAGCAATTTAAAAAAAAAAAATTCCAAAAATGTGCTATTTTTTTGGTTCACTAACTTCATTATTGCTTTACTTAAGACCGATTAGTAATGGGTGAAACCCCTTTGCTTTTAATAACTTCTAAAATACGGGTTTTCATTGAAAGATAAAAAGAATTTATGTAATCCAACGATATTTGACTCCAAGCATATTTAATAGCCTGAATTTGTGTCTACTTGTCATAAAATTGTCTACTTCCTTCATAGACCTTACGAAATAACCAACCCCAGACATTTTCTATAATGTTTAGATCTGACGAATAGGGTGGCCAGTCCAGAATATCAACATTTTGGCTTGCAATGAACTCCTTTACTACTCTGGCGTTGTGTATAGGGGCAATATCCAAGATATGGGACCAAATAGTTTACTGAACTTCGGGAAAGCTGATTCAAGTAACATTTTATAGCTTGCACTTTGAATTCAAGATCGACGGTGCGACGGTATTAGTACGTAATACCACCTCATACCATAACGCATCCCTCTCGGCTGTGATGTCGGTTCAAAACCCGCTTTTCTTTAGGCAAATCATGCAAATAATAGTAAATGATGAAACAGAACTAGGGCATGACGTTTTTCTCCATACAATTTGGCATAAAATAACGCCAGAGAATGCGGTCGTAAAATAGAATCTATTTTATTTT
Organism: Thecocarcelia acutangulata; assembly: GCA_914767995.1. NCBI lineage: Eukaryota > Metazoa > Arthropoda > Insecta > Diptera > Tachinidae > Thecocarcelia > Thecocarcelia acutangulata. Next base: position 189,670,079 of record OU612094.1, on the reverse strand, counting down.
GGCTGCGATTTTTCTTATGCTCTCACTTTGAAGCAGAAAAGCTTTCAACAATATTACCACACTTTTAGTTAATTTCATACATTTTGTAAACAAAACCAAAGCTTCAAAAGCTTTAGCGCGACGAAAAGTAGAAATAATAGAAAAAAGCTTTCCATTACCTAACGAAAAAGAACATTAAATGACATTGTTTGAAGTTGCAGCCGTCGTTTCAATTATGTGCCTGTTTTCTCTGAGAGTCGTTTTTGCTTGAAGTTGCGGACGTATTCTGTTTCATCATTAATAGTCATCAGGTCGACTCAAACTATACTTCTTCTCATCCGTAAATACAACGTTTCTCGAGTCATTTACATGACCTATTTGCTGCACATCCAATGCCATTAAGTCTTTTGCGAATTGTAGCCGCTTGTTCTTACGAGAAGCATTAAGTGGCGGCTTTTTTGTAATTTTTGGTATTTAAGATACTCACAGCTCTCCAGCTTGAGCTCTTATTTTTGACAAGGATAAGCAGAATTAGAAACAATTCTGACATAAAGACGATGAAACTCTTCCTTGACTTTTCTACTTTAAAATTCTGCAGAGCGTTAAATAAGTGATTTTATCGATTGCGTAGTATTAAGATTTCAATACTTATTATTAGTTCACATTGTGAAGATTTGGTAAATAAATAAAAGCAAAAAAACAAAAATATGTATCTACAGGGTGTCCGCCGAGAAGATATACGACTCGCAGTAATTTCATTGTAATCCTGGCTGTATGAGATGTCTCACCGTCTTGTTGATACCATCATGCCCAAAGCATCCAGTTGTGGCGTTAAAGTGTTTTCAATTATATCACGATATCGCTCCCCACTCACAGTTACCGTTATGTCGTTTTTATTTTCAAAGAAGAAGGCAATGATTCCTCCTCACTAATTTGCACACCAGACCGTCACTTTTAATGGATAAGGTGGCTGATGAATAATTTGAGGATTTTCTATTGCACAGAACTGACTACTCTGTTTATTCACATATCCATTCAAATTAAAATGTGCCTCGTCACTCATTATGATTTTTTCATGAAAATCGATGATAGATTTAGATAACATGTTTTAAAGATTAAAACTCGTTGGTTTATCGAATATTTTTCCATAATAAATTTGCCACGTGTCTACGACTGTTTACGACTGCCAAATATGAACTGTCAAGACTAATGTTTTTCGGGCTATCACAAAGAAACGATTTCAGGACCCAAGTGAGCTGGAAAACCTAAGCTACATTGGAGAATCCAGCAGCCTGTCTACATAACCTAACCTAATGTTTACCAAACTGGCGACAAAACATAGTATACCTTCCCTGTAGACACCCAGTGTATAAAAACGTCAACATTCCAGATCAGCTGTTAATAATGTTGCTGCCGTTTTCAAAATAATTAAGTAGCTGACTATAAGGAGACAATTGTAAGTAGCAGCATTTGTAGTCATAAAGTCTTCTTCTGCGTGTTCAATGCTTTATTAAGTATCAGAAGCAGAATCAACAGTTTGTTTTAAAAATAAAAAAAGTCTACCTTTGCTACTTTGGACTAGTTCTCACTTTTAATTGGATAATGTTGATACAAAGGAAGAATACAAAACGAATAATAGTCTACAAACACTATAACTATAAGAGTAAAAATAAAAACCATTACACAAATTTTTGATCATCGTAAAGAAAGATGTGCAAACAGACAGACAATTGTTTGTATGATGGCGTAGCGCTACGCCATAAATACATATAGCAATATTCGATACCTAGTTATTTTGTGGTAAAAAATGTGTATAAATCAACCTGCATATATTTGGCCATGAGTAAAATATGTTTTTCTCAAATCGATTCCTTCCTGGGACTTGTTAACAGTAATTAAAAACAACAGTTTTATTGGAATCATTGGAAATTATCGTTTAGGTCCTGGGCCTAAATTTCTTAAAAGTATTTTATGTAAAAGATTATGTGATTATAAGCCAAAAGGATTAGGCAAATTCAAATTTTGTATATATGTAGGACTGCAACCTCTATATCAATTGACTTATATGTCTTGAAGTGTTCAAAAACTGTTTTCAATATTAAATGATCAGTATCTTTCGACTACATTGTGAATTATTTCATTTAAAACAATCTCAATCTGGTAAGGATTTAAGAGAGACCCTCATGTTTGATCGCAAGTTCAGTCTCTGAACAAAACTGTATAAAGGGATTTAAGGCAAACTTTCATCATTTCTGCTTTTGTTCATTTTATAACTATCAGCAACCATATGGGTAGAGTAACCCATAATTGCGCGAGTGTTTCTAATGTTTTCAACATTCGGCCCACAGCTTTGACATGAGATCTCTAACTCAGTTCACACTCCTCCTAAACTATTTGCGAGTCAGATTTGCGTAGGTTGGTTTCCTTACAACTGTCTAAGTTATTAAAATTCGATAGTGTTTATGGAAAAAAAATTGTCAATTTGAAAAAGGTCATCCAATTGACGAAACTTCAATAAAAACTAAATATCCTGAATGAGGGTGCCTTAAAATGTATATGTATTTGTCTTTTGAAACGTAAATTAAGATAATTATAAGTTAAATAAAATTGGTTCAATAGTTTCCGAGATTAATTCAACTATCCATTCGATCCTAGTTTCAAAACAGTATATTCTTTTAATCAAACCTATGCACATCCACTTTCGACTTAATTTCATCAAAGTAGGTTGCCCAGCCCAGGAGAGGAAATAAATGTCACCCCGAACAATATTTGTGCTACGTTTAAATAAATTAAACACTTCGATTCTTTTTGGGCGCATATACATATTTATATTTTTAATTTCATAAACATGAGTTACTTAGCTTCACAGACAGAAAAAACTTACTCCTGACCCCCGTTGGTCAATGTTTTGCTACAATTTAAAGCTGTTGTTACCATTTACCATCCAGTTTATTATTTTAGATATGTATCCATTTTTGCTTTTAATTTCATCAAAGTAGGTTGGACAGCCCAGATGTAGAAGAAAATGCCTCGGCAAGCGGGATTGGTTTAGCTTTAAAAATGTATAGAGCCTGTGTGGTTTTTAAACGCAGTTATATCTATGTTTTGAATTCTATAATAGTGAGTTTAGATAATTTTGCAGACAAAAAATTACCCTGCAGCCGTATTCTGTAACTCGCTAAAGCTAAATTTCCATCGCTAAAAATCTACAAAGATGATTTAGCGATTTTTGGCTACAAATGCCATTTTTGGCCATTCTGCAACGTGCATAGCTAAATTTGGCAATGACAAAAAAAATTGAATTCGCCTCAATTTTAGCGATTAGTGGCGTCGCTAAAATGTTTAAATTTTGTATTCTCTAACGCCAAATAAATAGTTGTTGTTGGCTAAAACGCTAAAATATTGGCAGCGCAAATTTTTAAGTGCTAAAATGTAAGTAAATTACAAATCTTTTCTTTTTTCTATTGTTTCTTGTTAAAAAAAACATTATTACAATATAATGGAAGAAACAACAAAAAGAATTACATAGGAGTAAAAATATATGCTTATTCAGTACTTGGAGGAACACAAACAATTTGCCCATGATAGGTAAAAAATTAATTTCTTCTTAAAGTGAAGCAAAACACAAAAATTCGTTTTTTTAAGATTTGTGAATTCCACAAATGTTTCTGGTTCACATTTAGCTTATTGCGTTCACTACGAGTAATTGCACTTAATCGGCCATGTCACAGAATTCACTTCCGTTCGGAAATGGAACTGAATCGGTTTTTAATTCTCAAAAAACGAAAATCTAAAACTTATTTCGGAATGAAATCTATGCTATAAGACAACACTAGTCTTATTCTTACAACTAAAAATGATTTCATTCCGAAAATTTTTCAGTTCTTCGTTTTTTGAAGAAGTAAAAAAATAATTCAATTCCGTTTCCGAACGGAATTAAACTTGTGACATGGCTGAATGAGTTTATTATATTACGACGCCGATAAAAACTGCTCATTTTCACTTTTTTAAATATTTTTTATTATAAAATGCAGACAATTATTTCTAAACCTTGTGAACGTTTTTTTGTTTATTTAAAATGTAAATAAACAAATACTTTTATGTGATACCGTATTTTGAAAATTTTCACATAAATTCCACATTTGGTAGTATCATGAAAAAATATTGCTTATAATTCATCGACTTAAGTGCTGTTTAAGTAATATTTGTCAAAAACAAAATAAATTTTGAATGGATCTTTCACAATAACTATTTAAAATCTTTATTTCAAAACATATTTTACAACATTATTGAAGAGAAGTTTTAAGAATATTTACGGGATGTAACACTATAATGAATTGCCAAAAATTATTACATTATGTTTATCTCTTTTTAACAGAACTTCATCAAAGTAGAAAGAAAGAAATAGTATACAGTTAGCAAATTAGCTGCGGCGAAAATATAAAAATTTAGCTAAGCAATTTAGCTTACACAATACAGATTTAGCGACATCGCTAAAATATTTGCCTTAAATTTTTTTTAGCATTTTAGCGATCGAATTTTAGTTTTAGCTAAGCGAGTTACAGAATACGGCTGCTGGACTCCACATGGTCATAGTTTTGCAACAATATAAACTTGCTGTATTTCGTTCTACTCTGATACAACTATGTTTAGCTAATAAAGCGTAATAAACGAACGAATTAATTTTCGCATTTGGACAGTGGGAAAACACGCATTTTGGAGGGCATATAGTGTCCTCACCTTGATTGAGTTCTAGTTTTCTTTTTTGGTTCCTAAAACTATTGTTTTAATAGATTTCTTCAAAAACAGTTAGCTAAAATTCCTGAGTTTAGGAGGTTTACCGTCACTTGGCACTACTCTAATTACTTCAATGAATTTTTATATATCCTATATCCGTCAGGAGGCTTCATTCTACACTTTGCTGAAAAACTTTTTTAAATCGGACCAGTAGTTTCAGAAATTACCTTTTGCAAACCTACAAATTTTTCCTGTTTATATATTAGTATATTTACATTATTGTGAAGGATATAAAAATGTACGAATTTTATTGGCAAATTTATTTTAGGTGTCGTAAAGTTTTAAACGATTGTTTTTTCAAACACAACACTTTCATATGGGCGATATCGCAAATTTTCACTTTTTGTATTTTACTAACTTTTTTCTATTACCAGAACTGATTTAAAAAAATTGTTTTATGGAAAACTCGGTTTAGGCTATATCTCGAGTATATATGGAACAAAATTTTCATTTTAGTAACCTCCTTTTATTATCAGAACGGCTTTTGTTTTAGTTCCCTTACGCTACACTTTCATTAAAAAACATCGGTTTAGGCTATATCTCGGATATATGTATGTATATGGGCTGATATCGGAGAAAAATTTGTTTGCCTTGTAATCGCCATGCCAAATAATATTATTAAGTTTGAGCAAAAGGAACAATTTTTTTTCAAAACCTTTCATACAAAATTGCCAAAAAAAAATGGCATTACGCATATATTTCAACTATACGTGCACTGAATTTCGATAGCAAGCCCATGAATGATTGACTAATAGAATAGTGAAAGAAAACAGTTTCTAAGTCAAATCGTTTTCTCAGAAATGGCATTTTAACGGCAGTACTACATATATACTTTATAGAGTCTGATATGAAAAATTATGGAAATTACAAATGTAATCACAAACTTATATACATGGTCTGATAAAAAAATTAAGCATTATTTTCAAATTTCACTTTAAAGTGAAGTATGTTCGACGAATTATGATCTGCGGCTATCAAAAACAACTAACAGTTTTTATTACGCTAATGGCGCGCGCAAAAGTAAACCTACTTTTTGCGTCGTACGCGTCTATGCGTCCTATGCTTTGCCCCCTGAAATTGGACTGATGCTACTTTTTTGGCAGACGCTTAGAACGCGTTAACGCATGTAATGCGTGGCATGGACTTGATAACGCACCAGCCACACATCGATGCTTCTGCGTGAGTTTTCAGCCAAAAACAAAACCGTTCTTGCCTCAACCCCCGTATTCACCGGACTTGGCACCTGCTGACTTTTTTCTCTTCCCAAAACTGAAGCCACCGATGAAAGGAAAACGTTTTGCTACTATTGAACAGATTAAAGAAAAATCGGAACGGGAGCTGTTGGCGATACCAAAAAACGCGTTTCAGAAGTGTTTCGAGGATTGGATAAAATGATGGCATATATGTATTATATCTGAGGGGGATTACTTTTTGCAAAAATATTAAATAAGGATTATTTTTTTATTAGCCCTCGTATACCCTTTAGATTTTTGTAAAGGACATAAAAATAAATAATTTAAATTTCTCCTTTGCCATTTCTCTTAAAATTCGGTAACCTTAATTTAAAGAAATCAAGTAAACTTTTGCATCGAGAGATTTATGTTCGCATTAATATTTGGATGGTGAGCGAGTGGCAGATACATCACAATAAAATACAATCAATCAATTTCAATCATTTATTCTTACCTGCTGTGCTTAGTCCGGGACTCGCTGTAAATTTAGCTACATCTACTATTTTTACGGCAAACTGCTGATTAGACTCTCTGTGTATACAACGTCTCACAATTGAAAATGGCCCTCTAGCAAAATGTAAAAATTATTAATATTTGTAAATTAGTGTGCAATTTGTAATGATTTCTTAATTTTGACTTACTTGCCAATCACTTCACAAAGTTCATACACATCATCAAATAGAATCTCATCATCAGCCATTGTGAGAATACCTTTTTATGTCAGTAGTCCTGAGTTAATGGTTGAAATATTTTATATGTAGCAATTTTGTTGGCTTTGGCCCTTGTTTTCTATAAATGTACAATGATATAATATATAGTGAAATTAATAAACTAAGATTAAAGAATTTCGAGTAAATATGCATACTTCTATTATGTATATACATAATGGCACCTTTTGTGTTTTGCGAATTTAAAAAACGCTCACAACTGTATTATAGTAAGTAAAAAAATCAAGTTTACTTATACATTGATTTATTACGAAACAGTCAAGGGCTTTTTTAAATGGCAACCACAATAATAGAGAATGCCTCATAGTAAATCGAATATGCTTATCCAAAACCAAAAATAATATACATGGTATATACATTATAATTTCCTTCCAAAATCAACAAGGGTTATACGGCGCAGTGTAATATTATACTGTAACGACTTGTGTCATTTCCAACCCATTGTGCAGCTGTTGATCGCTGTAAATTTACACTCACACATACACTATAAAACTACCCAGTGGCAAACTTTCGTAGTCCTTCATTTATATGGCCTTCTGTAAGGCCTTCTTACACATTTTTTTTTTTTTTTTTTTTGATCCAATACTCATTCTCACTTGCCTTCTCAGGAAGACCTCATAGAAGGCCTACTAACTCCCTTCGCATGTGTTTACTACACAAATGTGAAAACAGAACTGACATTAGGGGCCAATCGCAAATTTTTTTTAGCATTTTCTGATAGGAGGATTACCTTTGCGCCACCTTGTATAATTAGCAGGCCGATGTGCGGCAAGAGGAACAGTTTAATATTAAACTTTGTGCAAGATAGCCATAAATCAAAATAGTAAGGAAATCTAGTGTTTTAATACACAGTGGTATAAGTGTAAATAAAGTTATTAAGTGTTTTAGTACTGTGTACCAACAAGTGTGAGTCTCATTATTTCATTTGCAATTGAAGCATTTTTAAAGGCAAAAACATAATATATACATACATAGAGAACGAAAATCTGGCGAGGTTTAAAACAACTGATAATTGATATTAATCATAACTAAGACGGCAATCTTTTCCCTGGATTAATTTTATGGATCTATGGGTCTGTGCAGTCTCTAGGATTCTCTTTAAGATATAGTGGAGGCGTTTTATATCATACAAGGGCTGATTCAAAAGTAGCCGTTATTTAAAATTTTTCCAAACAGTACTTATTTATTCATTAATAACTATCTTTTCCCCTTCAAAGTAGTCCCCCTCAGATATAATACACTTATGCCAGCGTTTTTCCAATCCTCGAAAAACTTTTGAAATGCGCTTTTTGGTATCGCCATCAGCTTCTGTTTCAATTTTTCTTTAACCTCCTCAATCGTAGCAAATCGCTCCCCTTTTATCGGTGCCTTCAGTTTTGGGAAGAGAAAAGTCAGCGGGGGCCCAGTCCGGTGAATACAGTGGTTGAGGTATGGTAACGGGTTGTTTTTTTTTTGCCAAAAACTCACGCACAAACATCAATGTGCGAGCTGGTGCGTTATCATGGTGCAATATCCATTATTGTTTTTTCCACAATTCTGTGCGTTTCTGACGAATAGCTTCGCGCAAACGGCGCATAACTTCAAGGTAGTATTTCTTATTGACCGCACGACCTTGTAGTAAGAGTTCGTGATGCACCACGCCATTGCAGTCGAAGAAAACAGTGAGCAAAACCTTCACATTTGACTGAACTTGATGTGCTTTTTTCGGCCTTGGCTCTTCTGGACGTCTCCATTGGGATGATTGGGCTTTGATTTCAATGTCATAGCCACACACCCATGATACGTTACCAGTTATGACCTTCTTGAGGAAATCTGGATCGTCGTTGATGATGTTCAACACCTCCTGTGCGATGTCCATGCGACGTTGTTTTTGCTCAAAATTTAGTAAAAAATCGAAGAACATACCAAAACATGATTAACATTTTGATCTGTCAAAAACAAACTGAAAATCTGAAATGGCTGATATTGCCAACATATGTAACAGACATGTGTACCAACATAACAGAAAAAAATGCGAAAACCGTACATACGTAACGCACGAAATTTGAAAATAACGGCTATTTTTTTATCAGAACAAGTATACATACACTTTTATAAAAATTTAACTCATTATAATACCGTAAAATTCGAATTCCAAAAAAAAATATATATACATATATAGCTTCGGCGCGAGGATGTACGTCGCGTAAATAAATATTTAATAACCGTGTAGATTTTTTTCATAAAAAACAGAATTTCTAATAGGTATAAATTATATTTCAAAAATTCTTATGTATGTATACATATCTATGTATATCCAAATAGATATATATTCCCATTGTGTATATATACACCAGCTTCTGGGAGCCGAAAATATATGGGCTTCTTATATTGTACAACCGAATGAAAATAACAGCTCGCACGAAAATTTAACAAATCGACAACAATTTCATTTAGTTGTATAACAGCTTTTCAAATAAGCGGTGCATGGTGCAATTAACTAGGTGGCATCACCAGTGCAGGTGCTAATTTTTTGTTTCATATATTTGAGGGTGTCAAAAGTTGTCTATGCTTACACAAAATGGAATGAAAAAATAATGGCTCTATTTGCATTTGCAAAAAGTTTTAGCATATCTTATGTGTATATGAAATACTTAAAACCTACATGCCCTATTAACAATCTTGTGCAAATGGCCTTGTATCATTGCATTTGCAAAATAATGGAGTATATTTTTGCTTTTTCTATTAAAAAAAGTCCATTAACTGCTCTTTAAAGCTTTTTTTCGGCATACATATTTATTTTTGTGTTGGCGGATGCCGTTTGCGTTCCAGAAGCATCCGCCAACACAAAAATGAACTTGAGCACTTTCTTATGGAAAAGCAAAGCGATATAATGTTGGTTTTTGAAACCCATTTGACAACCAACAGTTATTTCAAAATTAATGGGTACGCATTATATGACACTAAAGATCCCCGTGGAAGATCTTGCGGAGGATCGGCAATTCTAATAAAATCCAGAATTAAGCACTATTTGCTACACGAGACATGTGAGGAGTATCTCCAAGCAACAAACATATGTATTGAACATTTTCATCACAAAATTGTTATTTCATCGATTTATTCCCCACCCCGGTTTTCAGTAACAGAAAATCAATATACAAATTTTTTCAATTCACTTGGGCCTCGATTTTTAGCGGCTGGCGGCTATAACGCTAAGCACACTTTTTGGGGATCACGTTTAATTACCTCGAAAGGCCGTGTGCTTTTTGACACCGTTTCCAAAATGGGCTTAGATGTGGTTTCAAGCGGACACCCCACTTATTGGCCGACAGACCGACAAAAGATCCCAGACGTTATAGATTTTGGAGTTGCAAAAAATTTTCCTTTAGAGTGGATGCAAGTGGAGCCTTCGTTAGATTTATCATCAGATCACTCACCCACTATAATCTCTATTTCGTTTCCCCAAGAGATTAGCTCCCCGTTGACCGTCAATAGAGTGAATTGGCTAAAATACAAAAAAATTTTGAGTACACATTGTACTGAAAACATCGCCTTGAGACCCCCGAGGATATTGATGTGTCAATTAACGATTTTTCTGAAAACCTCAAACTGGCCGTACAGCATGCTACCACTAGTCATTTAAGATCTAGAAATGAGAACAATAGAACTTATTCATCTGAAATTGAGCAACTTCTGTCAGAAAAAAGAAGAGTCAGAAGAGAGTGGGAACTTCGCAGGTCGCCCCAGCTTAAAACTAGGCTACGGGAATGCATAACTCAGCTAAGAAATCTGCTTGATATATATATATATATATATATATATATATATATATATATATATATATATATATATATATATATATATATATATATATATATATATATATATATATATATATATATATATATATATATATATATATATATATATATATATATATATATATATATATATATATATATATATATATATATATATATATATATATATATATATATATTTTAGCCATGAAGGCTTTATATCACTGTACAAATGAAATAAAATAAAATTCTTTTTTTTTATAATTAATACAATTTAATTACACAATTAAACACTTTATATGAGCAAAGCAAAAAACGTTAAAAATTCATTACTTTCATTATCAAAAATTAATTGTTGCTTACAGGCCTTTGCGCTCGACGCGGTTAAATTTTTTATCTAATATTTTATATAAGTTAAATTCTTTACTTTAAAAGCACAGTACACATGGTTTTCGGTCGTATCTTTAATGTTTTAAGGTCAACTTAATCTGTTTGACCACTCACTCTGAATACATATGGACAATATTGGTATCTATTAATATTCAGTTTTTGAAGAGATCTTTTGGGATATGCCCTCCCTCACTCACCACATCTGCTTACTGCGTTAAGAAATTTGATTATGAATATGTGCTCAAAACCTTTCAAGTGATAGAAATATTTGGCTGATGTGTGCGATAAGATATGTAATGGAAAATCGCATAACCGTATGTACATATGTACGTAACTAAATATGAATAGGTATGTAAAATTCAGAAGGCCACAGCTCGAAAACTTTACGTTTCCTTGACTTTTTCCGTTATATATTTTCCTAAATTTTTATCTGCATTAAAAACGGAAAAATGTAGGTATATTAAGAGCGTTGGCAAAAATTTTTCCCAAATTTTAATTTTCTTTTTATGACAAATTGGTATTAGAAAAAGAGGTATGTAGGTACGTACGTACGCTATGTATGTATTGGTCAGAGATCAATCAGTCCATTCATTCTAATTCAATTCAAAAAAAAAACCCACCAACCAACTTTTCCATTTTAAAAGCAAACAAATTAGTTTTATGCATTCCTTGACAGTTTGCAGATCAGGAAAATATATACATAAGTACATACTTGCATATGCTTGAGAACAATGTTTGTACCTTTGCATGAACATATATATGTATTTACTTATGTATGTATATTTTAGTAGACTGTTATATACATACATACATACTTATGTATATTTTCAAGAAACGAAAACTATGTACATAGGTATTTTACAAAAAAAAACTGCAAATGAAAACATGGGCGGATGCCTTTACACACTATCAAAAAAGAAAATGAACACGTTAAAGGGAAGAATTAAAAATAGTGTTACTAAGTATTGTATTTTAGACGAATATTGTCGAAAATATTAATTTTTTTCGTACATGTACCTAACACCAAAATTTTTTTGTTAAAATATAAATGATTATAGGTAGTAACTCTCAGATCCATTGAGAAATACAACATAGGGCGGTAACTGTCAATATTGAAACGGAAGTTCTGTGTCATGATTCAAATTAAAGCGAAATAAGACCCATTATCAGAAATGTCATGCAAAAGTGGATAAGTTTTTGTTCTATAAGATAATTTTTTTTACAAAAATTCCTTGACATCGCTATCGTATACTACAATGCGCCTTCGCGCAAACAGAACTATTGTGTCCTCCACCCCACACAAAAAAAATTGATTAATCACCTTTTATATTTGTTTTTATGAATTACTTTTTATGTTTTGAATTTTTTGCAACCATTACTATTTTCTTTAACTAATTTTACACTTCACTATCATTTTCTAAGGTATAAACATTTTTCACTAGATTTGTTTACACTAAAATATGTTCGACCGTGAACAAGAAATACAGAATTACTCTCTTCAAGCACCAAAATAAAATACAATTTTTGTGTAACATTGACTCTTTATTGACTGATGTAGTAACGCCTGTTAATTCATAGCTTTGCCGGTGTTGCCAGTATTTTTTCCACTCTGTGCACTCTTTTTATGCTCCTAGCACAATTTTTCGTGTGAAAAAACAAACCAAGGCGAATCTATATCGGTGAATGCAAGGCGAATTCATTATTAGGTGGATGCATCGGCGAATTCAGGCGAATTCGGTTAATAAGGCGGCACCTTCGCTGTCAAGTTTTGTTTACCTTTTTCGGCGCCATTTAAATTTTTGTACATGTCTTTATCAACTACTTTTGACAGCGTAAGTGTGAATTCGCCTTTTTACACAAACAAAATACCTGTTGTTTTTTTTATTGTTGTATTGTTGTAGCGAAGCGGCTACCTTGTTTTTTGTATCATGGGTGAATGCAAACGGGAAGACGAACTCAGTACCAAGGCGACTTTATACAGGTGAGTGCAAGCGGAAAGGCGAATTCAGTACAATGTATTTTGTTATTGTAAAACACATCGTGAATGTCATAATCTAAATTCGCCTAAGATTGCTCAGCAGAGAAAATATTTTATATAAACGTTAAATATAAGCTTTTATAATTGTTTGTAATTAAAATCACATATTATATTAGTTTTTCACTTAAATTTACACAAATTTCTTGAAATTGCACTAAAACATGCAAAAAAACCTTCAGATTAAAATGGCGCGAAAAATTTTGTAAACAAAAGAAACAAAATTTGACAGTCTCATTGGAAAAAACGCGAGAAGCAAAAAATAATCACCTGTGCTGTTAAGTTCACCTGGTAATGAATTCGCCTTGCTCAGTACTATGTATTTTGTTATTGTCAAGGCAAATTTATACAGGTGAATGCAAGCGGAAAGGCGAGTTCGGTACTATGTATTTTTTTATTGTAAAACATATCGTGAATGTCAAAATCTAAATTCGCCTAAGATTGTTCAGCTGGCAAACAATTTTTTATAAACGTTAAATATAAACTTTTATAATTGTTTGTATTAAAATCACAGGTTATATTAGTTTTTCACTTTTAAATTCACACAAATTTTCTTGAAATTGCACTAAATCATACAAAAAAATCTTCAGATTAAAATGGTGCGAAAAAGTTTGTAAGCAAAAACGCGAGAAGCAAAAAATAATTACCTGTGCTGTTAAGTTCACCCAAGGCGAATTAATTATTAGGTGGATGCATCGGCGAATTCAGGCGAATTCGATTAATATGGCGGCACTTTTTCTGTCAAGTTTTGTTTACCTTTTTCGGCGCCATATAAATTTTTTTACATGTTCGTTATCAACTACTGTTGACAGCTTAAGTGTGAATTTGCCTTTTTACACAAACAAAATACCTGTTGTTCTTTTTATTGTTGTATTGTTGTAGCGAAGCGGCTACCTTGTTTTTTGTATCATGAGTTCACCTAGCAATGAATTCGTCTTGGTTATTTTAAAATATATCGTAAATGTCAAAATCTAAATTCGCCTAAGATTGCTCAGCAGAGAAAAAACTGTATATAAACGTTAAATATAAACTTTTATAATTGTTTGTAATTAAAATCACAGATTATGTTAGTTTTTCACTTTTGAATTCACACAAATTTCTTGAAATTGCACTAAATCATACAAAAAAATCTTCAGATTAAAATGACGCGAAAATGTTTGTAAACAAAAGAAAAAAATGACAGTCTCATTCGAAAAAACTAATAATCACCTGAGCTGTGAAGTTCACCTAGGAATGAAAGAAACTAACAAAAATTTTGTGTTGGCAAAATCTGTCATTTGTTTGAATCTTTCATTAAGTGAAATAGTTTTTAGGAAAATATAGAATTAAGTAATTTAGATTTCGGGATAGAATTTAAATTAAGCGATTCATAATTTAAATACAATTTACGGCACTGTGGAACAACGTTATATATAATTAAAGACACGACTGGTTCGATACAGTATTAAAGAACAAAACTTTTCCACTTTTGCATGACATTCCTGATAATGGTCTTATTTTGCTTTAATTTGAATCATCACACAGAACTTCCGTTTCAATGTTGGCAGTTGCCGCCCTAAGTTGTATTTCTCAATGGATTTGAGAGTTACTATAATCATTATTTTTAAACATATCGCTCCTTTATCGCAGCATAGTCATATCTCAAAAATTGAGCTTTTCGAGTTAACAATGCAGAATTTTTAACAGTACTACCTTTAATATTGTGCCAAAAATTTATTAAAATTACTTTTAAACTGTTTACTTTAGAAGATATTTTCTTTAAAAAATTTCTAATACTTGTATGGAAGCTAAAAATTTGAAATGCGTTTTTCTCGAAACAAGCTTTTTTGGATTATGACTATGTTGCAAATTGCAATATATTCTATATATTTATTCTATGCTATTACTTTGCAAGTGGTATGTATGCATACATATATTTACAAAATTATTTTAAAACTTTGTATATAAGGAACGGTATTTACTGTACTAAAATTCATTTCAACTGAAAACTAATTATTAAAATTACTCTATTTCAGTAATGTATTTATTTATTTACTATTATTATTTATACCAATTAAAAATTTATAAGCAGCTTGTTTTGCATGTGTCCCAGCTGTCTATATGTTATTTCAAAGGAGCTACCCTAATCATCAATAGACTTATACATTTTTGAACAGTATTCTCAAACATTCAACTTTATATCCCAACAATCTAAATAAATTATTGAGAATTTAACAAGAAAAATGTTTTAATAATACCTCTCAAAATACAAAAAAAAAAAACTGTTTATTTTGCTGGGAAGCATAGAAAACAAGCTGTTTATAATTTTTTTTTTATTGGAATCGATATTATAAGCTAATATAAGGGCCACATAAACCACACAAATTACTTGTCTTTCATTTAAAAAGTTTCGGTTTGTACAAACATTTTTGTTCGTTTGTGGGGGAAGAATGTTTGCACGGAAATAAAAAAATTTTGGTTTTTGTGCAAACATTGTGAATGTGTGTGTAAACTTTGTCATTTCTATGAAATTTTTGCAAAGTGAGGTAGGTGGTGGACAATACAAAGTGAATCAAGAAAATTTTTTTTGTAATAATTTTTAGAATTGCGTAAAATTTGACCATTGTTGTGGAAATTAAAAGAAATAAAGATTAAAAAACAGAATATCAAGAAATAGAGGGTAAAATAAATTTGTGTCTTGCAAACTTCTTATGGCGAACAAATTGCCAAAACACAATGGCCGTCTACTCTCATTGAGCTCTAACAGACGAGAACAATTTTTTGTTCTTTTAAGAACAGACGAGAATAATTAATCCGGCATAACCAAGGCGACTATACAGGTGAATGCAAGGCGAATTCATTACCAGGTGAACTTAACAGCACAGGTGATTATTTTTTGCTTCTCGCGTTTTTTCCAATGAGACTGTCAAATTTTGCTTGTTTTGTTTACAAACTTTTTCGCGCCATTTTAATCTGAAGGTGTTTTTGCATGATTTAGTGCAATTTCAAGAAATTTGTGTGAATTGAAAAGTGAAAAACTAATATAATCTGTGATTTTAATTACAAACAATTATAAAAGCTTATATTTAACGTTTATATAAAATTTTTTCTCTGCTGAGCAATCTTAGGCGAATTTAGATTATGACATTCACGATATGTTTTACAATAACAAAATACATAGTACTGAATTCGCCTTTCCGCTTGCACTCACCCAAGGCGAATTAATTATTAGGTGGATGCATCGGCGAATTCAGGCGAATTCGGTTAATATGGCGGCACTTTCGTTGTCAAGTTTTGTTTACCTTTTTCGGCGCCATTTAAATTTTTTACATGTTCTTTATCAACTACTTTTGACAGCTTAAGTGTGAATTCGCCATTTTACACAAACAAAATACCTGTTGTTTTTATTATTGTTGTATTGTTGTAGCGAAGCGGCTACCTTGTTTTTTGTATCATGCACTCACCTGTATAAAGTCGCCTTGGGTGAATGCAAGCGGAAAGGCGAATTCAGTACTATGTATTTCGTTATTGTAAAACATATCGTGAATGTCATAATCTAAATTCGCCTAAGATTGCTCAGCAGAGAAAAAATTTTATATAAACGTTAAATATAAGCTTTTATAATTGTTTGTAATAAAAATCACAGATTATATTAGTTTTTCACTTTTAAATTCACACAAATTTCTTGAAATTGCACTAATTCATGCAAAAAAACCTTCAGATTAAAATGGCGCGAAAAAGTTTGTAAACAAAAGAAACAAAATTTGACAGTCTCATTGAAAAAAACGCGAGAAGCAAAAAATAATCACCTGCAAAATAGTCACCTTGGGCATAACACATATACGTATACACAGCATTGTGTATACGTATATATGTATTCGTGTGCCCATGAAACAAAAATAACACTGGTTTACAGCCAAAAAATACCAAGAACGCCACATGCCTAGATAAGTTAATTCGGACCTCCTGAACACGAAAAACGCTGTAAGTTTTTTTTCTAAGTACCGTTTTTTATATAACGGTACTTTTGTGTTTTTTTGGCGTATGGTCCCACTCAAACACTTGTGGAGCCCAACCAAAAAGTCCGATCGAGATAAGTGGCATATCGTTGGAAAGGTAATTGAACGGCTTTATCGCCGATATAATGCGAATTTCTTCCTAGCATCAGAAAATTGTCTGATTAAGTGGGTATCTTGTCTGCAGTTAAATTTTATATCAACATATAGTAAAAACAATTGATATAAACGATATTAAAGGTATGTTCCACGAGATCTCGGATTAGTTCGGACTAATGAGACTAAAAAGCAAATTACTCTCTAAATTTGCGAAATTTACCTAAAACTGCTGGAACGCAAAAAAAAACACAATTGTGCATTAAAAAAAAGCAAAATTAAAAGCAATACTAGAGAGCTCGATTAAGAGATATTGTATATATGTAAATAGTAATAGTGTTTATATAGTGTAACGGCCTTATATATAAATTTTTTTTCGTGTTTATTAAGCTCTTATTACACAAATTTTGTACAGAAATCAGTACAATAACAGCTTAATAAACATGAAAAATTTTTTATAAATAAATATCTTTTCTAGTCAATACATAAATAAAAAATAGATATGTTATTCAAACGTAGCAAATCACCATTATTCTATAACAATACCTACTTGAAAAATGCCACTCACGACAATGCTGCATGTAAATGACCGTAATCACATTATTTTTATAATAATATACCTACATATATGCATGTATAATTTGTCCAAACAATATAAGGATAGTTATTAAGTACTCATGTATACCTACTTATACATTATAACACTACTCTAACTTGCAAATTTTAGCTAGTAAAGTTTTCATTTACTTAATACAATACTCTCATTTTCTCTCAAAATTGCACAAAAATTGTTACGTGGAACGCTTTTGGACTAGTTCGGACTGTTTCGTTATTCACATGGAACACATTTTAAATCATGTTGATCGAGTTTAGTAGTATACCTTTTATTTCTTTTTTACATGTTTTCTTAACGTAACAATTAATGTATATGTAAGTATATGCATGTAGGCATTTTTCTACATGTAAATTTAGAGATTTATTTTGTTTAATTATGTATGATAAATTCCCATTTTACACTCGATTTTACATAAAGAGAGACCTACATAATTTAATGTATGTACGTACGGAAAAATGTAGACTTACCACGAGCAATTACAATTGTTCAGTTTTATTAAGAAGATACGTTGTACTACACTTCTATGTAAGTATGTACATACATACAACATAACCTTTTAAAATTTCGTAATTTAACTTTAAATTATTATACAAAAAAATAATTAAAACTCGCCATATATAGTTTGAGGTTCAAGTTCATTCCTGATAGTGAGAAAATACTGAATTGTATTATTTTCACCCATCTTTCATATAGGCCTATCTTTAGTCAAGTTGTAGAATGTATCTTCTCTTGCATATGTATGTTAATTTAAGACTCGGGGTAACGGCAATAGGAATTACTCTCTACAAGTTCATGTGGTATCCACTCCTCATATAAAGGCAAGCGATTCTTAAGCGTTTCAACTTCCCGTAGTATTCGTACAACGTTACCACCAATAAGTTTTTTTATAGCTGCATTACCCCAAACCCGGTCACGGGCTAACTCAGCTAATAGAAAAGCATACCCTTTAGGTGCTCCACTTAAACCAATGTGATCAACACCAGCAACCTTGCGAACATAATTTATGGCATTAATAGCTTCGCGAACACTTATCAAACGCTCGCCGCAACGTTCAAGATTTAGCATGATGACTCCTCCGTTGTCGGGAAGTAAACTGAAAATCGATAGTGAAAAATTATAATACTGTGCTTAAAAACAAATACAACAAACCTGAGTACACGATCAGGGATAGCAGCTACGTTTGAGCTATTACAAAATGATGAAGGTGCCGAGTTTATTAAAAGAACAGGCGCTTTTGCTGTTCGAAGAGCCGCTACCATTGCGATTTCCGAGAGATGAGAGATTTCAATTAGTATTCCAATACGATTCATTTCAAACAACATGGTCTAAAAACGAAAAAAAAAATTCTATAAATACATACATACATATGTATTTGTTTTAACCATTTTTATATATATGTATGTATGTGTATAATTTTTTTTATGTCACTTAAATGTAAGATCTTTTCTACGATTCTTATTTTTTATTGGTTTTTTAATCTTGGACCAGTACTCAGGAGACGACCCCTACATATACAGTGTATTGGACTGGAAGAAAGAAAATAGGTTAAGAGGAGAAGGAAAGAAATGCATAATATATTTATGTTCGCACATATGTTTATGTAATTGGAGTTTTTTAAAATAACTCGAATAATGATAATGGTTTTACAAAATGCATCTTGATACACTTTGGCTTTGCTAATTTGCCGAAGCACTGTGTTACATTAACTAGAATTAGAATAGACATTGATGACTTGTTTTACCTACATATGTATGTATGTACATACGTACTTATTCGCTTGAGCTAGTAATTTTTGTTGAAAACGCAATCACTTCCAATTACGGATCATTAAGTTTATTCCTACAAATATTCCATTGAGTTTAAAGATATATGTATGTACATACTTATGTACCTAATTTTAATACACTTAAGCACAGTACTAGGATGTTGTAAACTTAAAAATAAACACATACATACATATGTATGTATGTACATAATTCTTATGTATTTTTTGAAAGATCGGTAAATATTTAAAGTAAGATGGAATGTGTATATACATAAGATAATTTTATATGTTTTTTTTACAAAATTCAAAATTAGTTGCACCTTACTTTGCCAAAATTATTAATTGAATTGGTCGCATTTCCCTCAACGAAATAGTCCAAGTTTTTCGTAGATGCTGCCCATGGGGTTGTACATTCAAGACTAGTTATTGAAATAAAACGAGCACCTAATAAATACATTGAGCGGAGAACTGCTAAACTAGTTCCCAAAGCATGGCCGCCTCCAAGCCCCATCAACACTGCAACTTCACCGCGTATGTGTGTTTGTTCCATTTCATCAGCTGATTCAACTATATGCATTGAATCGGTAACAGCTGTAATGCGCTTAGCCTCATCAATTCCTTCCAATGCCAACTGTACAGCATCCAAATATTGAGCTCCACAAGGGACGGCAATAGGCCACAATACCGCCCCAACATATTTTTGGCGCATTTCATTCATGCTGTTGCTGTAATTTTGCTCTCGTGCTGGCACCCAAGAGCCCTCAATAAGAGGAGCTTCACTTAGCAGCCGTCTTATAAAAGTCAATCGTGCTTCTAATAACGAAGATTGTCTAAGCTGTAAAGCAAGTGGAATTCCACCTGCCATGGCAATGCATGCCAGCATTACTCCTAATACAATAATGATTCGTTTACTTCTAGACTTTTTTATTTCTGATTCTGTTGGTGAATCCATTCCCCCTGAACTTGCACAAGGATCTTTAATATACGGTGATATACCACCATTTTGCATTTTTTCACTTCCAATCTTCGTAATTTCTGGAGGCAGTTCAACAATATCTGCAATTTCCGTAAAAACAAAACATTGTTGCTTGCAATGAGGCTGATGTTGGTGGTGTGGATGCATTGAGTGTACTTCAATGAAACCGTGGTTTGGAACCGCGTTCATTTTTTAAGTCTGCAAATATTGTCCACTACTTGAGCATAAAACAAACGATGAAAAACTTGAAATTTTCGTAAAGAAATTAGCTTTACTAGTAGATATATGGACCTTTTCCAACTTTATTGATTGTGTATATTGTATCTATGTGTATGTACTTATGTGCGTATAATCCTGCTTTACATTGCCATTTTGCAATTTAAAAAGCTTCTGCGCAGTTGCTGGAATGTGAAATCTTATATCAATAAAGCGTTATAATTAATTTAATAAAATAAAAATATTAATATTTTTAATGAATTCATAGTAAAAATTTCGAAAACATATATGTTATACCATGTCAATATATATATCACATGATCATAGTTCCTATTATATACATATATATCACAGATATATTCTGTGATATATATAAAGCCTTCAACGAGGTGTTTTTAATCGCCACACTTAAAATTGAAAATAAAACACCGTGGCTACTTTAGTCGAAAAGACTTGCCATTTATTTTTAATTTTTAAAGTAAAAAAGTTCATGTCACTATTTACCAGTGGATATCTCTGGCAAATCGAGTTGAAAATATAAATAAACGCACGTGCAAAAAACTATTCAAATTAAAATATTTGTAAATAATGATTGATATTGAAGGCTACAAAGGTATGTGGTTCTTTAGTTAACACTTTTTTAGTCGTATTATTTGAGTCTTCTAAATTTGCAGTCGTTCCCCTACGCCTATCTTCTGATGCTCAATATTGTCATAGTATTTTTATGAAGGAACACTATATACGACTAATTGACCCGAATAAGCCCAAGGGACGTACACTTTTCTTATTGAATATACCACCGTATATAACAGAGAAGAGTTTGGAGGTGTTCTTCAATAAGACTTGTTCAGTTATATCTGTATCATTTGCAGAAAAACCTGGAAGAGATGAAACGATTAAATGGGCAGAAAAGGTCAACGAGTTTTCGAATAAAGCAGCACCTTTCACATTTAAAGTTGCCTATATTGTTTTTAAAACGAGCAATAATGTAGAAAGAGCTTTACAAATTACCAGCATTGATTTATTTGATACCTCGGGACAACCAATCGTTGAAAGTGGTATGCAGTTATGGCATTCAGAATACAAACAAAAACTTTTAAATCCATCCGAAACACAGAAGTGTATTGACGAATTCATTTCCGATTATGATGAACGGGAAAAGCAAGCTGCAAAAGATATGAAAAACACCGAAGCTGATGCAGATGGTTGGGTGACAGTAGGAAGGAAAGGTCGAAATTCGGGATTTGAACAAAAGGATACAGTCATTAACAAATTAGAGGAAAAAATAGAACGGGGGAAAAAGAAAAAAGAGCTAACAAACTTTTATACTTTCCAAATAAGGGAATCAAAAATGAAAAATATCATTGAGTTAAGAAAGAAATTTGAAGATGACAAAAGAAAAATCGAATCCTTAAAACAGACTCGAAGATTTAGACCATTCTAAAATAGCTTTACAATGAATTCGAAGGCGAACATTTTCTAATTATCTTAAAATTGCCTAAACCTTTTTAAATTGTTAAACTGCGGTAAGCATCCAAGTATTATGTTTCGGTGTTACAGAAAGCCGTGTACAACATTATCCACCTCTTCAACAAAGTTCGTGTGTTACTTTCCATTTCGCGACTATAAAAGGAGTCTTTCCCGTAATAAATTTTATATAAATACATTTCTTATTTAACTTAAGATACATACATATTTAGGTGGGTGGTCAAATTTAGCATTTATTTGCGGAAATAACTATTTTCATTAAATTATGAGGCGGTAATGATTCCAGGGCGCACAACATTTGAGGAATGTTGCCATAGACACATTTGCTGCTTAGACTAACTTGAACTGCCTGGGCGTAACGTTCCAAACATTTCTGAAAATCGTCATTTTGCGATGGATCAATACCTTCAGCTGTAAGTCGAGCAGCATGATTTTTTAAAGGTACCGCGGTCATAGCTAGATGTTGAGCATTTAGAGCTGTGGGTGGTACGTTGTTTATAATTTCCAAAAGCGTTTGAAGCAAAGACAAATGTAAATTACTGTATGCGCTACGATTCGAAACAATTGGGGATAGAACCGACCACCTTATTAGCCCTGCTAATGGTGTAACAACAGGCATTGCTATAGCACCCACTGGAAGCGCTAGGGGTTGCTGTGACGCTAAACATAGAGAAGGATTCTCAGTAATCCATTCACAGACAACATCTAAAAGGCCATCGGGTGGTGCCGTCAGACATCCTCTTTGCTCATTCAAGTACAGATCTGCTACAGCAGTCATCAAGTTTGCAGCGAAGTGGGGAGCGACCATAGGCAACTGCCTCAGCTGTTCCGAAATTTTGCGAGAAAATATTATAAAGTCGCTAATCAAGCTCTGAGCAACTTCAATTGAGGGGGGCGTCGTGCACCCTACTTGCTGCATCCAAGTACCTGCAGATGATAACAATGGAGCCACCGAACCAGATACTGCGGTGCTTATAAGTTTGCACAATATTTTTGTGCGTTGTGGCGTCAAGTTAGCGCCAAACAATGAAAGAAAAACTGCATTTCGTGTTGAGTCTGGTCCGGGTTGTGAAAAAAATTCAATCAAAACAAGTATCAGTTGGAATTCCTGAATTTTATTCAAATGCATACTGCCATATGACTGAGGTGACTGCCCTCTGCGGACATCGACATCCTTGCTTCGCTCTAAGAACACAAATTCCGATATTAATTGCATAATAAAATTTTGCTTTCCGCGGCCAATGATTATGTTTTCTGTAATATAGTATATATAAATGCTTTGCAAAACTTTGCATTTTAAAACTGTGTTGCACATACTACTTACCTATTCGAGGTAGAGCTTCTTTCACACAGCCAGGAAATTCCAATTTTCTTAAAGAGTGTTTTATATCGGACTGATTCATTTCTTAACAGATAAAATATAAAATCAAAAAAGTCAAGTACATCAAGATGTAGTTTCTACTACTCTGTGCGAAGTTTCTCCTCTATGGCGAAGTAAATCCGTGTTGAATTTGTGCTGATTGTTTTGTTTATATTTTGATATGTACAAATATTAAAATAGCTGGAAGCAGAAACATGCGCCGATCAAAATTTTCGGCGGCGGCGGCTGAACGATAATACGTCTGCGGCGGCGGAAATTCGGCTAAAATCGACTGAAAACAAGTGTGGTAAATTCGGTTGGGCCGAATCTAAAATACTCTACTTTAAAAATTTTAACTAAATATGGTCGGTTATATATGAACATATATCGGAATTTTCTATTTTCTGTATATTAGTAACCTTTATGACGAGAATTGCTTTTCAGAAAAAAAAATGTTAATAGAAAATCGGTTCAGGCTATATCTCGGGTATATATGGACCGATATCGGAAATGTTCATTTTCCATAATTATATAACCTGATTTTATTACCAGAACTGTTTTTAAGCAAAAAAATTTGTTTTGTGCTTACGCGGCATTTTGATGAAAACTTACTATTGCGATGCGACAGAAAAATCGAAGAATTGGTACTCTTCATTGCGTTTTCGTATATTCTTTTCGCGTTCAATTTTTTCCTGTCGCACGTTTTATTTTGTAATTTCTCGCTATTGTTTACTTTGTGATACCAGTGTTGCTTCATTTTTACTTTTCGCATCGAACTTACTCTCGCTTCGCAATAGAGAGTAACCTCCCTGAAAAAAATTAAATGTAAACAAATGTGTGATGTATATTTGCATATTTACTATAAAATACGTATGTGCCGATATAAAAACATTTGTATTTTTATATAATGAAATTTGAGATATGGAATATAAATATAACATAAATTAAAGTTATTTTTTTATAAACTCATTCATTCATTAAACTAATTTATGTTTTAAGGTCACATAGTTTAGATCAGAGCAATAGATATTTATTTTCCAACAATCTCCATCATTTATTTAGATTGTTGGGATATAAAGTTGAATGTTTGAGAATATCTTTTAAACGTTATAGTCTCCTGATGATTAGGATAGCTTCTAGAAGATAGGAATCATAAAAACAAGCTGTTTATAATTTTTTAATTGGTATCAATATAAGAATCCAATATAGTGAATAACACTCAATTGTTTGAGTTTTTTTTCTCTATTTTTTATACTTTCAAAAACAAACCGTAGCAACCAATGGTTGCTCATTTGTTTGAAAGTTATAAACTAAAGTAGAGACGTGTGCAAAGGAAAACCCCCTTTTTTGTGTTTTGACAGATAGATATTATTAAAACTTTTTTCTTTTTAAATGCTCAATAATTTATTTAGATTATTGGGATATAAAGTAGAATGTTTGAGAAAACTTTTTAAGTGGTGGTGATTAGGGTAGCTCCTATGAAATGTTGACACATAGACAGCTAGGAAACATAAAAACAAGCTGTTTATAATTTTTTAAATTATTTTTTCTCAATAATTTTTGAGTTTTTATTTTGTTTCTATATATGAAAAATATGTTATTTATATAAAAAATTTTAACTTATTGCAACTTTTTCTTCGTTCTTGGTACCATTAAATGCGTAACAAATATTTGCAAAACAAACTGTATTAGAGAAATGCGGTCATGTTTGCAAATTTTTCCATCACTTTTCAATTACAGTTCCATGCAACTAGTTGCAAGAAAATCTACACAACATGTTTTATTTTATGTAATAACTATGATGTAACTATAGTCAAAGTGTATTCCCGGCTTACCCGGCTGAAATCGGCTTGGCGCAGGTATCTGGCTGTAAGCCGGATTTAACTACATATATAGGTGCTAAGACTGCCGCAGCTGACAAGGTGTTTTAACGTGGCAGCGCTACGCATGTGACATGTGACAGGAAAAAATACGCCAGAAAACACCATGATCAAAAAGAATTGGTTACTATTTATGAATTTGTTATTAATGCAAAAAACACGAGGAATGTATGTATAGACATATAAACATATATATTTGGTTACAAATATGATTTGTTAAAATTTAACTGCTATCCACACCTGACATGAGAACACTAACAGGAACAGCAAAATACTGTTACTGTCTGGTGTAGACTTTGAATGTTACTGTTTTCTTGCCGTCTTGACACGTCTGTTTTAAAAGCTCTGTCTTAACAGAAAATGACACTTTAATATGAAAAAGTAAAAATAGTTTCAAATTAAAAGATATTGCCAAAATAAGTTTAAATTCTTATTTTAGATTGCAAATTTTGCAATAAAAACATATTTTTTCTACAAACTGTAAAAAGAACATAAAAAGTGATTGTGCTTTTATTGACGGAGTTGAAATAATGAAAAATCAAGACATACGGGTACTCCACCATGTAACAATCAGGCCGTCAAAGGTATGTTTTAACAGTATGTCTTAACGGCATTTCATGTCTAATGTAGACGGGCAGTTATGTCCAATACACATACGTATTCCACACCGAACATATTATGCTGTTACTGCACGTCTCCATTCGCAATATTTATTTTCGAACATAAGCAATAACATCGGCAGAATAACAGCAAAAATATGTTCATGTTCAAGCTTATGTTCTTATTTGTGGAACCCGTATTGTGTATTGGACTTAAATTTAAAAATTTCGTCCCGAATGGTTTCGTTAGTACGAACACGTAACGATGTACTTACATGTCCAATATACTAATAACAATAATAAAATAATGTAAATTTTGAAATAAATAAAACTTATTGATTTAAAATATTAAATTTTCTTTGCTTATTGTGAATTTAAACTATCATGTTTGCAATAAATAAATAAAAATATAACATTTTTTAATTTATATTTGTAATAAAATAAATATTCACATAATATTTGATACATAATCGACATGTTTATCTTTTTTATTTTTAATTTAAACAAATTTATAATTATTCCACAGCCACAAGCATTTTTTTTATACCCTAATAACAATGTTGAAGAAAATGCAACTAAATTTGACAGTTTATGTTGAACATTATTTCTTTCAAAAAGGTGCTAACAACTATTTCGCAATACATTTGCAAATAAATGTTTTTGCGGTCCACACGTGGACATATGGTGTTGACAATAGAATTTGACAGCTGAGAACATAATTATTTCCAAGTTTATTGCGCATGGAGACCCCAAGTTAATCTATCGACGTTATTTCTTATCAGCTCGACCACACTGGCAATTTGATGTGTCTTAATACTAGCAATAACGCCGGCAGAATTACGTCATCAAATTGCTAATGTTCAACGCTGTATTTTTAGCTGGCGAACATGTAAATCTCTTAAAACATTACTCAAGATATTTTGGCGAGGAAGCTTGCGCATGTTTTAATTAATTGTAATTGTTTTATTTTTTTTATTCTTTTAAAAATGAGTGCTTTAAATGCATCAATCTTCGAGCACTCCATTTCTTTTTTTTATGAACTCAAAAATGTAAATAATTAAATTTTTTCTGTTGATAAAATCACTTTTTATAATCATTTGCACGTTTGTCTATATATATTGAAACGTATGTTTGTATGTATGTTCATAAACATCAGTGATGATAAGTGAATTTTGACAGCTTATGATCAAAGATAATTGCTCAGCAATGTCTTCTAGCAATAATTGCTGACCATGTGTTTGAACACATATTCGTGTGGTCCACACGCAAATATCTTGTGTCGGCAATCTTGCCACGGCAATAATTGCCCGTGTGGACGGGTAGTATGTTCGGAAATAAATATTGCGCGTGGAGATGTGCAGTTACCTGATCAAAATTTCATATACCGAGTGCTGCCACCTTGTAGATGTTAATACATCATGTATAAAACGTCTATAAGGTGGTAGGGCTACGCAAAGTATATTTAAGTGTATCCTGGGGCTACGGAATGCGATTGGTTTTTGCTGCTGGCAATATGGTAAGGCATTTACGTCAAATGCTTTGTTTACATTTTCGAAAGTGCATTTAGTGTTTTATTCTGAATTAAACATTTAAAAATTATTTCGTGAGCATAAAAACAATTCAAATAAATATAATTTATAATTGTGCAATGGTACTTTCATAGTTTATAATTGTGATAAAAGTTACAAATGTTTTTGACAATCATACTTACCATTGTTGTAATTTTTCTTCAGTACTGCCACCTCTTAGACATTAATGCACCTTGTGTTCATTCACCAAAGATTGGGTACCATGTGTTGTCGGTGTTTTATTGTTTGCATTAATCCAAATAAATTTAGTTAGTAAAGTTGTATTTTTCGTGGCAAAAAGTTTAAAACAGTAATAAAAAATGAGTAAAATGTTTGAAAAAGCTACGGATTTTTCAGGATTGCACGCGTCTTTTAAGGTGATATATTAATATAACAATTGTGAACATTTTCACGCTCTTTTTATGCATTAAATTTTTTTCTTTTAGGACGCTCTACAAAAGGCTTTCGAAGAAGATGATGTAAAAATTTTGAGAAAGTCATATGACAGTTTTTTGCACAATTCTGATCATGATAAAAAGCCACCAATGGACCAGGCTTTCAGAGAACTGCTGATATTCAGAATGAGCAACGACGTGCAGTTAATTGGAAAATTGGTTAAGCTCTCTGTTGCTGCAGTTAGAGTTGAAATTGTGTCAGTAACAATTCCAGTTGTCTTATTGGGTGACATTTTCGAAACTGTAACTTTGGATAAGTGTGAGAAAATATTTAATTATGTTGAAGATATGGTGGAGATTTGGAAGGAGGAAATATTCTTTGCTTCTTGTAAAAATAATATACTTCGGATGTGCAATGACCTCTTGAGAAGGTTGAGCCGAGCCCAGAACACAGTATTTTGCGGTAGAATTTTACTGTTTCTCTCGAAATTCTTCCCATTTTCGGAAAGGTCCGGGTTAAATATTGTTTCCGAATTTAATTTGGAAAATGTTACAGATTACGGCATAGATGGCAAAGACTTGGACGACACATTGGAGGATATTGAAGATATTCCAATAAAAATTGATTACAATTTATATTGCAAATTTTGGTCTTTGCAAGATTTTTTTCGAAATCCAAATCAATGTTATAGTAAAGCCTCGTGGAAAATGTTTCAAACCGTAAGCTTTTCGTTTTGATTTTACTTGAATTTTTCCTTACTTTTATTTTCATTATTTTAGCATGCTACAACAGTTCTTGAGTCTTTTGCAAGTTTTAAACTTGAGGACTCCCGATGTGGTTTAACACAAGAAGACAGTAGTGGTGATTTAAGCGAAAATGTTGGCTTGGATGAAGACAATATGGATTTGAAAGCTGCTATTAATCAGTCTGTGCAAAAAGTCGACCATTTCTTTGCGAAATTCTTGACGAATCCAAAACTTTTGGCTCTACAGCTTTCCGATACAAATTTTCGACGCGCAGTATTGGTGCAATTTCTCATCTTATTTCAATATTTACAATTGACTGTTAAATTTAAGTCGTAAGCATTTTCGCCTATATGTATATTAATTAACCACTTTTAAACAAACTTGTACACATTTCAGAGAATCGAATACACTCACGCCACTTCAAACTGAATATATAAAAGAAACGGAAACTAAAGTTTATCAATTACTAGAAGAAACGCCACCAAATGGTAAACGTTTTTCTCGAACAGTAAAGCATATGTTAATCCGCGAAGAAATGTGGAACAATTGGAAAAACGAGGGATGTAAAGAATTTAAAAAACCAGAAACTGCAATGGCAGACAATCCACCGCCTGCAAAAAAAGAACGCAAAACTTTGGGCGACTGTTTAAGAGAAGCCAACAGACAATCGAAATTCTTCCTAGGCAAGTAAGTCAAAGAAAATTATATTTCAATACAACAGTTAAAAAGGAAGATTTACCTACCCACTCCATAAAACTGTTCACAACATAATTTTGTTAATAATTAATTCTTGAACCACAGCTATCTTCCATTTCATATAAAAAAATTTAAACAATTGTGTCTTATTCGCTATATTAGCTTCTGACATTGATACCAATAAAAAATTATAAACAGCTTCTTTTCTGTTTCCCAGCTATCTATATGTCGACATTTCATAGGAGCTACCCTAATCATCAGTAGACTTTGGACATTTTTTCAACTTTATATCCCAACAATCTAAATATAGCGAATAAAAAACTCAATTGTTTGAATTTTTGTTCTCTGCTTTTCGATACTTTCAAAAAACAAATTGTCGCAATCAACGGTTGTTCATTTGTTTGAAAGGTGGAAACAAATGTTAGAGACGTGTATAAATGAAAAAGCTTGTTTTTGTGTTTTGACAGATACTATTAGAACATTTTTCTTTTAAAATTCTCAACAATTTATTTAGATTGTTGGGATATAAAGTTGAATGTTTGGGAATATCCTTAAAAAATGTCCAAAGTCTACTGATAATTAGGGTAGCTCCTATGAAATGTCAACATATAGACAGCTGGGAAACATAGAAAACAAGCGGTTTATAATTTTTTATTGATTTATTAGAAGTAATTAAAACACGTTCAACCTCAGAACAAATTCAATGTACATATTTTTGAAGCCTTGATTGTTTGGATTTTAATGTACAGGCTCCAAAAGCTTACTATGAAACCTATACAGATTTAATTAAAAAATGAAAATTTCAGAAATTTTGCAATCATTTGAAATACCAAAAATTGGTTTCTAATACCATTTAGTTTTGAAGGATATCTACATACATACATTTTCCCCCCGGAAAAGTGAGAATACATGTATGAAAAATCCTAAAAGGGTAATTAATTAAACGACAAAAAGTCAAAAATTTCAAATACATCTGTCTTCAAACAACTAAACAATAAACATAATTATGTTCATATAAAGTCATGCTCTTGTTTCTTCATATACATACATATGTATGTTTTGAGTACTAAACAGATTACAAAATCGGCCCATTGGCATGAAAATCAAGATTGGATTCTACGCAACTAAACTTAAACAAATTTTCTAAATTCAGTGGCTGAGGTTCTTGTTGGTAATCAAAAAATAGTTAGAATATTCCTTTAATTCTTTTCTGTTTCATTTTTATTGTTATTATTAGTGTTTATTGAAACAAGCAATTGATTAATATATGTATATAATAAATTTTTCGAAAACTATTTTAGTGACGTGCTAACGCGTTTGTGGAACTATTCCCCTGATAATCTACAGGCGTGCAAAAGTGAAGAAAGGAATTTTTTACCTCAGGTCGAAACATATTTAGAAAGTTCTAGAGATAAAAACGATACATCTTTCGAATGGCGAGCATTACGTTTGTTAGCCCGACAATCTCCACATTTTTTCACTTTTATCAATTCACCATCATATAAAATATCAGATTATTTAGAAGCAGTGCGTAAACGTTTGACTAAGGAACGTTTAGATGCTGCCAAACAAGCAGTTACTAACGCCAATGGCTCGAACATTGAAAGTATGCAAACATTATCTGAATCAAATGAACAAGAAACAGTTGCATTGCAGGAGCAAGAAAACGACAACGATGGAAATGAAGAAGGTGTGTTAGGAGAAGAGGAAGAAACAAATGATTTAGATAAAGCGGAAGAGGACAATAATGACCATTCGAAGCTGGTAACAGCATCAAAAGAACAAATAGAGGAACTGGCACCGCTAATAGGCGACGAGTGGAAAAAACTGGGTAAAAAATTAGGATACACAGCAGATGAACTTTTGTATTTCGAAACAGAGCATATCGACCGGGATGGTGGTTGCGTAGCAATGCTTATCAATTGGTTCGCTGATGATGACGATGCAAGCTTAGACAATTTAGCATATACTATGGAGGGTCTGGAAATTAATACTGCTGCCAAAGCTGTAAAAGCTTTAATTGACCGCTTATCTAATAAGGCATTCTCTGACAGAGATGATGCGTACATTAAAATAGATTCGACCAGTTAAAAAATTTCAAATTTATTTTATTAATGAAAACTAAATTCGATTTATAAAATTTATCACATGTAGGAGTAGATAAAGCATTATTTTTTACGTATATGTAAGTATGTGTAAGTATTCTTTGTTAGGATAAAACAAATAAAAATTTGAAAACATTAGATATTAAAGTACACAATTTGCGTGTTTATTATTTCGTTAAAAAAAACACGTAGAAATGATTTCAGCTTTGGCGATAAGTCTTAAGAACGCTTTTTGACTGGTTTTGATTTATTGTGTTGCATATTAGCGCACTTGGGTATATGACGTTCGGCAGCTGATTCGTTGAAACGTCTACTGCAATGGGGACATTGAACATAATCGGGATTTTCCGATGGTGGCGGAGGAGGCAAATCACTTAGCTTTCCTCCCTTTGCTAAGTGGGCCTGAACCTTTTTTGCCTCCCGGATGGCCGCTATAAACTCTTCATGCTTTTTTCTCCAATTGCTCTTCTTTTCACCAGAATTTTTAGCTGCTTGAGCTGTAGAATGTACAGGCTTTACGTTTTTCGTTAGAGGCGTGCTCAAACTTTTGCCTTTTCTTAAATATTTTTCAGCTTCTGTACCTCTTACGCGATGTTTGGATGCATCAAATATTTTCCGTTTTTTACTCATCATCTTTCTACACACTTCTTCATGTTTGTCTAAACGTTCTTCGTTGAAGTGGCGTTGGCAATGTTGACATGCAGCCATGCCAGGTGGAGGAGTGCTTATTCTAGGAGGCGGTTTTACCGACTGCAAAAATTTAAGGCAATTCAATTAGTTTGACCCAAAAAAGATATTTTACGTTCTACTTCTTACCAAAACGAATGTTGCTGGTTTGGTGTTGCAAGTTTTGTTGCTGACAGCCTAGAAATGGAAAGAAAATTGTTATACATAACGTATGTACATATCGCTCCTTTATTGCAACAAAGTCATATCTCAAAAAATGAGCTTTTCGAGTTAACAATGCATAATTGTTAACAGTGCTACCTTTTATATTTATTCAAATTACTTTTAAACTATTTCCTTTAGGAGATATTTTCTAAACAAATGTTCTAAGACTTGTATGGAAACTAAACATTTGAAATGCGTTTTTCTCGAAACAAGCTTTTTTAGTTATGACTATGTTGCAATAAAGGAGCGATATGTCTACACTTATATATATGTATATCCTAACTTAATTGGAAATACATAATACAGAAGTTGATAAATTTAGTTGCAGATTTGATAGAAAAATAAAGGAGAAAATGAAAATAATAGTTTGTTTTTTAATTATGTACATACACAGTTTTAGCTAATAACAAAAAGTTTTGACATCTTTTCAACAAACAATTTTAAAATGAGTAAAAAAATATTAAAAAAAACTTGAAGATCTCGGAGTTATTAAGTTTGGAATATGTTATGTTGATCTGACCGGTGTAACCGTAATAATGTAACTGAAATTTTAAACCTATTCTATTAATTACCTTGTTTTTATTTGCCGCTTTGCTCGATAAAGTAACTTGTGGTGGTGGTGATTTTAGAGGGTTAGATGTACTTTTGGATACAGTTGAAGCTCTACTGCTGCTGCTAGGTGTTCTACTAGTTGCTCTAGACACAGCCGCTGCAGTTGGTGATTTTTTTGTGATAACAGGATTTAGTTTAATACCATTTGTTTTGGAACCAGTCTTTCTATTGATTATAATCGTCTCACCTAAGCTACTGCTTTTTTTATTGTTATTGTTTTCGAAATCAGGATCATTCGAAATGTGCGATCCAATGACATGTGTGTTGTTTAAACTCAGTAATGAGAACTCCTTTGGAAATGTTTCATTGTCTATATTATCAAGTTCATCAAGATTATTTCGAAATATATTTATATTCTCATTAGAAGCAGAAAAATTTGTTTTTGAACGCGTTGAATTTGTGCTTTTTGTTGAAGGAGTATTGTTGAGCGCAATGTTGGATCTTCCAGTTAAACGCTTGTTGAGTGCTGGTTGTTGTGTTGTAATACTTGTTGCCAAAGTCGTTGAACTGGTAGAAGCCACAATTGGTCGCAATGGGTGACTGCGATCAATACCGACTCCACGTCGACGATCATCAAACATTTGTCGCACCTTGATAACGAGATAAAGTATAATAACGATTATATGAATGTATAATGAACACACTTCGTGTATATATAATACGCAGCTTAGTGTGTATTAACGTTAATTTTCTTTTTTGTGTACAGTTGGTAAAGTTACCATTGACGACATTGTCCTTAACGACTTATGCAGGACACGCCCTCTAAAATTAAGAATTTCTGGAAGACAATTTTAAGACAATCGACATCATGACCGACATTGTATTGTAATTTGTCTTTATTAGAGTCTATCCACGAGAATATGACTGACGTTGTCATTTAAACTGTGTGACAAAATGCACAAAAATGTCATGTCAATTGTCAACCAATAATAATTTATTTTCAGGAAGAGTGCATATAAATAAAAATTATTATATAATGCAAGAGCAATAAATACAACACTACAAAAAATAAATCTTTTCAAACGTCAAGGGAAAAATATAAACACAAAAAGGAATTCAAAAAAAAAAATATATAACAAAAAAAAAATTTGCAAGAAAAGATAAACTTTTAATTATTTCGTGAAAATTAAAGTCTCGGATAGAGCTCGGAAAGGAGAAATAGGCCAGCCAGGTTGCGGAGGATTCTGAATGATAGTTGCAATACAAAACCTAAAAAATGTTCCAAAAAAATTTTTTTTTCAAATTTCTTTTAAAAAAATTTACAATAAAAGAAAAACTTATTTTGTGAAAGTTTTAATTATTTCGTGAAACTTAAAGTCTCAGATGATAGAGCTTGAAAAGGTGAAAATGGCCAGCCAGATTGGGGAGAATTCTGGATGATACCTGGCGCTCAAGATAACCTGTTATGAATTCGCCTTGAATGTAACGATACAAAAGAAAACTGCCAAAGTGAAGTAAAACAGCGATTCAAATATGAGAAGTCAAAGTGTAGTGATCTATATACTCATACTATTCAATAGGAAAGGTGCAGTTTTATTTTTCTCAAAAAATATTTAGTAATATTTATTTTGCGTTCTTTAAAGCCTTTCCCTTACATATATACAATATACATATTCGTCAGCGTTTTCTTCCAATCTTCTGATATGCACATTTTCAAGTTACCTTAAGTTCTCCCAACGACTCGGGTTTTCCTCAATTATCGCAAAATGCCGTTCTTTTATTAGTCTCTTTAATTTTGGGAACAGGAAAAAGTCACAGACGGCCAAACCTAATGAGTACGATGTCTGAAGCATGATTATGGTATTCTTTGCGGCCAAAAATTACGATCATGCAGTGACGAGCCAGCATTTTCCACATACGAGGTCTGATCAAAACATAACCGTTATTTTCAAATTTTATGAGTTACGTATGTTCGATTTACGCCTTTTTTTTTTGTTATGTTAGTACACATGTCTGTTATATATTTACATATATGTTGCCAATATCAGCCATTTTGGATTGTCAGTTTGTTAGTCGTGTTTTGGTGAGCTCTTCGATTTTTTACTATTCGAAAAAATAGAAAGTTTTGTGTAAAAAAGGAAATTAGATGCGCAAGGACATTTGAAATGTTGACTGTGGCGTTTGGCGAGCATACTATGAGCAGAACACAAGTTCAATCGTGGTATAACCGATTTAAGAAAGGCCAAGAAGATGTCAATGACGTTGGTCGCCCGAGCACGTCAACAATCGATGAAAACATTGAAACAGTGAAGAAAATGATTTTGCATAATTCTCGAATCACTATCACAGAGATTGATGATGATGTTGGCATATCATTTGGCTCATTCCCAGCAATATTTACGGATGTTTTAGGCATGAAACGTGCGGCAGCGATAATAGTTCCAAAGTTGCGAAATTTTGAGCAAAAACAACGTCGCATGGACATCGCTCAGGACGATCCAGATTTCCTTAAAAAGGTCATAACTGGATACTAATCATGGGTGTATGGCTATGACATTGAAACCAAAGCTTAATCATCCCAATGAAAACGTCCAGAAGAGCCAAGAGTGAAAAAAGGAGATCAAGTTCGTTCCAATGTGAAGGTATTGCTCACTGTTTTCTTTGACTGCAATGACGGGGTGCATCAGAAATTACTGCTACAAGGTCGTACGGTCAATAAGGAATACTACCTTGAAGTTATGCGCCGTTTGCGCGAAGCAATTCGTCAGAAACGCACAGAATAGTAGAAAAACAATCATGTACTTTGCGCCACGATAACGCACCAGTTCTCACATCAATGCTTCTGCGTGAGTTTTTGTCCAAAAACAAAACCGTTATCATTCCTCAACCACCGTGTTCACCGGACTTGGCCCCTGCTGATTTTTTCCTCTTCCCAAAACTGAAGACACCGATGAAACGAAAGCGTTTTGCTACGATTGCGGAGATAAAACAAAAATCAAAACAGGAGATGTTGGCGATACCAAAAAGCGTGATTCAGAAGTGTTTCAAGGATTAGAAAAAAGGCTGGTATAAGTGTATTATATCTGAGGGGGATTACTTTGAACGGATATTTAATGATGAATAAATAAGTACTTTTTGAAAATTGAAAACAACTGTTATTTTTGACCAGACGCCGTAAATATGCTTCCACAGCATCAAATCGTTTTATCTCTTACAAACAAACTAAACACAGACACTCAACTAAAAACATTTGTACGATCGAGGCAAGTGTGCCTCGATCGTAGTAAAAGTAACCACTATTCGAATGCACTTAACTCGAGAAATTTCGAAATTCACCTTTTGTATTTACAGTTTATTTATAGTAGCTTTTGTATAGGTTTATCGACGGCATCGTGGCTCATGCGATCATTAAGGGCAAGTTCGTGGACATCGTCTTACGCGTATTCGTTGAGGAAGAAGTAAACTAATATACATTATTCTTTATGTAATCCATTTTAATGTGTAAAGCACCCCATACACGTTTCAACTCAGTTGGCGTGTATGGCTTTGTCAGTTGATTAGTTTGGCAGTTGTCGAGTTGGTTGAAGAAAAATTAAAATGCTTTGATTTTTTCAAGTTGACTAGCAAGTCTTTCAATTTGATTGTGTTGTGTGTGTTCAAGTGTTTTTGCAGAGAGAACGTTAAATATTTTTAAAATTGTCTATAAAATCATTGAATTTAATAGTTGAGTGAAAATCTTTCAATTCAGTTTATGAAGTGTATGCGCAATAATCAATTCAGTTGACAGACTCAATTCACAATTGAATTGAAACGTGTATGGGCCGCTTAATACAGAACGAATGACGTTCTTTTGCTTTGTGTCGTGCGCCTGATGCGTTTGAACATGTCGGCCTTATTTGTCTCTTGTGTGCCATGCAAGAATTAACATTGTCGTCTGTGAATAATCAATGACTCATGTACGACATAACCAACTGAAGTAATAAAAATCGATTGCTTAGCACGTGTTTCTATTGATTTTGTTCTGCTAGTGCAAGACCTAAGACGGATGAAAAACCACTCCATTCACCGATTCCCGCAAACTGTTATTTTGTGACAGAAAAATTGTTATCGTCATGTAACCGAAGTAATTGCTAGTTGAAAAATAAATTAAGACCTTCAAACATGTGGCATTTTCGTAGCTGTCAATTAATGGTCAAAAATATTTTGATGCTGCAAGCACGATCATATATCTATGTTTATTTAATTAATTTTTCATCATACCTTTCCATTGCCAACTTCACTTTTCGAAGTATGAGAATAGTCACCACCAATCAATGCTATCTTTTTCTGCTCGCGTTCCAACATTTGCCTTTTCTGAAATTTCAACTGAAATAAAAGAGAGAAAATTGTTCGAAATATCTAAATATTAAATGAATTATAAAAAGTGTATTACTCGTAATATTAAATTAATTCAGTAAAATGCATTAAAACACAGTGCAAATTGGTACAAGTGTTTGGGTAAGCGAACGGACATATACAGCCCAATTACAAATGAAAATTCCTTGGTAGTTTTTTTTTTCACTTTTCTCCAATTATGAGCGAAACGTTTTTTGTGTTTTTATTATTTCCTTCTCTCCATTTACTGAAAATATTAAAAGGTGATCAACTCTTCAATTCCTAGTGTCAACTTAACGCAAATTGAGCTTTTCACTTTAGTTTGAATTCAGAGAAGTAATTTATTTGGGAATAAAATTCCGAGAGGAAAAAATTCCGTGAAAAATAAATTTCACGACAATATTCATAATTGGGCTGATAGTGAATTTATAAAGGAAACATGTGTTTATAACTACAATATTTATATTATAAAAAAATATTAAAATACTTCGCCCCATCTTTTGTTGGTTGTTATACTATTATAAATCAATTACGTCTGAAATTTGTAAAAAAAAAATTATAAAAGCTCGTCTTTTCTACTCGTATCTGTGAAACATTCAGACCCTAAACTAATTTCAATAAATAATTCTGATCTGATTCAAAATATGAACGAATTCTGCAAAGATGTTTTGAAGGCATATAGTTAAAAACTTAATAGCAAAAATTTAACACGCAAAAGTCATCTAAGATAAATCGACAAGTAAAAAACATGTACTACATATAATAATTTACAGTTACAAAAACAGATTGAAAGCGTTGGAAAAATACAATTATCGTAACGCAGGCGATAAATTTGTTGCGGCAAAAAAAAAAAAAACAATGAAGATACAATTCTTGTAAAACAAACTTGGCGCATTAAACTTGTGTCCAATAATACATATCGCTCCTTTATTGCAACAACGTCATAACCCAAAAAAGCTTGTTTCGAGAAAAACACATTTAAAATTTTTATTTTCGAATCACGCCTTGAAAGAAAAAGTTTAGAAAATATTTGAATGAATTTTTGGCACAATGTAAAGAATAGTATGAGTATTATAACAATTCTGCATTGTTAACACGAAAATCTTATTT
Organism: Thecocarcelia acutangulata; assembly: GCA_914767995.1. Taxonomy (NCBI): domain Eukaryota; kingdom Metazoa; phylum Arthropoda; class Insecta; order Diptera; family Tachinidae; genus Thecocarcelia; species Thecocarcelia acutangulata. Next base: position 189,631,710 of record OU612094.1, on the reverse strand, counting down.
TTTGACATATGACTTTGTTCCAATAAAGAGCCGAAATGTTCATGGTTAAATGATATTTCATTCCATCGTATTTTACTGTGATTATAGTTGGACAAAAGGAGTTGATAACATAAATCTGTTTCAATATAAAATCCCGTTTTATTAATATGTAATGCCGGATAAAGCAAAATTAGATACATTGTACAAATGTATTTTCTTTCTTGGCACTATTCTGTTAAGGCCATGTCAGATAAAACTTTTGCTTCGCTTTGTCTGTGGTCAGACAGAACGATTTTAATTGCCGAACTTTTTAGCAATTTTCTTTTGGAATTGCTTTCTTGTCCACACACAAAAACTTTTTTCGGCAATTCTTGAGCAATTCTCTACCTTTTGCTTTATGCAATTTACATTGTATATGCACATACACATACACACATGAGAGAAAAGTAAGGAATTGCTGAGAATTGCCGAGTACCGGCAATTCTTTTTCCCTTCTTATTCCCCTCACCGAAAGCTTCTATGAAGTCAAGAATTGCCCAACTAAAGTTGCTGTGTGTGACCATACACTTTGCGTTGCTAACTCGCTTTGACATCTAAGATAAAATATACATACTTATATGAAACATGTCACATAAAGTAGTTTTAACGCAACGTGAAGTTCGGTAACTCCCACCTTTTTATGCTTTGAAGTTTTTTCTAATATCTCCAGAGCTTTAACACTAAGAAAACAATTAGAACCAATTTCAGTAGTTCGTCCAATAATATTTCTAACTTCTATTATCATAAGAAATAAAAAACTAACAACCATGACACAAAAAACAAGGTAGCCGCTTCGCTACAACAATACAACAATAAAAAAAACAACAGGTATTTTGTTTGTGTAAAAAGGCGATTTCAAACTTAAGCTGTCAAAAGTAGTTGATAAAGAACATGTACAAAAAGTTAAATGGCGCCGAAAAGGTAAACAAAACTTGACAGCGAAAGTGCCGCCATATTAAACGAATTCGCCTGAATTCGCCGATGCATCCACCTAATAATGAATTCGCCTTGCTAACAACCATTTGTTTAGATAAATAAACAAATCGTGAGCGTTGCCAAAGTTTTTATTGTGCCATACACTTTTTGCTTTGCGCTTTTCTGTTAAAGTTTAAAACTTCACGAAAAGTGACAAAGTTTTATCTGACACTGCCTTTAATCTTCGACGTTTTTCTAGCGGTTTACAGCTCAGGAGTTCGCATTACTGCTTTATTTGACAACCCATTTAACAGCTGTTGCTTATACTTCTTTATTTTTGTAAGCCATTTCATGTTGAATAGACTTAAACCCCCACCACTTGGCCTCACAGGCTGGAGCACGAATTGTTATTGTGTGATATTGTATTGTAACTATGCAGTTGCAAATTAATTTTGCAAAGTATAGGGTGCAATTTTTGCGTCACAGAGACTAACTGTACCCACCTATGCCTTTGCATAGGAAGTTGACGCGTGGTTAACAACGAAATACCTCAAAAAAACTGTAAACTAATACAGTTAATTGAGGTAGACAGTTAACCAATGAGAGTGAGACGCAAAACTCTCGAAGGCCAAACAATAACAACAAGCCTGACCGCACTTAAATGATGAAACAGAATACGTCCGCAACTTCAAGCAAAATCGACTCTCAGAGAAAACAGGCACATAATTGAAACGACGGCTGTAACTTCACAAACTGTCATTTAATCTTCTTTTTTGTTAGGTAAAAAAAGCTTTTTCTTTTATTTTAATTTTTCCTCACAGTAAAGCTTTTGAAGCTTTGGTTTTGTTTACAAAATGTATGAAATTTACTAAAAGTGTGGTAATATTGTTGAAAGCTTTTCTGCTTCAAAGTGAGAGCATAAGAAAAATCGCTGTCAAAATAAAATAGATTCTATTTTACGACCGCATTCTCTGGCGTTATTTTATGCCATATTGTATGGAGAAAAACGTCATGCCCTAGTTCTGTTTCATCATTAAGAAGTAATTACGATGATGCGAAACCTGGGGCCAAATTCCACAACGATGAATTTTGAAATGTTCACTAATTTCAGTGTTCATTTTTGATTTTTGAGCCCGCAATGGTGAGAATGAATAATTTTGACATTTAAAGTGTACACTTAATAATAATTTTTTCACTCAAAAATCTTTGGGGAATTTTAATTTTTTGTAAAATATTTTGAACTTGAAAAAAATAAACAAAAGGATTATGTATATGTATTAAAATTATCTATTCAAAAACTTGTGTGACACAGTTAATTTGACAAATCAGCGTATCATTCAGCCTGAAGAAACACATTCAGCGCAATAAAATTCATTGTTTCTTATGGAATCACTTTTTAATGAAAAGTGAACTCTATGCCTGTCAGTGAATATTATTTTGAGCGTTCACTGGTAAAAAAAAATTCATAGTAGCGGAATCTGGCCCCTGTTCCTCAGTCCATATTTTGTAACTTTGACCATTTTATATACACACATTCTGTATCGGACAAAACCTAAGCACCCCCTCAGCCCATTTTTTTTAAATGATAATTTTTTTAAGAAAATAATGTCATTAAATTTTTTTTTATATTTTTATTTATTTATATCCTTATTATTGAAAAACACAAGCTTAAGGAATTGAGAATTTAATAAAAAAAGTTAGAATTCAACAATCATTTTAAGTCACAAGTATAAGCGGACAAAACTAAAGCACCCCCTAATATTGTGCTTGGAAAATTTACTATGCTACTGCGATATTACTGTATTAGGTAACGGTACCCTCCAAAAATGCAGCAACTACTAAGTTACAATGTTAAGAATTTTTTTTTTATAATTTATACGAAAATTGTCATTGTTTTAACGTTTTCGTTGAGATAACAGTAATGGCACGCAATAAGTACTCAAATGAATTTAAAATTAGAATTATTGATGATTGGAGAGCCGGCTTATCAGGACTTCAATTGAGTGCAAAATATTCGATCAACAGATCAATCATTTCTAGGCTAATTAAAAAGTTTTTGCAGTCTGGTCGCAGATCTCCTAGTCATTCTGGAGGAAGGCCACGTGAAACTTCGCGACATGAAGACTCCTTAATTAAAAGGACAATCCAAAATGATCCTACAGCATCTTCCAGTTACATACGAAACCGCTTAGATTTAAATATTAGCGAAAGAACGATTCGCAGAAGAGCAGTAGAGGCCGGATTATACAGTCGACGACCAGCAAAAAAACCTTTTATATCGTCAAAAAATAAAAAAGTCCGACTTGAATTCGCCAAGGCCCATCTCGACTGGAGTGTCCAAAAATAGAGGACTGTTCTGTTTTCTGACGAATCCAAGTTTAATTTAAATAATTCAGATGGCATAAGGAGCGTACGCAGACCAAATGTGAAACAGTTGAATCCTAAATATTGCAAAAGCACTGTAAAGCATGGAGGCAGCAACATAATGGTCTGGGGTTGTTTCTCTGGGCAAGGGATTGTGCTGCTTCATAAGATTGATGGATGTATGGATCGTTTCAAGTATCGTGATATATTAATGCCACTTAAAAGGACATTCGATAACGATCCAAAATACACGTCTAAAGTGGTTAAGGAGGATTGTTCCAAAACAATTTGATAGAAGTTCTCCGTTTTCCTGCCCAATCTCCCGATCTTAACCCAATCGAGAATTTGTGGGAGATCGTTAACTTAAAAATCAACCGAGAAAATTGCAAAACCAAAGAAAACTTATTTGAAGCCGCTAAAATAGCTATATCACCTGATGTAATTAATAATTTAATATCCTCTATGCCTAAGAGATATGCGTGTGTCATCCGGAATAAAGGATTTGCAACGAAATATTGATTTCAATAATTTGTTTGTACTTTAAATTACGGGTGCTTTAGTTTAGTCCGCTTATATTTGCGACTTAGAATGTTTTTTTGAATTTTAACTTTTTTTTAAATCAACTCTGAATTCTTTAAGTTTGCGTTTTCAATAATAAAGATATAAATAAATAAAAACAATATTAAAAAAAAAGTTTTATAACTTTGTTTTCTTAAAAAAATTATCATTTAAAAATAATGTGCTGAGGGGGTGCTTAGGTTTTGGCCGATACTGTATATATAAAAATCTTAAAAATAATATATGAGCTCTCCAGGTTGGTTCTCTCTGTAAAAAACAATAATTAAAAGCTTTTTATTTAATATTTCGTTTTTCTTTAAAAGTTTCTTTAGAAAACTTCTTAAGGAATGTATTTGTTGTTTAATTAAAACATCGAAAAAATTTTATTGATAGATAATAAAACAATATCAAAAGCTTTAACATAAGTACATACATACACATATAATTCGCATACATTTTCATTCTATATCGGCGAACAGGCTGTTAGTGTTTTTTTTTTATTAGATAAATTTAATGAAATAAATATGTTGTAAACATAATAAATCAACACTTTTTTCTAGTTAAACCTACAAAAAATGCCTATTATGTGGTTGAATATAACAGCTGCCTGAAACAGCTGATTTTAAACACCAGCATACGGTGTTTAAAGCACTTGTGAATAGGAAAAAGGTTAATTAATAGTGAATCGCACTACAGAGCTGCTTTACGACTGACGAATTTCGACATCGAATTTCCATTAAAATTTTGTTCTCTGAAGAAGCCTATTTTTGGTTGAATGGTGGTTACGTAAAGAAGTAAAATTGCTACATTTTCTTTTGGGTTTGTAATGTCACTTTTCTAGGTCAGTAAACACGAGACAATTGAACACCTGGGAATTAATATTTGTAAAGTTATTGGTGCTTTGTCCCGCTGGCTGTGGCGATCATAAATTCCATCTAATAAAGCCCATTTCGATGGCCTTTAACACACGATAATAAGTTTTATTCGAACACTTTTTGTTTTAATCCATCACAGCTTTGTGTGTGTTTGTATTGTTTTTATTGTGTTTGTATTGTTTTTATGCTGCTAATGCGGATTTGAAGCTGGTTGAAAAATGATGCCAACAAAATGTTATTCTCTTCACCTCCACAACTGCTCTCGTGTGTTAAGGTCCATTGATATTAAATATATACATAAATATCGCTTTGTTTTACTATGATTCAAGCTTGCGAAACTCCTGCACAACAAGATTTCATATTAAGTCAATATTCCTATAGGAATTATGGTATTCCAAGCTTAATCTGGCAAAAACTTCAGGATTTGTTTTGTACATAATTAATTAAAACTTGCATGGTTGTCTGTTTAAATTTATTTTAACACTTACGTCAAGAGAAGAACTTAAATTGCTTGGAGGCAAATGTCTTAATGCCTCTAAGAGTCGTCTTCCAGCCCATGATTCATTTAGTTTCAATGGAATAAAATTGTTTTCATGCAAAAAGTCATGCGTTTGACTGTTGTTGCGATCTCCATACATAGTTTTTATTTATTTATTCTTTTATTTACATTGAACGCACCAAACTCAATTTATAGCATTTAATCACTTCCTAGTTAGATACATACATACATATATACATGCACATGTAAGCGCAAATGTAGGTATTCTACGCATTCGAAAAACTTAGAGTTGCGAGCCGAATCACTATAAGGAACTTCCACTTCATGACCATTTACATTTAACTGAGTTTCATTTCACTACATGGAACTGCAAGAGAACAAAATAATAAATAAACCAGTAATGCAATGTAGACAACAATCAACAATCAGACTACCAGCACACGCACCCATACACTCACAACATAAAGTGTACTATAGCAACACTATAAACATACTTTTTTTTTTCTTTTCTTGATGTCGTCAGGGGGAAAACAAAATGTTCTGTCTACCAAAACACCATGGAAAATATGAATGTACACATGCACACTTACATATGTATGTATGTTTCTATTTTGCTTAATTAAAATGTACCACGAGATACAACATACAGACGTTTTCCTCTAAATGTATATATTTTTCTTATGGATATTTGCATTTCTCGTAACGATATGCTGTAGATAGTTATCAAAATTACCCCGTGTAAAGTAGTTCGGAATTACACGTTTTTTATCTTTCTGTTCTGCAATCCTGCCCTAACAACTATACCCACCTCCTTTTTTTTTACACACAAGTTCAAATGGGGGTTGGGCTTTTAGGGTGATCGATTTGGCTTTTTCTCAACCCGGTTTTCGAGTAGTGGCAATTTAAAAAACCCGGCGTTACGGTTAAAAATTATAAAAAAAAAAACGATAATAGGGGTTTTAAATACAATAATTAAAAACAAATTTGCGGCGGCAGGATACAACCCCCCAGCCCCAAATTAAAAATGAAATAATGCCCCAAAATTGGGGTACTATTTCATTAATAATAATGATATAATACTTCAAAAACAGTCGTAAAGCAGCTCTGGGCTGGGGAACAGCACCAACTTATTTACCATGATGACGATTAATAATAAAGCTCAAGGGCAATTACTTAACGTGTATGGGTAAAAATCTCAATGTTTTTTCCACGGCCAGTTGATAGAAAAACTAAAAATGAAGTTTGCTAGCAAGCTTTAAAATAAGATATTAAAAAATTTTTTTTAATCAGTTGTTGTTATATAATAATCTTTTGAGAAAAAATTCCTTTGTACGAAATATTTGTATTATTGTATAATTTGAAGTAATTCTATATACATAATCTTTAGCAAATAACTTCCGAGCGATGCCGGGGCAGTTAGCTAGTTTAATAATAATAGTCAATGGATATAAATAATCTTTACAGATGGCATACAAGAAAACATAATTATGTATTAGGAATTATGAAAAATAATTAATCATGCATGTTCTGAGAAACGCAAATAGTGTTTTCGATTTGAAAATGCCAAATAGATGTTCTGAAAAACGTATAACGCAAAAAATATGGTTTTGCGATTGGAAATAGCCAAATAGGTGTTATAAAAAACGCATATCGCTTAAAATTGGCGACTTCAACTCGCATGTATATATTGAAGTGAATTGATTGAATTTGCTAAAACTGAACTTGCAAAATGAAATAAAATTATTCGCTATTAAAATTTAATATGTTTTCTTTTTATTTCAATAAAAAGTTGTAAACAATTTTACATATTTTCATTAGGAAAACTATATTTCTATTTCTTGTCAATTTTTTTCCGTTTTTCGTTATTACTACCACATACATATATAAAACACATGTAGTTTTTTTTCGGAAAAAACTCCGAAACGCCAGTAAAACGCACGTTACGTAGAACACCTAAAAATCAATTAAGCGTTTTTCAAAACGCATTGCGGTTTCAGAACGCGCGTTCTCGGAACATGGCTGAATACTTAAGAAAAAGTTATTTTATTGACGATGTAACCTCGCAAAAGGATCAGCAGTAGCATAAATGACGAGTTATAACTAGAGACATATACAGCAGCTTCGTAATATATGAATCTGAAAATTCTCTAGCCCATCGAATAATTAACAGAAATAATATTATTTCTAGAAAATCGCATACATTTACACTTTTTTAGATTGCATCCTTACACCATACAAAGATATTATTGAGATATCAGCGAAGTTATTAAAAGAAAAAAAAAAATCTTCACATAATCGGTGTGCATCAATACTTTAGAAAATTTTATGACGTTCGGAAAGTCATTTAAACACAACGAAAATAGGAGTGGCCCAAGATGACGCAGACGAGACATACACATATCAATAAAATAGACATTTCAAAAATTTTATTACTTATTACATATACGTATTTTGAAGTGTTAACATCTGGGAAATGATCAGCAGTGGACGAGCTGGCTGATACTTTATAGGGTGATGTTTGTACTATTTCGTAGGAATACCCCAAAAAGCAGAAAATTTTAAAATAATTGCTTAGAGTATCGACGATCATCATGTCGTATGTATCTGCCATCCCAAGTCACTTATGTATTTGTAACTCTGAATGGCGAATGTGTGTTAACATATGAAAAGAAGCGAATAATATACATACGATTATGTATGTAGAACTTAGTACGTATGTTAAAGCAACTTTCAAAATAATATCTTCAAAACAATGCTC